>CM065720.1:8629963-8639963 GCA_033310375.1 Conus canariensis
CTGAACATTTTCTCCATTCAACGAATTGTTTGACTGGAACATTGTTTTTCGTTTTATCTGTACTAGTCTTACTTCTGAATGAAAGTCCTGTGAATGAATGTGAATAAGAATTGAATGCCTTTAAAGCCTTTTTCTCTTTGTACTGGACTTATATTTCTGAATAAACACCCTCTGAATGAAATTTTCCACCTTCGAAAAACTTTTCTCTCTGAAACAGTTTTTGTTCCTGTTTGTGTAGATTTACTTCTGAATGAAAATCTCCTCCTTTTAAGGATCTTATGAATGAGTACTTCCCCTTTTAAAATATTTTTTTCATCAAGAATTTTGTTTCTGTTTGTCTATACTGGAGTTATGTTCGAATACATAGGCCCTCTGAAAATTTCCTTCCTTAAAGATTTTTTCCCGGCACATCACCCCCCCCTCCCCCCCCCCCCCCCCCCCCCCCCCCCCCCCCCCGTCTTCGTCTGTATAAATTCAATCGTAGAGACCCTCTGGATGAAAATTTCGTTCCTTTAAAGACTTTTTTTCGGGAATATTCCCCCCCCCCCCCCCCCCCCTCTGTGTCTATACTAGATTTTCATCTGTATAAAAAGCCTTCTGAATGAACATTTTCTTCTCTTAAAGGCTTTCTTGTGAAAAAACAAAGAAAAGATGTTTTCCGTTTTCTGTGCTGGAGTTATCCCTGAATCAAGGCTCTCTGAGTGAACATTTCTTCCTCTGAAAGACCTGCTTTTTTCTGCAACATTATTTTTCTGTTTATTTATACAAGATTTACTCTCTTCATAGATCCTATTGATAGCGACGCCTCGTTCAAGACACGTTTTCTTCTGGAATAGTTTTGTCTATGTCTAAAAAGGATTTACCTCCCACAAGACATACTCGTCTTGAAGACCAGTTTCAGAGGGAAAAAAAGGCTTCTGGGGTCTTTAATAGACAGGCGTCACTGTGCGGTAACTCTGCTCTCTGTTGTAATGAACACTAACTATGAAAATAGGGAATATTGGTTTATTTTCTCAAAAAAGCTCTTTTGCCTCTCTCTCTCTCTCTCTCTCTCTCTCTCTCTCTTTCTCTCTCTCTGTGTGTGTGTGTGTGTGTGTGTGTGTGTGTGCACGTGAAGTTTTTCCTTTCTCCGTGATGAGACAGGTGCAGGAGTTTTGTTAGCAAGAGGATCAGAACTTTTGTCAGTTTTGAACACTCTAGAAAGGCAAGAACAAAACGAACGTCGTATTTGCAGCATTCTGTAACTGGATTAGTACCATGTCAATTAAAAAAAAACAAAAAAAAACGCCAGTCAGACGTTATGGCTATAAACTTCGTATTCGCAGCGTGGCATGGTTGTTTTGCTCGGTGTATTGCTGTCTTGCTCACTTGAATTTCTTCCGATTAAAACAAACAGTTTTTAACAACTTCAGTTTGGATTCATTAGCGAATACACACGAGCACACACACAGTATCTCATTTGCGCGCACTCAGCAGACATGCACACACTGAAATATATACATAGGTGTGTTGGCGTGCGCGCGGGCGCGCACACATACACATCTTTAGGTATATATATATATATATATATATATATATATATATATATAATATACCAGTTTAAAATTAAGCTCAACTTGGTTGAGCACTTTTAGCATTCTGAGTGGCTTTTTAACTCTAATTATACATATATATATATGTATATATATATATATATATATATATATATATATATATATATATATATATACACACGTTATTTGTATTTACACAGACAAACACATACATGTGCAGGGCACGCTGGGCAAGTGTAAAAAACGTACTGCAACAACATCAGCGGCAGTACAGCAGTCCCGCCACCACCACCACCCACAATTAAAACGACGACGATAACGATAACGACGGTTACGGTGATGATAATGGTGGTAATAAATGAGTCGTATATCTAACCCAAACAGCTGAACAGACAACCCGCATGACGTTTTAAACAAAATAAATGAACAAATGAATAAATAAATAAATAATAAAGAAATAAAGAAAAACAAATTATAAATAAAGATATGAATTAATGAGTGAATGAATAAGTGGATGAATACATGAATACTTACTTACTTACTTAGGCCCACAGCTCAAGGGTGAGCACAGGCCATCGACAACACTCCGCCATTGCACTCGGTTCTGGGCTGCTCGCTGAATGCCTGTCCAGTTGGTCCCCTGCCTTTTCATTTCTGCCTCTGTGTCTCGTCTCCAGCTGCTGCGAGGTCGGCCTCTCTTCCTTTTCCCCTGCGGGTTCCATGTCAGGGCTTGGCGTGTGGTGCTGGATGCTGGCTTCCTGAGGGTGTGTCCTATCCAGCCCCACTTCCACCGCGGAATCTGTTTGGCAACTGATTCCTGTCCTGCTTGCTTCCATAGATCTTCATTGCTGATCTTCTCTGGCCATCTGATTTTGAAGATGCGCCTCAGACAGGTGTTGATGAAGGTTTGAACTTTTTTCTGTATTGTCTTGGTCATTCTCCAAGTCTCGCAGCCGTAGAGCAGAACTGACTTCACGTTGGAATTGAAGATACGCAATTTTGTCTTCCTTCTGATCTCTCCTGAGGCCCAGATGTTCTTTAGCATGATGAATGCTGCTCGCGCCTTGCCCATCCTGGTTATGATGTCCCGGTCGGTGCCTCCCTGTTTGTCAACTACGCTTCCCAAGTAGACAAAGGAATCTACTTCCCTGATGGGCTCGCCTCCAACTGTGACATGAATAAATAGACAATAAATAGAAAAATAAATAACTGAATAACTAATTAACTAAAAAAAGAAAGAAAGAAACAATTAATTAATTAGTAGATCAATAAATGAATGATTTAATTAAATAATTAATTAATTAATAAAGAATAACTAATTAAATCACAAAAATAATGAATCAATAAAAAAAATTATTACGTAAGTGAATGAACCAACCAACCAACCAACCGACCAACCAACCAACCAACCAAGCAGCCAACCAACCAACCAACCAACAATGAATGAATGAATGAATGAATGAATGAATGAATGAATGAATGAATGAAATACATAAATGAATAATAAATAAAGAAATAATAAATACATAAATACATACATGATAAATATATAAATAGATAAATACCGTAATGATAAATAAATAAATCAATCAAACAATCAATCAATGAACGAACGAATGAATGAGTGAATAAATAAGTAAATAAATAAATAAATAATAGATAGATAAATCAATCAATCAATCAATAAATAAATGAATAAATAAATAAATACAGAAATAAATATATACATAAATAGATGAATAAGTAAAGAACATTGTACACGCTCACATTTCCGAAACACAGTTTGGCTCAAGGCGCTGCGAATTGAACCCAACACGCACCCTCATAATGGTTTCACGCATTTCAAGTGTCTCACTGATGCACACTCGCAAGACAACACATCACCACACTCACACACGCACGAAGAGCTTTCTTGGGGATCTTGACCTCAATATCGGTGGAATGAACACAGTTTAAAACACTACAGCTCAACTATGCAAGTTTAATGTCGAACAACTGATCGAACTCTTTATTGGGGAGATTCGCTATTGCGTGGCTGGTCAGTCCTCAATTTGTTCCCGTTTTAAAGGTGAATCACTGAGTAATGTAGATTTCAAACAAAACACTAAAATTCAAAAAGAAATTCCATGGTTATTCAATAACACACATAAAAACAAACAGATAAACAAAAATCCGTTCTATTTGTTAATTTAAGTAGCGTTTTAAATAAACTCCAACTAAAACATTCATATACTGGATGTACAGTTTCGAATGCAGCATTCGAGAATAACCCGCGAAGTTGCGTTCAACAAAGTTAATCGTCTACAGCGAACAGGCCGTCCACACAATACCCCGAGCTACAAGCCAAAAGTACGAAAGTTCGCCTACGCCCCAAAAAGTCAAGTCTGGGAATTGTTTACTCTTTCTGTAGTCAAACCTTTATATCGGCGATATTTTTAGGGTCCAGTCTTGACCTTGACCTTGACCGTTCAACAATATTCGGAAGGGGCATGAGCCAAAGCACCTGCACACCAAGTTTCAACATCCTATGTTGACTGGTGCTTGAGATATGGCTAAAAATATATTTTCAGTGTTCAAGGTCATACGACTTTGACCTTGATCTTGATCGATCAACAGTATTCGGAGGGGTATGAGCCAACGCACCTTTACACTAAGTTTGAATATCCTACGTTGACTGGTGCTTGACATATGGCTAAAAAATATATTCTTAGAGTTCAAGGTCATATGACCTTGACCTTGAACCTGACCTTGATCGGTCAACAATATTCGGAAGGGGCACTGCCAAAGCACGTGCACTCCAACTTTCAACATCCTATGTTGACTGGTGCTTGAGATATGGCTAAAATATATTTTAAGTGTTCGAGGTCATACGACCTTGACCTTGACCTTGATCGGTCAACAATACTCGGAAAGGGCATGAGCCGAAGCACATGCACTCCAAGTTTCAACATCCTATGTTGAATGGTGCCTGAGATATTAATAAAAATGGATTTTCAGTGTTCAAGGTCATACGACCTTGACCTTGACCTTAATCGGTCAACAATATTCGAAAGGGGCTTGAGCCAAAGTACCTGCACACCAAGTTTCAACATCTTATGTTGACTGGTGCTTGAGATATGGCTAAAAATAGATTTTCAATGTCAAGGTCATAAAGTCAAGGTCGTGACCTTCACCTTTACCTAAACCCCAAAAGGCACATCTACAGTATCTATCCTACATGTGTGTCAAGTTTCACCTTCCTGTCTTTATTCCTTCATGATGATATGCTGTTGACAAACATACACACACATACATACATACATACATACATAGCCACTTACACGACAAAAACAATGTAACCCATTTTGTAAACTTCCCGGGTTATAAATATGACCAAAATTCTGCCAGGAAAGTAGAAAGCGCAGTGGACAAACGGGCCGACAGGCCGAGAGACAGATGGATGGATGAAAGGATACGTGAAATGGGATCAGTCACCGTTCCACATTGCAGACCCGGAACACAAAAATCAGTCATTCCTCAAACATTCCCTGTGAAAATATGTGCACATGCGGCACGGATTGTCGTTACGACAATCGGTGCCGGGAGACCCACAGCAAGTCCGGCGCGGATTGTCGCATTCGTGAATTTGCGACAATCCGTGCCGTTGCGACAATCCGTGCCGTTGCGACAATCCGTGCCGTTGCGACAATCCGTGCCGTTGCGACAATCCGTGCCGCCACAGCGCTGCCTGGCTGGAATCCTCCTCCGTGAGGAAGGGTACTGCGGGCGAGGTCCGCCACCCGTCCCACGCTGGGGTCAGGTCCGGCACCTCCACCACCTCCAAACACTCCCACCCGTGGCCCGGCGTGAGACAGGCAACCTGTCAACACACTCGGAACCACGTGCAGTTCTACAATAACTAAGGAGACTCACTTCAACATGAAGATGTAAACAGTAACCTTTTCTTATAAGTTATTACTTATTTTTCCTTTCTTTTCCCCATTCTTTTATAAAGAAATGTTACAGGTGTAACCACACTGGTTCTTATTCTTTTCTTTTCTTTTGAATACAAATGTTTTCTTCAATTTTCCCCAAAGATTTCACTTCCCTCCAGTTAAACATTAATGACAAAAATACCTCAACGATGCATCAGCCTTGCATCGGTCTTCAATCGCCGTAATCAAACAGACCATGCGACTCCCCTGGCTGGCGAAGAGCAAGTGATTATAGAATTTTCTAGCTAAGGTAAATAGCGCGCGCAGTGCTCCCAAGCAGTACTCACCCGGGACACTATCCAACAAAACGACGCCGTACAATCACATGATCTTTTTTCTCTCAATACCCCAATACCTCTGACGTTCAATCTTAAGACTGTTGATACACAAAACAACATGTGCACACGACACCTTCACACATCCTGTGCACATGACACCCCCCATCCCGGGGTAAAAAAAAAATTGCCATTTTTTTTCCCAGAAAAAAAAACAAGGGACTAACTTCTCTTTGACACACTTGCAAAGTGAATAGCATACAAGATTCAACCAACCAAAAAATGAAAAACATATGACAAGCACTACCCCCTCCCCCCAAAACACACACACACACACACTCTCACACACACACACACACACACACACACACACACACACACACACACACACACACACACACAAAACAAACAAAGAACATCATGTCAGAGAACCAAGTCTGAGTTCTCAGGATTACATCAATAGCATAAACTAATAGTATTTTAAGTTTTCTCAATCAATCGTTGTCCAAACAGTTGAAAGTCCATGTTGTATTGGAACCAGTACAGCACAATCTGTGATCACACACATAAGCAACCATGTAGACCTACAGCGGTGAAACATTTTCTCAAATGAATCACAATTCACTTGAAATAACAACATGAGAAAAACATTTCAAAAGCAACCATGCATCAAAATAATGTTTGTAATTGCACTCAAAGTGGTTCAAATGACTGCCAAGCAATCCAGGCAAACATGTTAATCATCACATAATAAGACATGGAAAGTACGGATTCTCAATATACAAATGACACTAAGGTAGATATGTTCATGTGTTATAGAATAACATATGAGTATGTAAATGACAACAACAGAACAAAACAAAACAAAAAAAACAAACAAAAAAAAACTTTCATTTGGCACACCAGATCATGTGATTAAAAAAACAAAAAAATTGTCATACTGACACACAATCTCAAGTAGCAAACCCTTCACGTATTCCATCCAGCAGGTATGTCCGTAAAATAACAGACAGGTAATGATTATCGCATCTAATGTTCGTAGCTAGATCGGAACGTAGCTGTCCTTTCACACGGAGCTGCTGCATACAGTTCAGTGAGAGTTGCGTACCAGAGTTTCGTACATTAAATATGTTACACATACCTTACACTGCCAGTAGTCTGCCACAGCGTCTGTTATTTACCTCCTCCGCCCTTACTCCCTGTCCCGTGAGAATGTAGCCAGGATCGTTACTATCCAAAGTTCATCACAGACTCCATGAACATCAGGGAAATTACTTCTCTCTTCTAGTGATTGATGTTTGGAATGGTCTTCCTGACTCTGTAGTAACAGCCCCTACATAACAGTCAACATCTTCAAATCACTGTTAGACACTCATTAGCTGGAACTGCCGACAAAATGCAGTCCAGAATGTTTATCGACCTAAATAGTCTCAGTCTGCGACTCTCTTCCTCCCACGCATGCAGTTTTTGACTTAGAAGGGGGAAGAACGTGTATACATTGTTTTAGAAGAACAAAGAGTTAGTTCCCCTATCTACATGCTTTGTTTGTCTTATTATTCGTTGTTTTCAACATATTTACATTAATACCGTTATATAAAAAAAAAGATACATTTGTTAACACATAGTTTATGTTGAAAAAAATGCAAACAAAAATGTTTAGTAAGTAAAACTTAGCAATATTTTTATAGTGAAATATATCGTAATCTTTGGGAACGATTAAAAAAAAAAAATCCAAGTTGAAATGTGTAAACGTATACACTTTATCAAAATCGAAACTATGAGTAAGAAAGAAGGATTTTCTGAATGTCGCAATCTATGTGTCAACAATAATATGCTCGACTGTACGTTAACCTGAATACTCTGTTAGATGTATAACTAGGCCTAGTGTATTTTAACACAGTAAGACAGGTAATCTGTCTTTCATAATAAAACGAAATCAGCACATATGCCGACACAAAAACCAAAACCACATTTACTTCAACTTCCCACAAACCGCTAGCATCCTTTTAATCCAAAAAAAAAAAAAAAAATGTTCATGCATTATTTCAATTTAAAGTCATTTGTTTTGTGAGATAGGCGACGACTGAGCCAGCGCATAAAATACGCTGGGCTTGTGGATTTTGTTTTTATTTCAAAATGAAATCTGATTTATCTGTTAATTTTATCCGCACGTGTGAATAGAGCCCAACAGTTGGTATACACACTGTTTTTCATATAGTTGAATTAGAAGAGAAAAAGAGTTTACTACTCTATTTAACTGCCTTTTTTATGCTTGTTTACTGGATGTTTACGAAGTTGGTGATGATAAACTGCATATTTTAGTTAGAAGGATATATGTATGTGAACCGTCATACATTATTAATTTGATAAAAAGCATCTTCTATGACAAAACATCAATAACACTTACAGAATTTTAATAATATGTATACAGCGCCAATTTTTTTTAAAGATTGCAGATAGTATGGACTAATATGTATTCCTTTGTTAAAGATTGTTTAATCCAAAGTAAATAAACCTGTTTTACTTACTGTTTGGCTGACGATATTGCGAAGTGGGAAGAAATCCACTAACAAAAACATGCGTGTGGTTAAGCACATGTACGCTACACCACATCCGCTTGTGTGCGTGTCCGTTTGCTATATGTTTGCTGCTGTCATTGCATGTAGAAAAAAAAATTATGAGATCAATTGAAATACTGGAATCAGTGATAATGTTTTAACATTTTATTTTTCAGGCCGACCACACGGGTCCATTTCAATCCTGTCATTATACTGTGATGAGAGTCGTGTCATGAACAGGAAGCAGAGACAGTCAGCTCTCTACACTGTACTATGTCAGAACATCCTTTATTTCAATGAGGCAAGGGCACAACAGGGAGAGGTTACGTTAGAAAACCCTACGTAGGACCTGAAGACAATGATAAAATCATAGCAATCCTGTCCGGGACAGTTTTAGTACAACATTCTTTCAATCCTATGAAGTGAATTTGGATTGCTTCTTATTGAAGCGCGAAATGCTGTGCAGAGAGAAAGTTATTACTTACATTTCTTTTCGCCATCCTTTAAAGCTTATAGAATACAGCAAGCATTGTATCAGATTGTTCAAGACTATCATGCATAATGTAATACATACAGGTACACTGATGAAAACCTGAGATCAATTTACGATACCATTTTATATTTAAATACGTATAACTTGCCTGGGTTGTTGCAGAGGTAGATTTTAACAAATCTTTTGCTTTTATAGATTAGGATTCTGTTTAAACTAATGACAAGTCTTGAAGTTCAAAAAGCGTGCTTTAGGAAGATCAAAGGCAGCTTTATAGTGAACAATCATGCTTCATTTTTTCAAGTTAAAAGAAAAAAAGCTTGATGGCAAGTTAACTCAATTCCCGCGATTCTGTCTGTACTTTGTGTTCAAATACTGGCCGTTGTAAGAATAGAAAATCTAAGTATCAGAATCAGTAAGATAATTGAGTAAAAAGAAAAGTAAATATGAAAAGTGTCTCAGTATGCTAATGACACATATTTCATATCTGCAGAAGATAAATCCTTTGTAACTACATAGGGAGCTTTTGAAGCCATCATTGTCGTTGTTTACTTCTTCTTCTTCTTCTTCTTCTTATGGTGTCCTGGGTCTTTACCTAAGTGTGTGCAACATGTTAGCGGGGGTTCTATGTTGCAGAATTAACCAGAATTGTGCACTTCGTGCAACAAGCACAATACTTTGGTATATTGGTCTTTACAATGTTATAATTGATTTCAGATTTGAAGCCACTTCAAAATCGTTTTTTATTTTGAGAAATAAATAAAAAAGATTAGCCAAAATTGCAGACGATTAACTAGCACGAGGTGCCCGCAGTGAATATTATCAAGCAAAATGAAAAAAAAAAAAATAGAAAGAGAGGGTGTTAGTTACCGCCAATGACATTGACAAACAAAGCACATGAAAGACACGATGCATTTTGACCTCTTGGGTCTTCTTCAGGCAAAAAAAAAAAGATCACATTTAACATTTAGGACAGTACAAACAAAGAACGAAAAATGACTCATCTGTTGTTGTCCATGTGGTAGGGAGAATAGCCGCCAGGCGGAAATGACAGGGGGGATTATGGGAGAGGAAAAGGAGGGGGGTGGGGGTGGGGTGGGGGTGATACGATAGGGTTGTGTGTCTAGTTTAGTGGGGTGGTGTGATATAT
>CM065720.1:8644963-8649963 GCA_033310375.1 Conus canariensis
TAAATTTCCCACGATCTATATTTCAAATACTTTTTTGTGTTGATTCAAAGTCTGTGCTTCAGGCACTGAAATAATTAAAACTGCAGAATAGATCAGAAATGACAATTGAAATTAGCTGTTTAATTCATGCTCTCTCTATACAAGGCACGGCAATTACTTTCTGCTGGATACCGTCACACTGTTCGTTTTATTATAACGACAAAGTAGACAGGGCTGCAAAACAAGGTGCAAAATGTAGTTCAGAGTCTCTCAGGATGGATTTTCCATTTACGGTTCAAGAACAATATAGTATAGTGGAATCATTTGCTTGGAACCATTTCCAGAATTCCTTCAAAAAGTCTCACAAAAAGCTTATTTACACAGATTTTAGTATTGCAAACTTAAAAACACACTCCCACATCAGCAGGAAGTTATCGTCCCTTATATATAGGTGGAAAGTCGATGCTTTTACAACAAAATTTAGTAAAAGTGCCTCATGTGTTTGTGGACAGAGCATCACAGTTGATCATATTATCTCATGTGCCGCTATCAAACAGTTTATACCCATACTTTCTACATATACTATTACAAATATTTTCGAATCACCAGCATTAACCTATGAATTCTTTCTTTCTTTATCAAAGAGTCCAATAAGTAAGTACTTATAGTTTCTTACATTTATTTACTCATACTTATGAGGTTACTTTTAAGTGAGTCAATCATTAACCTACTACTAAATTTACATAATATATACGAAAGGACCATCCTTATCCATCCCCTACCTCTCACTGTACTCTCCCATATCAAAACCATTTGTAGCTTTCTAGCTTTATCATGAGGGTTTTGTTTGACTGGTTGTTTTCATTGATGTAGGTGTTTTTTGTGTTTTTTTTTCGTCTAATATCACCTAGAGTGGATACACGTTAAATTTGAAACTAACTAACACCCCATTACACTATTTGTCTGTAATCACGTTAAGTGGGAAGACGTTAAATTGAAGAACAACAGAGAGAGAGAGGAGAGAGAGAGAGAGAGAGAGAGGAGAGAGAGAGAGAGAGAGAGAGCGAGAGCGCTTCTGTCTGTTTGGGAAGAGAGGGTTACAAGCAGAGTTCTATACAAACTGAACGGTTCTTGTTATGATTTTTCCAAGGTCTTTCACCCACAGGTTTTGTTGTTGAGTTGATGCAGTAATCCCACGGCCACCAACTTCGAGTCCGATTCTGAAGTTCCCGGACCCCTCTCCCCACCCCCCCGCCCCCTCCAAGCTCTTCCCCCTCCTAATCATGAAAATCCACCTAGAAACTTGCTTTCAATCAATATGAAGGGGACAGGTATCCTTTTCATGAATAAAACAACCAGAATATTTGACGAAAAGTGTACACAAGCTATTAGAGGCGTACCTGTCATTTTTCCCCACACAAGCATTGCAAACTGCTTGAAACTGCCGTTAAAACAGACCCTACCATTTACTATACTTTATCATTCATCTACTAATCGGTGCTTTCACTGTTAACCGTATTTTAGACACTACCATTTACTATACTTCATCATACATCTACTGATCGGTTGCTTTCATGGTTATCAGTTTTACTTTCACACACTGAAAATAGGTCACGATTCCCTTTTCCGTTGCCATATCTCGCACCTTTTCTGTGTTTCTTTCGTTTATAAGCTGACAGAGTTATTTCCCTTCTTCTATTCCAGACGGACCGAGCCGTGAAGACAAAGAGGAGGAGGAGGAGGAGGAAGAACAAGGGGCGAGGCAGGCAGGCAGGCAGGCAGGTTTCAGGCAGGCAGGTGGACAGGCGGAAGAGGCATCATGGACATTCCCGCCCAGCCGGTGGGGATCTACGGGTGGCGCAAGCGGTGTCTATACTGCTTCGTGTTGGTGCTCCTGGTCATGGTGGTCATCAACCTGGCGCTGACCGTCTGGATCCTCAGGGTCATGGACTTCTCCATAGTGAGTCTCTCCACTAGCCCCCCCCCCCCTTCCCCGTCTGTCCCCACGCCATCTTCTCCTCTCCCCTGTGTTGTCTAAGCTCTCCATGCTTCTTCACCAATCTCTCCTGCACTTGTCCTTTCTTGTCCTCTCTCTCTCTCTCTCTCTCTTCTCTCTCTCTCTCTCTCTGTGCGTGCGTGCGTGCGTGTGTGTGTGTGTGTGTGTGTGTGTGTGTGTGTGTGTGTGTGTGTGTGTGTGTGTGTGTGTGTGTACGTGCGTGTACGTGTGTCCGTGCGTGCCTTTCTTTGTTTTTGTTTGTTTATTATCTTGCTTTTCTCCTCCCCACCCCCTTTTTTCCGCCCCCTATTTTTTTGTGCTTTTTTTTTTCTTCTTGACTTTTGTCTAAAGCATATGAGAACAGCTACAGAGCATAGCCTTTGCGAAAGAGTTGAAAAGTACATAGGTCTGCATGCTGCCTTGGTGCACTGTACGCCTGCTAGAACTCTGTTCGTGTCAGAGAGGGGGGAGGGGCACAGAAATCCGTATGTGAGAGAGAGAGAGAGAGAGAGAGAGAGGAGAGAGAGAGGAGAGGAGAGAGAAGAGAGAGAGAGCAAGCACTGCCTCAGTTATCGGGAATAGTAAGCTTCAAAGATGATAAGTGGATACGTAAAAAAATACTTTTTTTTTCAAAATGATTTAATAAGACTAAAACGCACACGCACACAATACACACACACACACACACACACACACACACACACACACACACACACACACACACACACACACATACACACATACATGCACATACACACAGACACCGCCCCCATTCCCCCACACATGGGCTAGCTCTCTCTGCACTCCCACTCCCCACTCTGACAGAACATAATGGGACTACGTGAAGAACATGTGTTTCCTGGCTCTGTGAAGGAAACGAGGTGTCGGGTTTCAAGTAACAGGCAAAACACACGCCGTTTTGATGAACTTAGGGCGCGAGAAACACACACAAAAAAAGGCTAAGCAAACGGAAACAACACACCAACCAAACAAATGAAAAACAAACAAAGAAAACAAAAACAAAAAACTCGCCTCCGAGCGAGGGACGCAAAGACTGCGCGCGTAAGCCATTCCTGCACGAATGAAAACAACATGCTCTATTCAGATACTTTTTTTTTTTTTTCTTCGTTAGTTTATGTACGTGACACTTTCCGATCAGCCGTATGGTTTGCGATTGTGCAGCTGTTGATTTTATCATCCTCTGGTTTCTCGTTTTGCAAGTGAATTTCTGATCCTGCATGAGGCGGATCCTCATATTGCTTTCCCCCCCCCCTTTTTTTGTCCAGCTTCTTTTCAGGTAGCTGTGGTAGATCTTTTAGTGAGGGAGAAGCAAGCCACTAAGAAATGGGATGAGGGAGAGGCGGGCGGAAGAGTGAGGGAGAAGCCGGTGATGGAGTGAAGGAGCGGACAGGGAGAGTGAAGAAGAAGGATCTGAGAGACTAAAGGGAGATACTGAAGGGAGAGCGAGGGAGAGATCAGTGAAAGAATAAGAGAAACGCTGATGAAAAAAAAAAGAAAAAAAGAAAAAAAAGTGAGGGTGAGGTCAGATGAAAGAGTGGTGAGGAGAAAGATCGGCGGAAGAATGAGGATGACTCCAGCGAAAGCGTGAGGGTGGGGGAGTGGGGTGGGGGTGGGGGGGGGGTGGGGAGGGGGGTGGGCCTAATGAGAGTGAGGGAGAGGACCGTGAGAGAATGGGGGAGAGGACGGTGAGAGAGTGGGGGAGAGACTGGTGGGAAACTGAGGATAAGGCTGTTGACACCGTGAAGAAGAAGTGAGGTGAGAGAGAGAGAGAGAGAGAGAGAGAGAGAGAGAGAGAGAGAGAGAGAGAGAGAGAGAGAGAGAGAGAGAGAGACGCTTCAGACGCTTCAGATACGATTTCATTGACAATGGCCTACATACAGTCTTTATGTCAAGGGGGTGTACATCAATATTTGCAGCACCGAAAAAATACAGTGCAAAGAAACTAAAAAATTGTAACTCATTACGTAAATATTAACGCTAGGACTCGAAACTATGTAGTAGAAAAAGAAAATGAGAGAGAGAGAGAGAGTGAGAGAGAGAGAGAGTGGTGTGTGTGAGAGAGAGGAGAGAGAGAGAGAGAGAGAGAGAGAGAGAGAGAGAGAGAGAGAGTGAGAGAGTGAGAGAGAGAGGGAGAGAGAGAGAGAGAGGGAGAAAGAGAGAGAGAGAGAGAGAGAGAGAGAGAGGGGGGGGGGGGGCAGGGAGCGAGAAAGGGAGAGCCCCGTAAGAAAGTAACAGAAAGACCGGCGGGAGAGTGAAAGGGAGACCAGTAAGAGAGTGGGGGTGAAGCTACCGAGAGAGTTCGGGAGAAGCAGGTGAGAGAATGAGAGCGAGGCCGCTGAGAGCGTGAGGGCGAGGTCAGGTGTGAGAGTTAGGGAGAGGCAGGTGAGAGAGTGAGAGAGAGAGAGGCCGCTAAGAACGTGAGGGTAAGGTCAGGTGTGAGAGTTAGGGAGAGGCCACGTGAGAGAGCGAGGGAGAGGCCGATGAGAGCGTGAGGGTAAGGTCAGGTGTGAGAGTTAGGGAGAGGCCACGTGAGAGAGTGAGAGAGAGGCCGCTGAGAGCGTGAGGGTAAGGTCAGGTGTGAGAGTTAGGGAGAGGCCACGTGAGAGAGTGAGAGAGAGGCCGCTGAGAGCGTGAGGGTAAGGTCAGGTGTGAGAGTTAGGGAGAGGCCACGTGAGAGAGTAGTAGGGAGAGGCCGATGAGACAGTGAGGGTAAGATCAGGTATGAGAGTTAGGGAGAGGCAGGTGAGAGAGTGAGGGAGAGGCCGTTAGGAGAGCGTGAGATCAGGTGTAAGAGTTAGGGAGAAGCAGCTGGAAGAGTGAGAGAGAGGCCGCTGAGAGCGTGAGGGTAAGGTCAGGTGTGAGAGTTAGGGAGAGGCAGGTGAGAGAGTGAGGGAGAGGTCGATGAGAGTGTGAGAGTGAGGTCAGATGTGAGAGTTAGGGAGAGGCAGGTGAGAGAGTGAGGGAGAGGCCGCTGAGAGCGTGAGGGTAAGGTCAAGTGTGAGAG
>CM065720.1:8657463-8669963 GCA_033310375.1 Conus canariensis
TCAGGTCTTGAAACGTAGAATCGTGAGCAGGTCCTTCTCCTATGGACCAGTGACTCGTGTCTGACTGCTATGGACCTCGTCATGTGTAATATAATATCGGTATTAGGTGTTCAAGATCTTGTGATATTTTGTTTCCAGA
This sequence comes from Conus canariensis, assembly GCA_033310375.1. Classification (NCBI taxonomy): domain Eukaryota; kingdom Metazoa; phylum Mollusca; class Gastropoda; order Neogastropoda; family Conidae; genus Conus; species Conus canariensis. The sequence continues at coordinate 8,657,603 of CM065720.1, forward strand.
GATTGGATATGCAGATGATATCGCTATTTGGATTAACTGCACATTAAGGAAGCATTCCAATAAAAGAACAGTAGACTTTGTACAGAAATTGTACCAAAAGGAATTGGGTAAATTATCTATATATATGAAGAACAGCGGATTAGAACTATCTGGAGAAAAATCATGCCTTATGTTGTTTAACAATGATGAGAACCCAAAGACTCTACCCTCGCTTTTGCTAGATGGTCAGATTCTGGAATATAAACAAAAGGTAAGTTCCTGGGGGCATTTTTAACGCCTAAGCTAAACTGGAAAACACATAAATTTGATTTATAAAACAAGAAAAAGATTAAACGTTCTTAAAATTATATGTTGTTAACCGTGGGGTCAGGACTGTCATACCCTTTTACATTTATACATCTCTTTAGTCTGATCGAAATTGACATATGGGCAGGAAGTGTATTTCTTTGCACCTTATTCTCTTTTAAATAGTTTGCAAAGCCTGGACAGTAAGACCATGAAATTAGCTCTGGGAGTCCCAGTTCATACAAACACTTGTAGATATTATAAATGAGAAGCGAATATTGGATACATCCAAATATATTGTCAGAAGTCTTTCTGTTGAAAATTCGGTTACTGAAGAAATACTGATGGATTCCAGTAAAGATTTTTCTAAGAGGTCTAAAAACATAACGTAATATTCAACCAATGAGAAACCACACATCTGATTTAATGTCACGTTGTAATATTGATATTACTGCTATACCAGAATTTCCTGCGGTACCTCCAGTGCCTTCTTGGGAGCACCTACATGCTTCTTTTGATTACAAATACACTATGTTAAAGAAAAGTGATAATGTAAATATCTTAACAACTGAAGTTCGTGAGATTTAGAAAATAGCTATGCAAATTATTTTAAAGTGTTTACATTTGGGTCGGTAATGGAATCCTCTGACAGTGGTTCTGGCTTTATAATACCAACTTTAAATGTCAGGAAATCATATTATTTAGAAAAGGGGTTTTCAATCTATACCTCAGAATTATATACAATACTGAAGGCTTTGACTTACATCTATGACACACCAGTCGCTTTCTATAAATTTTTACTATGTGTTGATTCCAAATCTGTTTTACAGTCACTAGAGCGTTGGGACTGCAAAGCTAGAAACGATTGGCTTTTTGAAATAAAACATCTACTGCATTGTTTCATAACTCTAGGCATAAGAATTAATTTTTGTTGGGTCCCATCTCACTGTGGTATAAAGTTGAACGAAATAGCAGACAGTCTTGCAAAAGAAGGAGCAAATAGAAACGCTGAAGATTTATTAAACAATCCCTTAGATTTGTCCTCTTGTGAATTAATCCAAATTATGAAAAAAATATGTACATAAGCAGAATTGGAGTAACAAAATGGCTACTTTGCCATCGTGCCCAAGGCACATTGTTAGATTAATTCATAAATCAAGGCTGAATGCTTGGAACACTAAATATTCTCATGGTATTACTTGTGTCTGCAGAGAAAACATTTCTGTTGTTTGAATGCTCAGTGTTGACCACTATCAGGAGAAAGGTATTGAGATGACGAACTTTGATAATGTCAATACTGTCTTATATGGTTCATATGTTGCTGAAATTGCCATGGTTGTTTCGCAATCACAGGTTGCAAATTTTTTTTTAAAGAAACATCAACAATTTTCTGCACCACTAGGGTATTTTTCTTATGTAAATATGCAGATATCAGATGTGGGTTTGAAAGTACTAACGCGGATGATAAGTTAAGTGTGGAGGTGTTTTCTTCTTTAAAAAAAAGTGTCTAATATCATCTGGCGATGAGAAAACGTTAAATAAACCACTGAACTGAACTGAACTGAACTGAGACTGGATTCATCCTCATCGCTATCGCTATAGACATCCATTAAGAAAGAAAGAAAGAAAGGAAGGAAGGAAGGAAGGAAGGAAGTAAGAAAGAAAGAAAGAAAGAAAGGAAGGAAGGAAGAAAGAAGAAGAAGAAGAAGAACAAGAAGAAGAAGAAGAACAAGAACAAGAACAAGAAGAAGAAGAGTGACATGAAGTGTGTATAGGAACCCACTATTTTCTTTTGTCAGTGAAACTGCGAGCTGCAGCGTTTTTTAACACATAAGACTGTTTTTCCCCCCTTCAATGGAAACGGTAAACTCTTCATCTTATCCTCTTCAGTTGTCTTTCCTAGACTGAAAAGCAGTGGATGAAAGATGATGGATGTCAATGTGGTCATTCTGTCGCACAATTTCTTTTTTTAACTGTGTTTGTGAATTCCTGTTTTTTTCCCTTCTTTTTCGTGGTATGCTACCCGTGGTGATACCCGAACGCCTTTCAGTTGTGGCTGTACTCCCATCTGCTTAAAATTTTGTACTTACATGTGAGAGGGCGAATGAGAATGGGTTGCATGATCAGCAGAAAGTGCACGTGGGGAATGCATGATTGATGTGATGCGTGCGAACGGTGAGCAAACGAAGGTGTTGTTGGGAGATGTATGTGTGAGAATAGAGAGTTCATCCCCAGCCTCCAACGAGAAAGGAAGTTAGCCTAATAAAGCCAAGAAAATGATCTAAATTGCGCTTGATCTGCTTGTGTGAAGATCGTCTGCAACACTCACAACGCTACATACAATTTCCTCTTTTCTATCATTCTTTTTATCTCTATTTTATTTTTCCTCTTCAAATCTTGCTTTACTATCGTCCACTTTTTTTTTCATTTATTTTTAAAATTTTAGAAATGCCTTATGAACCAATCGTCTGCCTTATTTTAGAAATTCTGTCACTTTTTTTTCTCTGGTTATATTTTATGATATATTACATATCATATTGTAATCCGACGACTCGGTAATGAAGACAGTAACCACTGTAATGGGGACTTCATGTCCATTCTGCAATTTCATTTGCCAGTATGATTTTCTTTCTTTCTATCTTTCTTTCTTTCTTTGTTTCATTCTTTTGTAAGAAATGTGTTTTGCTGCTTTGAGATCTTTTTTAAAATTCTGTTTATATGTATTTATTTATTCATTTACTTTTCTATTTACTCGTGTGTTTATTTATCTATTTTCCGCCTGACTGCGAAAAAACACAATAGAATGATTGAGGAACTCAGCGCTGTACAGTTTTACGCGCTTTAAGGACATTAATGTTTAAGTAGCTACGTTTTATGAACTGTTACATGCTGTGCAAACATATCTATGTTTTCATCAGTGACAGCACCCGACCTGGGTTTCTCTCTCTCTCTCTCTCTTTTTTTTTTTTTTTTTTTTTTTTCGTTTTTACACGGAAGTTGCTTCTGAAATGGTCTGCATGGTCGGCTATGCTATCATACATCTGAAACTGGCAGACAATGGGAGCCTATGCTAAACCACACGATGCTAAGCTGTGACTTCCGAAACTCCACTGTGCAGAACTACAGGCCTACCCACTATGGTACACCTGTCTGATGCTATGCTGTGATGGCTGTGTTGCACAGGACGGCATGGGGAAGCTGAGAATCGTTCCCAAGGGCATACGATTAGAGGGGGAGGCCGAGTTTGTCCGACCCCTGTATGTGCAGGAGATGAGAGCCGAGGAGGTCAGTGTCCAAGTTGTGTGTGTGTGTGTGTGTGCGTGTGTGTGTGTGTGTGTGTGTGTGTGTGTGTGCGTGCGTGCGTGCGTGCGTGTGTGTGTGTGTGTGTGTGCGCGCGCGCACACATGCGCGAATACAAGTGTGTGTGTGTGTGTGTGGGTGCTTGCACGCTCTCTCTGTGTCTCGGTCTCTGTTTCTCTCTCTGTCTGTCTGTGTTTGTGTGTGCGTGCGTACCTCTCTCTCTCGTTTACTCTCTCCATCTCTGTCTCTGTCTCTCTGTTTCTGTCTCTCTGTCTCTGTCTCTGTCTGTCTGTCTGTCTTAATTTTTTCTGGTTTTGATATTGAAAATCACACACACACACACACACACACACACACACACACACACACACACACACACACACACACATACGCACAGCACGCACGCACACACACACACACACACACACACACACACACACACACACACACACGCACATACACTAACACACACATATTCACACACACTAACACACACACATTCACACACACACACACCACACACACACACACACACACACACACACACACACACAGATGAATCATACAGGTGTTATTAGAGCCTGCTTCATGTTGTTCCCATTCTCCCCTCTGGTCATCATGTCAGGGCCAGACTTTACGCCTGGAGTCGTCCAGAAGTATAAAGATGCAGGCCCGTGATGAGGACAGCCGGCACAGCGGCAGCCTAGTCCTGGGTCAGTGTGTGTGTGTGTGTGTGTGTGTGTGTGTGTGTGTGTGTGTGTGTGTGTGTGTCAGTGTGTGTTTGTGTGCATGTGTGAAGTGCGCGCGCGCGTTGTTGTTGTTGTTTCTTTGTTGTCTGTCTGTCTGTCTGTCTGTCTGTCTGTCTGTCTGTCTGTCTGTCTCTCTCTCTCTCTCTCTCTCTTCTCTCTCTCTCTCTCTCTCTCTCTCTCTCTCTCGGTGTCTGTGTGTTAGTGGTTATGAACATGCGTTTTTGTTGTTGATGTTGTTGTTGTTGTTAAGTGTGTGTGTGTGTTTGCTTGTAGATATTCTCTCGCTTACAGCTGTTGTGTGTGTGTGTGTGTGTGTGTGTGTGTGTGTGTGTGTGTGTGTGTGTGTGTGTGTGTGTGTGTGTGTGCGCGTGCGCACGGGCGTGGAATCATGCTTGTTGAGACTAGTTTGCATACGTTTTGTATGACTGGCTTTATAATCTGTTTTGTGTGTGTGTGTGTGTGTGTGTGTGTGTGTGTGTGTGTGTGTGTGTGTGTGTGAGTGCGCGCGCGTGCGTGCGTGTGCATGCGCGAGCGTTGTTGTATGTGCAAGTGTGTGCGTGTACGTGTGTGTGTGTGTGTGTGTGTGTGTGTGTGTGTGTGTGTGTGTGTGTGTGTGGAGGAGGTGTGTGCGGTGGGGGTGGCTGGTGTGTGTACAGGTGACAATAAGCTGCAGGCGGCTTGTGAGGAATTCGAAGTGGTGGACAGTGAGGGAAATCTTCGTCTATCCGTCACCGAAGATGACATCACCGTCGGAGTGGACGACATGACGTATTTAGGTGAGAAGACGCAGTCATAAGTTCGGGGTCAATCCATAAACAGAGTACTCTGCAGGTTCTGTGATAATGATCATGGAAAGATAGACTGAGCAAAATAGGGAAAAGGAGAACAGAAAAAAGGGGCAACGCTTTGGAAAACAAATATAATGATCAGGGGAGGTCACTTTGACAAGAATCACAAATATATACGGGGGTTCAAAATACATTATAAACATGAATTTCTCGAAGGTTTTCTCATAGCCGTCTTTGGTTAAGGGTTAGACTAGCCTAGGGCTACGATTAGGGTCGGCTTAGGGTTTGCTTTCGGCATGAACGCAAAAAGGTAGAATTTCATACAACCTTTATGAATTGATACAAACTTACTGCAAAAAAGATACGGCGAAATTAAGCCAGCGGTAAACCTTTGCATGATAGTTTGAGTTTAGGGAAGTTTCATCCCTAGAGTATTACATATCCAAAATGCACGATTCCACCCACCCACCCCTCAGGTGTGTGTTTTAGATTATAACGGTTAACGGTCTCGTTTTGTTTTTGTTTTTGTTTTTTGTTTTAAACCCAAACCAGACACACGTGACAACTGAAATTATGCAAACTATATACTTGTTTGTTGTCCCTATAGTTTAGGTCATTTTTTAACGTGTACATTTCAACTTCTACCAACTTCTATAAAATTTTGTAAAGGGCGAGTACATGTTTTTTTTTTATTTCAGGAAATATACTCCATTTTCAAAACTACGTAACTCTGCTTTTGGTTTTCCCATTACATTTACGCTTTCCCACTATCTTCTGCTTTCCGCTAAACGTTCTTCTCTTCTAGACACTGCCCCCCCCCCCCCCCGCCTTTCTACTTTCCCCGTACCCTTCTGCTTCTCTCTAAACTTCAGCTTTTCTCCGACTCTCCTGCTTTTCGTCAACATTTCTGCTTTTTTTTTTTTTTAATCCTATTTCTTGTTCTGAACCCTTCTGTATTTCCTCAACCCTTCTGTTTTTCCTCACTGCTTCTGTTTTTCCTCAACCATTCTGTTTTTTTTTTCTTTACCCTTCTGTTTTTCCTTAACCCTTCTGTTTTCCCCTCAACCCTTCTGTTTATTTTCCCGCAATACTTCTGTTTTTCCTCAATCCTTCTGTTTCCCCTCAGTCCTACTGTTTTTCCTCAACCCTTCTGTTTTTCCTCAATCCTGTTTTTTTTCTCTCTCTACCCTCCTGTTTTTCCTAACCCTTCTGTTTTTCCTCAATCCTTTTGTTTTCCTCAACCCTTCTGTTTTCTCTCAATCCTTCTGTTTTTCCCTCAACCCTTCTGCTTTTCCTCAATCCTGTTTTTTTTCTTTCTACCCTTCTATTTTTCCACAACACATTTGTTTTTCCTCAGTCTTTCTGTTTTTCCGCAATCCTTCCGTTCTTCCGCAATCCTTCTGTTTCCCCCTCAAATTTTCTGTTTTTGCCTCTCTACCCTTCTGTTTTTCCGCAATCCTTCTGTTTTTCCTCAATCCTTCTGTTTTTTTCTCTCTACCCTTCTGTTTTTCCTCAACCCTTTTGTTTTTCTTCAACTCTTCATTTTTTCTCAATCCTTCTGTTTTTTCCCCCCAACCTTTCTACTTTTCGTCTACCTTTCTGTTTTTCCCCACATTTCTGCATTTGGCCTACATTCCCCTGGACTTCTATTGTTTAATTACATTTCTGTTTGTATGTAAAAAATCCACTATTCTTCTGCATTTCGTACATTTTTTGTTTTCATACACTTCTTTTCTCCACACTTTTCGTTTCGCCTTAATTTTCTCCATTTTCGGGTTTTCAAATACTACATTTTCCCCAGGTTCTGTTTTTCCTTCTCTTCTTTTTCCATACAATCCTCCCCCCTCCCTTCCCCCCCTCCCCCTCCCCCCACCGTATTCCATTTCCTCATAAATTCTCCTATACGCTTCTGTTTTCCCCTAAACGTTTGCTTTTCTGCAACACCGGTGTGTGTGTGTGTGTGTGTGTGTGTGTGTGTGTGTGTGTGTGTGTGTGTGTGTGTGTGTGTGTGTGTGTGTTGTGTGTGTGTGTGTGTGTGTGTGTGTGTGTGTGTGTGTGTGTGTGTTACCGTAACATGTTTTTTTTTTCTTGCAGTTCTGTTATTTCCTGTGTTTTGTCTGGAAACAGTTCCCTATACTTTGCTTTCCCCATTACTTCTGCTTTTCTTCTTGCTTTTGCTTTCAATGTTGGATTTCTGGTTTTCCCCAGTCTGCAGTTTTTCCCCCTGCACTTTCGCTTTTCCGAGACACTTCTGGTTTTCTGTCCCCCCCCCCCCCTCCCCCCCCCCCCCCCCTCTAGAATCTTGTACGCTTCTGCTTTTCCCTTTTCCACCTAGAAAACACGTCTGTTTTTCTCCCCCCCCCCCCCCCCCCCCCCCCGAATCTTGTACGCTTCTGCTATTTATATCTGTACTTCTGTATTTATTTTTTAAGCTTACTTCTTTTTTCTGTACATTTATGTTCTGACATTACCCTTCTAACCCCCCCCTCTCTCTCTCTCTCTCTCTCTCTCTGTCCTGCGTTTCAGGTAAAGCAGTATTCGAAGGGTCAGTACAGACTCCCACAGTACGGGGCCCCAACACCGAGTCTTTACAGTGAGTATAATATACAGCCTGGCAGGGGTCATGTGACCATACGTTTCCTTGGCAACAGATCCCATAGGATAGCAATGGATGGTCAGAACATCTCATCAATGATCGATCTCGGGGTCAATAAAGCGCGGAATTCATTGACGGCTGGTGCACGCGGCGTTCATCATTGCTATGTCCGTCCATGGTACTGATGAGTGCTAGGGGCCAGTGATCAATGGTGATCGGAGTGGTAACGTCAATGGAGATCATCTGTTATGGGTGATGACCCGTGACTGGGCCACGTGGAGACACGTGGAGGTCAGAGGTCATGATGACCTAGTCAGGTCACCGTGACAAACCCATCCAAGAGCAAAGTGGTCTAGCTGGGTGGGTCGCAAAGCCGGTGCTAAGACACAGACTTAGCCACATGTCACAGTGACCTTGATTTTGGTCTGTTGGGTCACCGTGACCCCTACTCGATTCAAGGTTTAAAAAAGACCATAGAAATCGATGTATGTTACCGTGACTTCAGTCATAGTTTACAACTGCAGGGAGAGGATGTATTGACCGTCTTGGTTGATGATGCTTATGTCGCACGCGCGCACATTGTGTGTGTGTGTGTGTGTGTGTGTGTGTGTGTGTGTGTGTGTGTGTGTGTGTGTGTGTGTGTGTTGTGTGTGTGTGTGTGTCTGCGTGCGTGCGTGCGTGCGTGAGTGCGTGCGTTGTGGTGTGGTGTGGTATGGTGTGGTGTGGTATGTGTGTGTGTGTGTGTGTGTGTGGTGTGTGTGTGTGTGTGTGTGTGTGTGTGTGTGTGTGTGCATGCTTATGTGTATGCACGTTTGTGTGTGCGCATGCGTGTGTGTGTGTGTGTGTGGTGTGTGTGTGTGTGTGTGTGTGTGTGTGTGTGTGTGTGTGTGTGTGTGTGTGTGTGTGTATGTGTGTTTGTGTGTGTGTGTGTATTTGTGTGTGTGTGTGTGTGTGTGTGTGTGTGTGTGTGTGTGTGTGTGTGTGTGTGTGTGTGTGTGTGTGTGCTACCTATCCTACCTGTATATAATCACTATCCTTCTTGTGTATTGCCAATCCATCCTGTCTAACCTACCAGTTTGCCAAGGTGTACTTTACACATCCTGTCTCTGTATCCTGCGAATCCTACCAATGCCACTGGTATGGTACCTGTGAGTGCTCTGTGTTCTACCCGTGTATCCCACCACTTCTGCCCCTGTGTTCTGTCTAAGCTACCCTGTGCACCTACCCAATGCTCCCTGTGTGTTCAAACTATTCTACCTTTGTATCGTACCAGTGCAACCTGTATGCCGTCCCTGTCCTATCTGGTATCCTACCAATCGTACTTGTGTGTCCTACCTATCCTGTCTGTGTCTCCTACCTATTGCTACCCATGTGTTCTATGTATCCTGTGTGTATATTATATCTATCCTATCTGTCTGACTTGCTTATCCTACCTGTGTATCATACCAGTTGTACCGGTGTGTCCTACCTATCCTGTCTGTGTCTCCTACCTGTTGCTACCTATGTGTTCTATGTATCCTGTGTGTGTATTATATCTATCCTATCTGTCTGACTTGCTTATCCTACCTGTATGTCATACCAGTTGTACCTATCCAACTTGTGTATTTTATCTATCCTTACTCTGTATCCCATCTATCCTACCTGTGATCATGCCAGGTGTACCTGTGTGTCCTACCTATCCTACTGGTGTATTCTGTCTATCCTTACTATGTATCCCGCCTATCCTACCTGTGTATACCACCAATCCTATCTTGTTATCCTACCTAACCTACCTGTATAGCCTACCAGTTGTTCTTGTGTATCCTATGTATCTTTCTTTCTGCATCCTACCTGTCACATATGTGTATCATACCTATCCTATCTTTGTATCCTACCCATTATCCCTGTCTGTGTAACATACCAATCGTTCCCCTATATCACTATGTATCATACCTATTCTAGCGTGTGTTCTACCAATCCTACTTTTGTATCCAACGTATCCTACATCACATGCATCCTACTATCATACCCGTGTGTTATACCAACCATGCTATCTATTTTACCCGTGTATCACATCAGTCCTACCTGGCTATCCTATCAATTCTACTCATGTATCCTACCAGTCCTATCTGTGTATCCGTCCAGTCCTACCTGTTTATCATACCGATCCTACCTGTATATCCCACTCATCATACCTGTGTATTCTGTCAGTGCCACTGTGTCATACCAAACCTACCTGTATGTCCCATTCATCATACCTGTGTATACTATCATTGCCACTATATCATACCAGTCCTACCTGTATGTCCCACTCATCATACCTGTGTATACTATCATTGCCACTATATCATACCAATCCTACCTGTATGTCCCACTCATCATACCTGTGTATCCTGTCATTGCCATTGTAGTATATCAATCCAACCCATATCTCACTCACCATACCTGTGTATCCTATCAATGCTACTATATTCTTTCAATTCCACCCAAAACATCAGTGTAGCGGGTGACCGTGACGAGGATATGACCCTTTACGGTCGGCTGGGCTATAAACAACATGAACTGAACTGAATACCTGTCCTACTGGCGTGTCTTACATAGCCTAGCAATCCTATCTGTGTATCACACCAAGCATACCTGTGTGTTACGCCAGTCCTACCTGGGTATCCTACCAATCTTACGTGTGTGTTTTCCCTATCCTAGTTGTATTTCATTCCAATCTACAGGTGTATACCAATCATGTCTGGGCATGATACCAATCCTACGTATGCATTCTACCAATCCTCTCTGTATCTATCCTACTTGTAAATTCTACTTATCCTACCTGTGCACATTACCAGTCCCACTTGCGTATCCTGCCAATCCCAACTGCGTAGCCTACCAATCCAAACTGCGTAGCCTACCAATCTTACCTGTGTATCTTACCAATCCTACCTGTGTATCTTACCAATCCTACCTGTGTATCTTACCAATCTTACCTATGTATCTTACCAATCCTACCGGCGCATCCTACCAGTCATACTTTTGTATCCTGCGTATCCTACCTGTGTGTCCACCAATCCCGTATGTGCATCCTTCCAATCTTACCTGTGAACCTTACTTATCCTGACCATGTATCCTACCAATACTACCCGTCTATATCATCAGCCTTACCTGTGCATCATACCAATTCTATCCATGTATCCTACTAATTCTACCTGTGTATACTATCTATCCTGTCTGTGCGCCAAACCAGTCCAACGCATGTATCCTACCTATCCTGCCTGTGTATCCTTTGTATTCTATCTGTGTATCATACCAATCCTATCTGTATATCCTAGCATTCTTACTTGTGTGTTGTACGAATCCTGTCAGTATATACCTGTATCTTCTACCAGTCCTGTCTGTGTACCCTACCAAAGCCAACATGTATATCCTATCAATCCTACCCGTGTATCTTATCTGTCCTCATCTGTGTAGCCAACCAATCTTACCTCTGTATCCTACCAATCCTATTTGTGTATTCTACTAATCCTAATCATACCAGTCCTACTTGTGTATACTACATATTCTTCCTGTGTGTCCTGCTTAGCCTACCCGAGTAACTTACCAATCCTACATGTTTAGACATGTGTTTCCTACCAATCTTACCTGTGTATAGTACCAAAATATACCTGCTTATCCTTCCAATCATACATGCGTGTCCTAGAAAGCCTACTTGAGTGTCTTACCGTTCCTAACATGTGCACATCCGATCAAACCTGTCTGTCTTACCAGTCCTGTCTGTGGATATTGCCTGGTCTACCTGTATATCATACCTATCCTATCTGTATATACTGTCTTACCTGTGTATCCTAGCAGTCTTACCTGTGTATCCTACCTGTCCTACCTCTGTGTCACACCAGTCCAGCTTGTGTATCCAACCAGTCTTACCTGTGTATCCTACCAGTCTTACCTGTGTATCCTACCAGTCTTACCTGTGTATCCAACCAGTCTTACCTGTGTATCCTACCAGTCTTATCTGTGTATCCAACCAGTCTTACCTGTGTATCCTACCTGCCCTACCTCTGTGTCATACCAATCCAACTCATGTTCTGGCAGTCGTGCCTGTGTATCCTACATGTCCTGCCTCTGTGTCATATCAGCCCAAGTTGTGTATCCTGCCAGTCTTACCCCTGTATGCTACCTGTCCTACCTCTGTGTCATACCAGTCCAACTTGTGTATCCTAGCAGTCTTACCTGTGTATCCTACCTGTCCTACCTCTGTGTCATACCAGCCCAAGTTGTGTATCCAACCAGTCTTACCTGTGTATCCTACCTGTCCTACCTCTGTGTCACATCAGTCCAACTGATGTGTGTTCTGGCAGTCGTAGCTGTGTATCCTACCTGTCCTACCTCTGTGTCACATCAGTCCAACTGATGTGTGTTCTGGCAGTCGTAGCTGTGTATCCTACCTGTCCTACCTCTGTGTCACATCAGTCCAACTGATGTGTGTTCTGGCAGTCGTAGCTGTGTATCCTACCTATCCTGCCTCTGTGTCACATCAGTCCAACTGATGTGTGTTCTGGCAGTCGTGGCTGTGTATCCTACCTGTCCTACCTCTGTGTCATACCAGTCCAACTATGTGTGTTCTGGCAGTCGTGGCTGTGTATCCTACCTGTCCTACCTCTGTGTCCTACCAGTCC
>CM065720.1:8672463-8674963 GCA_033310375.1 Conus canariensis
CACCTCCCGCACACACACACACACACACACACACACACACACACACACACACACACACACACACACACACACACACACACACACACCACAGTCTCAATCGTTTACATGCTTTAACCAAGTTCTGCAACTATATCTGATGATTGTTGCAGATTCTCATCCAGACAAACAACGTGTACCTGAAGAATCTGGATGGTGACAACAGCCAGGGCGACGTTCATCAGCTGTGTATGTGTGCTTCCAACGGCCGCGTGTTCTTCGGTGCAGCTGATGGCGACTGCAAAGCGGATGACCTCTGCGGTGATTTATAAAACAAACAGACAAACCAGCCTACCAACCAACCAACCAACAAAACTATGCCATAGAAAGAGGACAGTCCGGGTTTGAGGGAAAAGTCGGAAATCTTATCAGTGTACTTGAAGGTATATATAGCTGAGTTTGCATTCCAACTGAAGGAATTGTGTTGCATCGAATGCTAGTTTATTTCAAGGTGATTGTTTTCTTTCTTTGTTTCGTTCTCTTTTTATGGAGGAATCAAATTTCATTTATTTATTTATTTATTTTCTTGTTTTAATAGTTATTGTTGTTTTACATTCATACCATTTGATCATTTGTACTTCTTTTGTATTAGTATGTATCTTTTTTGCACAAAACTTCAATGATAATGTGTTAGTGTTGATTGTTGAAAGAGACCTGCAGTAGAATAATTAAGATTCCATCACCATGCTTTACGGCAATAGGAAGGATGCACAGTTTCGGTGGCCTCTGTGAATAATGGCAGAGAAAAGAGTTATATACTTAACATACTTACTTAATCCCGTTGGCTCCTAGTGGAGCATAGATCATCCACGAGCCTTCTCCATCTCTGCCTGTCCCGGGCGGCGATTTCCAGCTGGCCCCAGGAATAGCCCAGTCGAGTTGTCTCCGCCTCCGTTGATCTTCTCCAGGTGGTGCGTGGTCGGCCTCTCTTGCGTCTTCCCTGTGGGTTCCATCACAAGGCATGGCGGACAACGCTGGATGCCGGTTTTCTGAGGGTATGGCCAAGCCAGCCCCACTTCCTGCGCTTAATTTGATTTTCAATGGGCTCTTGTCCAGCTCTTCTCCACAAGTTTTCGTTTGTGACCATGTCCTGCCACCTGATGCGATAGATGTACCTCAAGCATCTTTCACAAAGGTCTGCAGGCGTTGTGTCGATGACTTGGTGATGCGCCACGTTTCACAGGCATAGAGAAGCACAGACTTCACATTTATGTTGAAGATGCGGATCTTGGTTTTTGCAGAGATGGTGTGTGAGGTCCAGACAGGTCGGAGCATCTTGAAAGCTGCGGATGCCTTGCCTATTCTTGTTTGGATGTCTTTGTCTGTGCCCCCGTCCTTGCTGACAACAACATTGTAACAAAAGAGTTATATAAGCCTAGTGAAACAGCATCACTGTGATTGAAGACTGATCACAGTCCGGGCATTTACTCATCGTTCAGTGTTGCGTCATATTGTGACGTCATCAAAAGGACGCATTTCGCGATTCGGAAATAATTGATAATTAGGAAGGGACGTATCTTGATGAATAGTGGTTTTGGGGAAATAAGGAGAAGGAGGAGATGGAGGAGGGGAAAAGGAAGAGGGTGTTTCGGTGGATGGGAGAGAAAAGCGGAGTAATCGTTTAATTTCCTCCTGCAGAATCTAGAGAGACCGTTTATCAAAGTGTGGACTCGATACAAACTGGTTTTCCTTTGAAAGGAACAAAAATATCTCATTATTTTTTTCCAAACGATCTATTGTGCTGTCCTTTCTGTTGGCTACCTTCCGTTCGTTTTCTTTTTTTTCCCCTTTCTTTCTCCGCTTTCTTTCTTTTATTTGTTTCTTCTTTATTTTTCCTTGCATGATTTCTTGCTTTCTTTTGCTCTTTCATTCTTTTCTTCCTTCTTTCTTTTTTCTTCATTATTTCGTTGGTTTGGTTCTTCCTCAGTTATTTACCTTTCTTCTTCTTTTTTTCTCCTGTTTTTTTTTTTCTTCCTGTGCCGTGACACGATGGGCTAGAAATAATGGTTTGTAGAAATGTGTTGAATTTGAAAGGCGTGGCTGTAAAATGGACCTGAACAAGGAGGTCGTGATCCCTTTCATTCATTGGACTATGACGTCAATCATGCAGTGACCACAGAGTTATACCATTCAACGGAACATGTCTACCAGAAACAGTGACAGGTCACAGAGCTCCTGGCATAAAGAGGGGATGTAAGACACCTGGAACAGAATGCGTATCAAACGTGACTCGGCCCCAACGGATGTAGCAGCCTGTGTGCCCGGGAAGAGTGGAGACTCGAACCTTAATGCTTCAGGCTTCTCTTTGTATTTCATGTATCGCCGCTCTTCGTAGCGATGCGTGCAAGGTGATATATTCGACATCAGCGTGGCTCTTCGTGCTGCCCAAAGAACAGACAAAGAGGATGGAACTGGTGCCAGCCAGTCAGAAATGTAAGGGTGCACTGAACGTGTGTGCAATTTC
>CM065720.1:8679963-8707463 GCA_033310375.1 Conus canariensis
AGACTGTGCCTAAAATAGAACTCAGCCCCTATAGTGTAAATCGAAGGTTTGCTTTACATAGGACCCCACCACCACCACCACCACCACCACCCCCAACCATGAGTAGTGTGTGAAAGACTATGCCTAAGACAGGATTCCACCTGCTGTTCTTTGTGTGGAAGACTATGCCTAAGACAGGATTCCACCTGCTGTTCTTTGTGTGGAAGACTATGCCTAAGACAGGATTCCGCCTGTTGTTCTTTGTGTGGAAGACTATGCCTAAGACAGGATTCCGCCTGTTGTTCTTTGTGTGGAAAACTATGCCTAAGATAGGATTCCGCCTGTTGTTCTTTGTGTGGAAGACTATGCCTAAGACAGGATTCCGCCTGTTGTTCTTTGTGTGGAAGACTATGCCTAAGACAGGATTCCGCTTGTTGTTCTTTGTGTGGAAGACTATGCCTAAGACAGGATTCCGCCTGTTGTTCTTTGTATGGAAGACTATGCTCACATAGGACTCCAACCTCCCGCCTACGGCATCTGTGGAAGATCGTGTTTCATACAGACCTCCACCCCCTGCAGTGTGTATGGAGTGGAAGGCTTTGTGTGTGATGAATAGAGGTCTCTCTCCCAACAGGGACTCCTGCCAGAGTTTCAGCCCGCCTGTGTTGGATCCTGCAGTATTTCATCATTGGCAGCCAGCATGCCATGAGCCTACACACCCACACACAAACTCATACACACACACACACACACACACACACACACACACACACACACACACACACACACACGCACGCACGCACGCACGCACGCACACACACACACACACACACACACACACACACACACACACACACACACACACGTACGCACGCACGCACACACACTCACACACACACACGCACGCACACACACGCACGCACACACGCCACAGATTATACAGCTGCATTATATCATTGTTAGCATCCTTGTATAAACATCATATCATTTTCTCCCATTCCCAGACCGAAGAACTCCAACACACAAAGCTTAAGATTTACTGGCTATTCATGTGTGGTTTGGCCCCCGCCCCTCCCCTCCCCTTTTTTTTTCTCTCCATTTTTTCCCTTTTTTTTTGCTATCTTGCGATTATTCTATACTGTCCTTCAATGCAGCACAGTTTCTATAGCGTCTTTCTTGTGGGACATGGTATAATGGCATCTCTGAGTTGCCATACATAAATGTGCCGAGCTTGTTTTTTTGCTGGTCTGTGCAGATCGAGCGTGGACAACTTTATCAAACTTTGACCTTTCGTATACAAGTTAGTGTGCATTGTCTGCATATTCAAAGCTGTGTAAGAAAACAAATTTGTAGGAAGGCCAAGCTTTGTGTTACTGACTGTGTGAGTATAAAGGATTTGCTGGCGTCCATAGCCATCATGAAGACCTCGCAGCGTTCTAGCTGTTACATATCTGCCTGGAGGACATGGTGTCAGAGTAGAAGCATATCGCACGATTAAGAATGGTACTATAAACGAGGAATCAGCTAGTGGAGCTAATGGTTTCATTTCAGTTTTTAAAACAGAACGTGAAAAAAGTAGGTCTAAGGACATATCCCTGGGATTCCTCGGAAATCAATTGGGCAGTTGAGGAACTCTTGCTTTTCACCTGGACTTGGGTTCTCTGCATGGGGAGCTAAGGTTCCATTGGAGGGATGTGTGTGTGGACGGTGGATTTATTGAAGCTTTAGACTGAACCCATTTTTGTCACTGGTCGAAAGCCTTCCAATAATCAGGAAAGACGTGTGTTTATCGGTATTTCTCCAGAGAAGACTATGGCCAGGCTGTGATGGAAATGATAACACCAGACCAAAGCAGGCCAGAAAGTTTGTTTGCACAAAAATTGAAAACCTCTCAAACTTAAAGCCATTTGTATATTGAGTCAAATGTTTCAAGTTCAAGTTATAAACCTATACAATTGAACACGACACTCTCTTCTAAAAATTTCCCCTCGAAAACCGATCTTGCACAGAAAGATCATATCATGTTTGTGTGTAAGTGTTAGCTTCGGTCACCAACTATCAGCATAACACAGTGCACATTCGCTTCGTGTATCATGCATGATTTGCCCTAAACCTCACCTGCCCTTTTGTATGTGTACAAACACAGAGGACTTGGTGAATGTGACAGCATATAATTTTGTGTTGGTTTTGCTTAATCTTGTTTAGTCTTGTTTGGTGCACTGGACACGTAAGGCAAGCACTTGATACTGCAATGGATGGAATGTGTGAGTGTGGACACAATGTGCAGTATCAGTTCCTGTTCGGTTGAAATATCAAGCATTCGCTTTTAAATTCAATAAATGTATGCGAAGCATTTCTAGAATATCAGAACGATGAGCAATGCGTTCGGAAGGTGGTGGGGATTCTAAATAACACTTTTTTGTCTTGCAATACTCTCTCTCTCTGTCTGCCTCTCTCACTCCGTCTCTCTCTCTCTACCTCTGTCTCTGTCTCTGTCTGTCTGACTGTCTGTCTGTCTGTCTATCTCTCTGTCTCTGTCTCTCCCCCCCCCCCCCTCTCTCTCTCTCTCCTTCGCTTCCCGCCTTTTACAGTCTGCTAGTAACTGCGTGTTTCGGTCTCTCAGTCTGTCTACCTCCACTCTACCCCCCCCCCCTCCCCCCCTCTCTCTCTGTTTTGGTGGAGAACGTTGACTTTTCACATTGCCATTTTCATGATCTAAAATTCGACCTTTAACGAACTGTCATTTTCAGTAGTTAAGAAAACAATCTGTCCATTTATTTCATGTGTCGTTAATGCTGTATTGATTGATCAGTTGTGTTCGTTCATGTTATTTATTGTTTACATTGTTATCGTTTACTGATTCAAGGTCTGACAGAATGATAATGAGATACAATGTTCATGTGTTAATTTCAGAAGACCGAACTTGAATTTTTACTGAAATGTATTTCTGTGCTTAAAAATTACTATAGACTAGTTTCTGATATGTATAGTTATTGCTCTTCACCATCCACATTTTATGATAGAAGTTCAACAATTGAAAGCATTAGTGTATTGATTAGCATGTAATTATGTCTGGTCACCTGGTTATAATTAGAAAGACAATGTTATGTACGTATTTATGCATAATATGGAGCAGAATAAATATTGTCTTCAAACTATGATATAGAGTGCTTCAATGATTTTGAATGGGTGTTTGAGCAACAGTTAAAAAGAAAAAAGACGGTTGCGAAGTGTCACAGTCACATATTTCAGAATGTTCGTTTTTTGTTTTATATGTTTTCTTATTGATTGTTCGGTTACTTGTGTAGGTTGGTGTAGGAATAGGTTACCCCACTTCTGAAGAAAAAAAGGTTTGTTGACCTATACAGCCATGCATGCCACGCATGTATAAAAGACAATGGGCCTGTGTTTGTTTGTTTGTTTGTGTTTTCATGTGAAAGATAAACAAATACACCGTTTTATAATCCCCCCCCCCTTTTTTTTTTAAAACACGATTTCATCTGATTTTAAAGTGAATGAAAAACTTACAGGCAATGTTTAACAGAATGTCTAGACGACAATTCATGTCGACAGGAAACAGGATAATGTCGTGGGCCTATATTTAGTAGAAGTCGGATACAATGTCACGTTCAAAGCCCTACAACATCAATATGTTCTCTGTGTGTGTGTGTGTGTGTGTGTGTGTGTGTGCGCGCGCGCGCGCGCGCGCGCGTGCGTGCGTGCGTGTTTGCGTGCATGTGCGCGCATGCGACTGCGCGCGCTTGTATTTACAGACAGTCTAATCACCTCTGTTTTATCAATAAATGCTCTAAGTAATATATCCTTTTCAATCGAAAAGTCGGTTAACAACGGACGACGAGCGAGGCATAGACCCACGTTCCTGTGTGTTATCATTAACGAATAGCCCTTCCACCTTTCATCATTCTCCCCTTCCCCCAAGCCAATTAGACTCGTTAACGGACAAAGGTTTTTTACCCCGCATTTGGTATCGCTTTTGATAGACATTTACTTTTCAGCTGCTACAGGGTTCATGTTCTTTCCTGGAATATTTTTTTTTTTGCGCTGAAAATACTGCAAAGTTCCCTCATCCTTGGCATATGTCTGTCAATTAAAAAGCATCCCAAGCCCCCGCCCTCCTTACCCCTTCCCCCATTCTCTCTCTCTCTTTCTCTGTCTGTCTGTCTGTGTCTCTCATTGAAAAAAACAAAACAAAACTACAGAGTTCTCCCTGTCCCTTTCGCTAAGTTCTCGACTCTCTCTCTCTCTCTCTCTCTCTCTCTCTCTCTCTCTCTCTCTCTCTCTCTCGCTGCCTCCTCCTTCTCTGTATTTCACCCCCCCCCTCCCCCATCCTCCATCCACACTGAAAGAAGAGACAAAGGGGCCAGCTGCGTGTGCGCGTGTTGTTATAACAGCTGCCAGCAGTCAACTTGCCCTGGAGAGAGAGAGACAGAGAGAGAGAGAGAGAGAGAGAGAGAGAGAGAGAGAGAGAGAGAGAGCTGATAAGCCATGGCCCCCTTGGAAAAGAAGTACGACGAAGAGCAAGTAATCATGAGTAAATTCGAGCAAGTATGCATAAAACGAGTAGCTCACAGACACCAATTGACGCTGAAAAAAAAGTCCATATCTCCAAAGATAATGATAGTTGTCTAAACTTGGTCGATTTGTACAAGAATAGTGGGAATTTTTGCTCATCGCAAGACCTTTATATTAGTCAAGAGAACAACAAGAAGCTCAGTTGAACAGAATGGGTTGTCGGTAATATTTCGCTTTTGAAAGATTTTCGTGAGTGCTGGACAACACAAAGCAAATGATCTAGGATCGGAAAACAAGAGAGAGAGAGAGAGAGAGAGAGAGAGAGAGAGAGAGAGAGAGAGAGAGAGAGAGACAGACAGACAGACAGACAGACAGACAAACAGACAAACAGACAGAAAGAGACAGAGAGAGAAACAGAGAGAGACAGAAAGAGACAGAGAGAGAAAAAGAGAGAGACACAGAGAGAGGGCCGTTATTTGACAGATAAGAGGGAAGGAACCACAAAAAAGAAAAAAAAAAAAAAGAGAAAAAAGACAGAAACGGAAACGCATCCTAAGAACGCCGATTTCAACAAACAGCTTGTTGTAATAAAGCCACAGGAGTGAAAAGAAAACATCTGATTTTCAACAAACAGCTTGTTGTAATAAAGCCACAGGAGTGAAAGGAAAACATCTGATTTTCAACAAACAGCTTGTTGTAATAAAGCCACAGGAGTGAAAGGAAAGCATCTGATTTTCAACAAACAGCTTGTTGTAATAAAGCCACAGGAGTGAAAGGAAAGCATCTGATTTTCAACAAACAGCTTGTTGTAATAAAGCCACAGGAGTGAAAGGAAAACATCTGATTTTCAACAAACAGCTTGTTGTAATAAAGCCACAGGAGTGAAAGGAAAACATCTGATTTTCAACAAACAGCTTGTTGTAATAAAGCCACAGGAGTGAAAGGAAAACATCTGATTTTCAACAAACAGCTTGTTGTAATAAAGCCACAGGAGTGAAAGGAAAACATCTGATTTTCAACAAACAGCTTGTTGTAATAAAGCCACAGGAGTGAAAGGAAAACATCTGATTCTCAACAACAGTGCAACGCCACGAAGGTTTCAGCAACTCGCCAACTGTCAGTCATAGTCGCCATTGCATGTGGACTGTTCCGTTGACCCCATAGGTTACACCCCGTCTATTAGCCCGTGGAAACGCAATACACAGAAAATGAAAAGAAATAAATATGGAATAAAACTGGGTAAAAAAAAAACCCAAACCAAACCAAAACCAAACACACACACACACACACACACACACACACACACACACACACACACACACACACACACAGAGTAAATGAAAGGTAGATAACTTTTGCTGTATTTGTCAGAGAGACAGCTGCATAAAAATAACTCAAAACTAACGCTGCTTCTGGCATTTTTACTACTAGCAAACACATGCAGACAGACACGCGGCACCACAACAAACAATGAAACTGCCTCCCTCTTCCACTCATGACGCTCTAGGAAAAATACGATGCTCCAAGCTTGCCTCACAGACAGACAGACACACTGAACATGCAGCACACACACACACACCACACACACACACACACACATGCACGTATGCGCACACATACGTCCACACACATATGTGCATCCACACACACAAAGGCACACACACGCATAAGCGACCCCTCCCCGCACGCACATACTAAATATTCAGAGGGGAATACAGAGAGAAAAAGATGCAGACAGACAGCTAAAACAGTCAGACAGGCAGAGGCAGGTAGAGCGAGACTTTGGTTTTGTCTCTTCGTCCGTGTAAGCATAACAGACAGACAAAGAAAAAAAAAAGATAAATAGAAGAAGCAGCTGGTCATAATAAACACAGGCATGCACAATTTACACTGCGCCACATTGTGCCGCGGGCAGCTACCGGCCCCTTTAACATGGCGGCGGAAAGGAACACACTTGCGGCACACCAAAAATCAATGCACCAAGGCCTTGCATAAAGGAGTCGAATAGTTATAGATTGGCGCAATTAGATTGTTTCGAGATTTTTTTTTTATTGTGTCTGAAAATTGATTCTCCTGATTTTCTTTCAAATGGCCATCAAGGTACAAGCCAGGTGGTTCCAAGCAGACGGATTAAAATCAAAGGAATGGGACTATTTGGGCGCTTCGAGCTGGCGCAAAGATTGGGTCACGGGTGAGTGCAAGGCTTGAAATATGTGTCAACTAAGGGGAAGGTCATGTATTTGAAGATTGTGATTTCACCAGTGAAAATCCCCCCCCCCCCCCCCCCCCAAAGAAGGGAAATAACTGGTGGGGAGTTGTTCTTTTCATCAATTAACAGTTTAACGTTGAATACTGGCTGAAACTTATGGTAGGTCTCAAAACGCTTACATGGATTATACAGTGTTTTAGTGCAGAATCCTAATTGTGGCGCGTGGCCAAACACACGCAGACAGCCACGACGCACACACAACAAGGAAACTGCCCCCACTTCCACTCGTGCCACCCCCCCCCCCTCCCACCCCAAGGAAAACTAGGATGCTCAAAGCTTGCCTTTCAGTATACAGGCACTCAGCACCAACTCACAGATGAGGAATGAACGAACACATAATTATGGACATCTAGCTAAGGCAGACGGACGCCTTTTGATTTTGAATATTGTCACTACATAGATGAACCGAAATAAATAGAATGCGTAGATAATGAAGTTGGCAGGAAAAGATTTCTTAAGTGATGTGGGGAGACGTGACAGTGAACAAAATATTCTTTATTTTTCTATTTGGTGTTTTTGTGCCAGCTTCACTTCAAATTTCCTTCCGAAAGAAAAAAAAATAGGGAGGGGGGAGGGGGAGGGGATCCACAGAGGCTCACAGATGAGTTGGGCTAATGGGTAGGTTAGACATCTGCCAAGTCGTAGCTATGAGACCCTCTTCTTAAATTCTCTCAGTTAGTCACTGATTCATGTATCCATCAGTTTCAAATCGTGCGCGGTGTGGTCTCGAAACATAGCAGATGTGGTTTTGCGTATATGGACTACTCTGCACGCAGTGACACCTCCTTGATGAAACTGAAACTGAAACGACTCAACAGTCGCATCAACTTCAAAGACAATCATTGACCACATTCGTGTCTCGATTGTTAGAAGCTTGCGTACCAGTCTTCGCTTCCAGTGATCTTTATCCAGTGTGTGTGTTACATAGTCTGAAAATAGAGTAAAAACCCTGAAACCAAGCCATAAAACCATAACCTATCGTTGCTTCCCGAACTTAAACGAGCAAGATTTTCTGTTTGACTCAAAACTTTCCACAGTGTACAGTATTACTGATCCAGATTCAGCGATTGAACTTTGGATCCGGACTTTTTACATTAGTCTTTCACAGTCATGCTCTGTTAAAACAATCAGAGTAAAACATATTTACACAAAAGAATTACAGGCGGCATGCTGCCTTAGAGACCTTTCGAAAGTACATGGCTATGAACAAGAGTCAAGATTAGTAAGAAATGCAATAAACTCTCAGAAGCGCAGAGGAAAAAGGAATATGCTAACGAGGATTCTTAACTTTCAAACACACACACACACACACACACACACACACACACACACACACACACACACACACACACACACACACACACTGGATTGGCAAGCAGTAAACCATCTGAGTAATAATAACACTCTTTAAAATCAACTGTGATCAAAGATATGTGTGCTGAACAATTTAACACTCACTTCTCTACAATTTCAAATATTTATGTTGTTACATTTGACTATTAAAGCTTAAAGAACTTAAAGAACTCAATCAATTTTGTCACGACAAGGAAATCACGTCTGATCTACATACGTTCCTTCCATAACTGTATATGAGGTGTATCAGTACCTACTTCATCTCAGACAATCAGGAACCCGCGGAGTAGATGACAGAGATGGCAAAATTCTGAAACTCTCAGCACTAGTAATAACTGACCCGCTAACGTACATCTTTAATCTGTGCATAGATAAAACTTATTTCCCAAATGTGTTCAAAAAAGCAAAAGTTATACCCATCTATAAATCTGGTGATAATTCAGATCCTTCAAACTACAGACCAATGTCGATCATATTCATCCTTTCCAAATCTCTAGAAAAAAAAACAAAAAAAACAAACATTTAAATGACACATTCTTCATCACTTCAACACGTACAATTTGCTCCATCCCGGACAGTCTGGTTTCAGACCAGTACACTCCTTCAAACTGCATTTATCAATCTTATAGATGACTGGCTTTATAATATCAATAAAAACAGATATCGTGGTGTCCTATTCGTTGATTTGAAAAAAGCCTTCGATGTCATTGATCATAATCTCCTTATTCGGAAACTGAAATTATCAAAATCTGCCCTTATACTTCTAAAATCATGTATCACAAAAAAAAAAAAAAAAAAAAATATTTGTCACGCGTCCCGGAGAAAAAAATAAAATAAACGAGACTGAAGACTCACCTTTATATGGTGCTTCCTCATCAGTGATAATTTTTGTTGTTGTTGTTGTTGTTTTGGTAATGATTTGTACTCTTGGGGTAAAAGTGACTGCCTGTCACATTGGCGGATGCAGCGAACTACCCAAAAGGAGAGAGAGAGAGAGAGAGAGAGAGAGAGAGAGAGAGAGAGAGAGAGAGAGAGAGAGAGAAGAGATGATGATGATGATGATGATAATCTTTATTTCCAAGGTAACAGAGAGAGAGAGAGAGGAGAGAGAGAGAGAGAGAGAGAGAGAGAGAGAGAGAGAGAGAGAAAGACAGAGATGATGATGATGATGATGATGATGATGATAATCTTTATTTCCAAGGTAACAGAGAGAGAGAGAGAGAGAGAGAGAGAGAGAGAGAGAGAGAGAGAGAGAGAGAGAGAGAGAGAAGAAGAAGAAGAAGAAGAAGAAGAAGAAGAAGAAGAAGAAGTATGAGAGAGAGCTGAACTGTCAACTATTCATTAGGCTCGTGCATCATTGATCGTAGGGGCGAGCACCTTGTACGCTGGAACAATTACTTGGACGTAGCCCCTCACAGCCCTTGAGACGCTTTGGACTGTCTGCTGACCACAGGAATTTTGATTTGAAAATTTGATGTGATGACTGACCTCACGGAAAGAATGTGTTATTTTTGGTGACTGGAAAGAAAGATGAATTTTGTTTCCCCATTGGGAAATTTAAAGAGAAGTTGGGTCTGTGAACTGGGTCTGTGAACCCAGAATGGTTCGTCGTTTATGTAGGGCAAATTGGTCGTCTGTATGACCTGAAAAATAACTCTGTGAAATGGGCGAATGAATTGAGGTCAGTGTGACCTGGATACATTTTTGTTGTTGCGAGAACAGTATTAGTACCTTGTATAAAAGGGACGTCTTGTTGAATAACATCGAAAAAAGAAAAACAGAGGAAATATTAAACCCCCCTCGCGCCAAAAGAAGTGAGGCGTGAACAGAAAGAAGAAAAAAAGCGGTTTTTTTCGTTAAAATTTTTTTTTTTTTTTTTTACCAGGGGAGAAACTTGAAATTGTATTCTGGCTAGTTATATTGAAAGAAAGGAGCCAGATGAGTGGTTGCGTGCGGGGGGCATGATTGTCTCTGTGTGCTTGTGAGTGTGTACGTGGGGACCTTCATATGAAAATATGTGACTTTGGGGACATCTGCCTCTTCAATAACAACACTTAAATTTGGCGTTTGACTAGGCTCCATTTTAGACCCGCCACTCTTCCCAGTTTACATCAACAACCTACCCCTACATGTGAGATCTACATACGACCCTTTTGCAGATGACACCACAGTTCCCACCAGCCATAATGATATTTCCAGTCTTTCATAAAAATTTACAAGCAAGACCAAGAAGAAAAATTTCCAATAGACAATGAAGTTGATTGAATTGAATTGAATTGATCTTGTAAAATGGACCGAACTGAACCACATGTCACTTTACCCCCCAAAAAACAAAATTGATGTACATTACAACTAGGCAAAAATAGACAAAAGCTCACCAATGATTCCCTTCCAGTACACCTCAAAAATGTACTGGTAGAACAAGTCACTCATGACAAAATCTTTGGACTAATAATTGACAACAGTCTCAGCTGGATTCCCCACATAACTTTACTATGCAAAAGACTTTCCCAGAAAGTCTATCAGCTTACCAAAATTTAAATTTTTTTTTTTTTTTTTAAACTTTCATTCACATATTTGTCCATGCTCACATTCAGTCTCATGTTCCTCATGCATCGACTTTAAGGGATTCCGCACATGCCAATACGCTAAAATCATTGTGGAGTCTTCACTAAAGAGCACTCAAATTAAATGAATCTTTCTGGAGAAAACCAGCCACGAAAGCTCAGAGTATAAACATCTTCATATTCTTCCATTAAGTCAGAACGCTGAATACAATAAAGGACTTATGATGCATAAGACTGTGACCGGGAATGCTCCGAAGACTTGAATGAGCCGATTCTCTAAAATTTCGTCGACAAACTCCCTCTAACTCCATATCCCAATCCCCAGAATTGACCTATTTGAATCTGTTATGTTTGTGGTCTGTCACCAGGGTGAACGATCTGCCGTAAAGATATTCATGAAATTTCTTTACTCCAAAAACCAGCGCTAATGCCTCCTTTTCAATTTGTGCATAGTTCTTTTCTGCCTTATTCAGAGTTCTTGAAGCATAGGCAATTGGACGCTGGTTTCCATCTGGCATCACATGACTGATGACTGCTTCAAGTCCAAGTGATGATGCATCACATTCCAGGCGGACTGGCAGACTTACATCATAATGCGTCAAGACTTTGGCTGACATCAGTTGATGCTTCACTTTCTCCATTGCCTTCTGGCAGTCAAAAGTCCACAACCATGGTGTCTGATCCTTCAGGAGATCATGTAGTGGGGCTAGTTCTGCAGAGAGATTTGGAAGAAATTTGGCATAGTACTGTACCATACCAAGGAATGAACGTAGCTCACTGACGTTGGTTGGTGCAGGTGCATCAGCAATGGCCTTGACCTTCTCTGCCAGTGGCTTTAATCCTTCTTCTGAGATGACATGTCCCAGGTATCGTACCTCATTTTTGAGAAACTCACACTTGTCTCTCTGTAGTCTCAATCCAAACTCTTTTAGTCTGTCTAGCACTTGATCCAGCCTGAACAAGTGTTCGTCTTGTGTTGATCCAATCACCTCAGTATCATCTTGGTAGACAACTACTCCCTCTATGCCCTGAACTATCTGTTCCATGTTCTGTTGAAATATGGCAGGGACAGAAGAAATTCCAAATGGAAGTCTGCAGTACCGATACAGTCCTTTGTGTGTGTTAATAGTGAGCAAAGGCTCAGACTCTTCTTCCACTTGCAAATCAAGCCTAATGTACTCGGGCTGCACGTGTGGAACTCTCAGCTAGAGTCCATGAAACGAATTTATTGCAGAATAATTCTCAAAAACTAATACCTTACCCATTTTCTGCAGTAAACGTACAAACAACTTATACCAATAAGCAATCTCAAAATCATAAACCCTCCCATTTTCATGTACTCAACCATATATATATATATATATATATATATATATAATATATATATATATATATATATATCCCTTATTATAATTCTTCAATCTAAGACATGACAGCAAGCTTGTTTTTAATTGAATATATATATATATATATATATATATATATTTTTTTGTATGTGTGTGTGTGTGTGTGTGTGTGTTGTGTGTGTGTGTGTGTGTGTGTGTGTGTGTTTCTCTCTCTCTCTCTCTCTCCCTTTTTTTACTGCATGTCACTGTTACGTTGTACCTTCCACGTATTTTCAGCCGTATCAAAGATGATTACATTTTGTGCTTTGTTACTTCTTCCTATTTCCTGTGTTCTCCTTCTCCTTTCCTTGCTCCCCCCCCCCCCCTCCCCCTCTCTCTCTCTTAATTGCATGTCACTATGTTACATTGTACCTTTTATGTATTTCCATGCTTCGCTACTTCTTCCCATTTCTCATGTTCCCCCCTCCCCTACTGCCCCTCACTCTTTCTCTCCCTCCCCTCCCCCCCCCCTCTCTCTCTTAATTGCATGTCACTATGTTACATTGTACCTTTTATGCATTTCCATGCTTCGCTACTTCTTCCCATTTCTCATGTTCCCCGCTCCCCTACTGCCCCCTCACTCTTTCTCTCCCTCCCCCCCTCTCTCTCTCCCCCCCCCCCTCTCTCTTTGTTCCAAATTTTGTGTGTACTTTGTCATATTGATTTTATTACCTGTTATATACATGCTTATTGTTGTCCATTATAATACCGTTCTCTATGACCCCCCCCCCCCCCACCCGTGTCCTCTTCTTCCACTTCATGTTTTCTTTCTTTTCTCTTTTCTTTTCATTTGATGTTCTATTATCATTGCATGACCCGTTTTTTTTGGTGTTGTATTGTTTTGTTCATACATTATTTCATTTCACTGCGTATAATTGTAGTTCCTACACAGGCCGAGGACTGGATGTTAAAAAAAGAAAGAAAGAAAGAAAGAAAAGCGCATCAGTGCTAATCTATCATCCTCGTATATAAAGAGTCTGTCTCTCTCCTCTGTTGACTATAGTTGTTTTCGAGACTGTCTGGCAAAATTGCGTGTCGGTGTTCTTCCAATTAATGGATCATTATTTAGAAAAAAAAAAAAAAAAAAAAACGTTCAGTGAAAATGTGAACAAATTGTGTCCTGTATGCAATGTTTGCCCCCTAAAATTCTGATATTCGAAGCAAATATTTAAGTGGAGCAAGTAGTCAGTATATAAATGTTAAAAAAAAACCGGATCAGCAGAAACAATCAGAACACTCTCTTTACATTTGTTTTATGCTATTCGCAAAAGAAAAAATAATGAGAACGCCTAATGTAAAAAAAAATACCTAAGCCCACCAAAAATATCAAGCCCATTTATCAATATCTGTGGTAACATTTATGCTTCAGTGTGCCAGTACTTTCTGTATATGTGTGTTCATGTATGACTTTGGCCTTTCTAAGGGCCAACGGCCTAAGGATATTAAAATATTGTTCATTGTTCATGTTCATTGTTTTCTCTCTCAGGTCATCAAGCTGAACCAAGACCAGAATGAGGAAGGGATAGAAATCTCTATCGGCACAAGAAGATGGCAGAGTGGCCTCCCCTATACCTCCCCTACAACAAATATTCCGTTCAGCTCGTGTTGTTCACAGGTAATTGATGGGGATCGGGTGAAAATGAAACCATTGTTAATTTGTTACCTGATCGTATTTTGTTTTAGAGTTCGTTCATAGACAATACTCAGTGAACATGGTTTATGTTTTTGTTCCTGAAACAACATGACCGTCACCGTCACAGTCACGGACACCGTGAGTCGAGAGTCGAGTGACTGAACTATTTCGAAGCTAGTCACTTCGCTGTGTGTGTGTGTGTGTGTGTGTGTGTGTGTGTGTGCTCGTTAATATACACACACTTGGGTGTGGTCTGTCAGTTCTTCTGTCGATGTCATGCCACAGTGTGGCCCTGTCGACTATGCATCAAGATCAAGACCAAGAAGGTCAGTGTGTGTACGCCTGGTGTACATGTGTGTGTGTCTGTTGTTTCGACAACTTAAGTCGGCGACCAGTTCTAGGCCAAAGCCCAATGATCATAGCACAGATGCTCTTTGATTTGCGATGTGTAAGCCAAGGCCAAGGGCGAAAACCGGAAAATCGATTGGCAAACCGAGAGTTTTTGTGCCATCTTTCATGAGCTGATTGATGTTCGCCACCAATGCCCAAGAATAGGAGTCACACGCGTTCAAACGTGACTTAATGACTTTTTTTCTGCCACGTATGATCTCAGTTAAAAGTATGAAATAATTGTGACCCAGTGATGCTTAGGAGCTAGGAGAGAGAGAGAGAGAGAGAGAGAGAGAGAGAGAGAGAGAGAGACACACACACACACACACACACACACACACACACACACACACACCAGCACACACCAACACACTACTGACAGAGTGAAAGGAAAGAAACTGTTCAGTGTGTGTGACCCACTATTTTAATTGTTTTTTTTCTCATTGGATACACAGTTCTGATTGGTTATTTTTCTGTTTGCTATTGGCCTAGTTTTGTAAAGTAAACAGTACTCAGTTGCAATTTAACTTTTCTTTGCAGGGCATTTTCTTTTTTGAAAGCATTGGTGTTCGGTAATACCAGTGAGAGGACAGGGTTCATTTTGTGTCTATAGGTATATGTTAGGGTAAGTCTGTTTGGGATTATTTCTTTGTTGGGTCTTTTGTTAAAAGACTTAAACTTACTAAGTTACTTATTAGGCATGATAATTTTTCTAAATCATTACATTTTGATTTAGCATGTTAGTTTATTGTTTACAGTGACTCTAAATTTCCGTTTGGATCAACTTGAAAACTAAGGGATTTGATATAACTTTGATAATGTTGACCTAGTTGTTAGCTGTTATAACTTTGTAAGATTATTTTTGGTGAATACATTATTCATCTAAAAGTACTATTAATTGATCTGTTTAACGTTCCTGTCAACAGGGATGGAGCTGATTTAATATCAGTTATAGTGGGTTACTTTTTTTAAAATTTTGGAATTTTTTACGACAGTCATCAGCATAATGATGTTGGTTGTGAACAGGAGAAGAAGAAGGAAGAAGAAGAAGAAGAAGAAGGATTTGCTTTCATCACTTTTTTTCTCATATGTTCTGTCTTATCAATCAAGGGTCTTAATCCAAGTTATCGGATGTTGTTGAAAATGTACTTTATTGTAATTTGTAAATACTGAGACACATAAGAAGTTAGTGTAGTTATTAAGTAGTGTTTCTTGGTACGTTTCAGTTTTTTTTTTTAATAGGTTTTCTTCAGGGTTTCTTTGTTGTTGTTTTTTGGCACATCCTTCATATGTGACACAGACTGTATCTTGAACAGTTCCAATAAAAAGGCAGGGAACTGAACCCAAAAGGACTGGACTCAATTCAGTTGCAGGAGTGTGGTCCTGTTACATAATCATGAAAAGAAAACATCCTAAATAATGTAACACCAATAAAAGATACTTCTTGGCGTTACATGTTTCAGATTATTCAGCCAGAATAATTGCTAGGGTCCTTGAGTGTTGTTTGCAGCACTTACTTGTTGCATATTTTCAAATCCCAGTGGTACCTAGCATGAACATGGACTTTTACTCTATCCTAACATCTTGTTCTGGTAGATTTAGTTTAGTGTCAGACAGGTAAACTTGCAACCCCCTCCCCTCCACTCCAGCGTTGTTCACTGAGATACCTGTCCTGTTGGCTAGAAATCCTCAAGGACAAGGCCTGTGATGGGTATCTCTTGCTGCCTACAGTAGCTTTGGTGGGTGTGGATATGAAATCTGAATGTGACTTTCTGCCCTTTTGAAATAATGTTTAAGGGCAAAGAAGCTGTGTTTTAAAGGGAAGTCATCCATCATACTGGCTTTTGATGTACAGTTCCCAAAGTCCATGTTTGCTGTCTTTCAAAGGAAAGTTATCAGTATACTAGATTTTGAATATGATAGGGTTCCTTAAAGTCCATGATTGTTGATTTGTTTGAAAAAAAAAAAAGGGTTTGATTGAGAAGTCTAGGAATCATGTTTTAAATGTTTCAGCTTAAAGGTGAAGTGTCATAGTGTGTATCTTGGAAATGGTCTACCACCAGCTGTTTCCATTTCAGACTGTTCTCTCTCCTTGATGCTCCCCTCCTCGACCTTCTATTTGCTGTCGGTGTGCTTCGCTTCTTTGGGGTTAAATGTTAGATTGTCCCATGTTATGAGTTTTATACCTTCTACTTCTTCCTGCTTTTCCACATGGACAGTGATGGAAGTTTTTTTTTTTTCTTTTCATTATAGGTAACTCTTGTTTACTGTGATATACAAATAGAAAATGGTCATTGAGGAGAGAGAAATAGATAATAGAGAGAGAGAGAGAAGAGATAGAGAGAGAGAGAGAGAGAGAGAGAGAGAGAGAGAGAGAGGTGTTTTACATTTGATGCGACTAAAATGCAGTTGATTCTGTACTTTGCTTTAGATCAGTCCAAGGGTTAGCAGTGGAAGTGGCCTTTTATGAAGGAAATATGGACTGTTTATATACATGCTATTTCCCTTCAAGGTAACACAAGGCCAAACTTCTTCCATTTTTTGTTGTTGACTGTGTAGTTTAAATGCATTTATGATAACTTTGAACAGAAAGTAAATATCCTTTCTGTAGCTGAGTAATTGTACCATAGATGCATCAGATGTAAAATTCCCTTGTTTTCGTAATGTTGATGTGTCATGAGGACCATGGCTATGTTGCCTCTCAAAAAAAAAAAGAAAAAACAAAAACGAAAAACAAACAAACAACCCTGCCCCCCCCCAAAAACAAAAAAAAAAACAACAAAAAAAACAACGCAACAACAAAACAACAACAACAAAAAAACAAAACAACCAGACAGCCCTAGAACAAAAGGTACAAATGGTGATAACATTAACACATTTGCAAATACTGTTTATTGTTATTTACTGATCAATAGTTACAACACTTTTCTCTTACCCCCACTGACTTAGAACTGAAAAGTAATTTGATATCTTTCAGTGAGTGTGTCATGGTGAATGCACTACCTGTTTCAGGTCTTACATCAGAGATGCCACAATAATCCAAGTCTGAGGAACACATATAATAGAAAAAATAAACGAGTTGTATCTGTTGGATGTTGTACCAAAATGCTCCTTGACCTGCTGTTGACACCAAGTGAAAAGTAAAAGAAATGAATATGATGCCATCTGATTGCCACATAGGCTGTACTCAGTCTGCTTTAACGTCCGATCATGAAGCAGTTTCTTCAGATCTCTCTGTTGTTGCTGAGCCAGACAATGCAGCAGATCATGCACATGCAACAGCCCAAGGACTTGGCAGCAGTGACGATGCAGGAAAAAAGTCCAGACGTGTGAAACTGTGCTTTGAAGGAGCCGAAGAGTCGTGGGTTTCTACTTCATTGTTATTACCTGAAAAACCAGAACAGCACTTACAAGAATGTGGACAGAATGGTAGTGTCATCAATACTGATGGTGTTTGTGCGTGTCCCACTTGCCAGAAATCAAATGACGTTTCTATCAGCATTGAGGAACTTGATAATTTTGTGGAAGGTTTTGAGCAATCTTGTTCTGTTAGGAGGACTGACTCACTGGAAGGGGCAGCAGCTTCTGATATTCCTTGTCGCTATTCTTCAGGAAGTAAGTCACGTTCCAGCCATGGTGCCTGTGCCACAGCATCTCCCCACCACATGGAGCAGCACCAAGTCATGGTGGAACAGGGGCAGCCAGTGGGGACATCAGCACACAGTGACAAATGTGGTGCCGGTGCGCTCACTGAAGTGAGTGAGGAGATCTCTCTTTCAGACAGAGTATTGAAGGAAGAAGGTGATGAGAGCAGACACGGTGCATCTGGCAGTGGTTGGGACACACATTTTTCAGGTAACTCTACAGCATTGAACTTGAAGTTTGACAGTGTAAATGGTGAGCCTCAACACAGAGGACTGACGAGTTCACCTGGAAAAAGAAACTCTAACTCTAATGCAGACACAGAAAATGTATCTTCGGTCAGTGGACATAGTGTGCAGCCGTCTTCAGCTGTAAGTAGTGGTAATCCTTTAGAGGAACAGACACAGTCAAGCATCGGTCATGGAGAACAAGCAGGCTCAAGGACAAGTTTCGTCGACCTGCATGGTCAGGCACAAAATGGGTTTGTGGCTTCTGAAGGCCAGTCCTCTGAAGATGTCAATAGTCCAACAACAAGTGAACTTTCTTCTGTTCAGTCAGCATTTTTTCTGGAACAGGCTTCGAGCTTAGAATGTGTTGACAGTGCTCCTTTGATGGACGCCATGAGTCTTGATGAGAACCACTCTGAACTATCAGACATGTTCTGTTTAAACAGGGATGCAGACAGTCTT
Source organism: Conus canariensis (assembly GCA_033310375.1). Taxonomy (NCBI): domain Eukaryota; kingdom Metazoa; phylum Mollusca; class Gastropoda; order Neogastropoda; family Conidae; genus Conus; species Conus canariensis. Next base: position 8,698,404 of record CM065720.1, read on the forward strand.
CCGCTGATTAATGCAGTGCAGGCTGAGCAAAGAGAGGCAAGCATTTGCACTCAGCAGTCCCCTAAGAACAGCACCTCTCAGATGATGTCTGTCGACATCAGTGAGATTCCAGATGAAATTTTACTGAAAGTCTTCTCCTATCTCAAACCAGCTGAGCTGTGCCGCCATGTGAACGCTGTGTGCAAACATTGGTATCGCTTGGCCTATGACCACAGCTTGTGGAGGAAATTGGATGTGTCTAGCATCAGGATGAATGGCTTTCAGCTGTGTCAGGTCGTCCTGCGCACTTCTGGTGCCATCAGGTATCTGGACATGTCTGACATGAAGAATCTGTCCAATGCTGAAATGGCGGTGGTGGCAGAGAACTGTCCAGACCTGACCCACCTGGATGTGGGGTTTGTGGATGACCTCACCAGTACCATGATGCACTCTGTTCTCACCTCCTGTCCCCACCTGCAGTTCGTCAACGTGGAGGGGTGCCGCAATGCCAACAATGACATGATGCGGGAGCTGGCCGCCTCAGCCGGGCCCAGATTGAAGCAGTTGAACTTTTCCCACTGCTCTCTGGTAGATGAAAGCCTGTGGTTGATGATGGGGCGCATCCATGGCATCACCCATCTCAATATTGATGGCATTTCCTGGATCTCAGAACTGTAAGTAGTTTTTTTTAATGTGTGCTAGTGCTGGTGTTCTTTGGTATTATTTTATAATTTTTTTTTGTTTTTGCTGTCTCATTTTCCATGCCCTCTGTGGTACTGCACCCATGCTGCTCATTCCAGCTCCTGTGCACAGCTGCAGCCAGGCTTGTCCTGCTGCAGCCTGGGCACCAGCAATACACAGGGAAGCAGTCAATGTCATCAGATCGTCATGAGGCAACCCACCAGAAGAGACACTGCACTTCTGCCAAAACAAAGGCAGATAGGACAGCACTAAGTTGATCCTACTGCAGAGTAGTGGTTGATTGCCTTTGGGAGTGAAGGAGCTGAGTAATGATTTGTAAATTTATTTAGTGTAGACAAAGAGAAAAATGTTTCAGTAGAAAAAACAACAACACACACTCCCCCCCCCCCCCCCCCCCCCCCCTGCACATCCTGATCTTTCAAGGAAAACCTCATTTGGGGCACCTTTATTGGGGAGAAAGGGAGAGGGGATTTAGTTTATAAGCACTAAAGGTCGAATGATTTAAGTTAACAAGGAATCCATTGCATTATTGAAAACAGAATGACTTAAGTTAACAGGGAATCCATTGCATTATTGAAAACAGAATGATTAAAGTTAACAGGGAATCCATTGCATTATTGAAAACAGAATGATTAAAGTTAACAGGGAATCCATTGCATTATTGAAAACGGAATGATTAAAGTTAACAGGGAATCCATTGCGTTATTGAAAACAGAATGATTAAAGTTAACAGGGAATCCATTGTGTTATTGAAAACAGAATGATTAAAGTTAACAGGGAATCCATTGCATTATTGAAAACAGAATGATTAAAGTTAACAGGGAATCATTGCGTTATTGAAAACAGAATGATTAAAGTTAACAGGGAATCATTGCATTATTGAAAACAGAATGATTAAAGTTAACAGGGAATCATTGCATTATTGAAAACGAATGATTAAAGTTAACAGGGAATCATTGCATCATTGAAAACGGAATGATTAAAGTTAACAGGAATCATTGCGTTATTGAAAACAGAATGATTAAAGTTAACAGGGAATCATTGCATTATTGAAAACAGAGTTGTGCAGCACCTGCTTCAGAGTACCGTGACACTCTGGAATCGTTGGAGCTGGATGGCAATGAAGTGACGGACAGCACCATCCAGTTTGTGGCCGGGTGTCATCGCTTGAAAGTCCTCTCCATTTCCTTCTGTGAACAGCTGACTGACCAATGTGTCAGACACTTAAAGGTCAGAGGACAGCCTCACATTTTGTTCTGTAGGTCAGTGGACCACTTTGGATGACATTTTACTGTGTTGTTTCTATTGTGTAAGGGAGAATAACAGTGATTTTGATTGCTGTATAATTTTGTGTGTGTGTGTGTGTGTGTGTGTGTGTGTGTGTGTGTGTGTGTGTGTGTGTATTGACAAAGTTCTGAGATGTGATGGGACCGTACTTAATGATGTGGCTAAGTGAACGTTTAGAGGCCAGCTTGTATTTTTATTTGATGTCTTTATTAACTCTTTAACAACCAAACTTTGTGTGTAACATTCCTGAAAATTGATTTTTTTAGAGTATCAAGTGGACCTCAACTGAACTTGTGAAACCCAGATTCTTTCAAAAGAAAAAAAAAAAGAAAAAACCCTGAATAACTGCAAATCTAAGTCATACCCAGGTTTGTACGAAAATAAATAGTAGTGCATGTTGCTTGCTTTTCAAGCGTTTGTTTCTGTGTGGTTGATATCTATGATGACCGTTGTGGTTGCTCACCGTCATGGAGAAAATCCAGCATCCAGCTGTAATCTTGACGCTGATTTCCAACTTCTTGGTTGTCTTCTTTTTCTTCTGCGTATGCAGGCTGATACTCCTGCAGACACTCCCTGTATAGACAGGCAAGGATTAATCCCATCTGCCCAACAAAGGGAGTGGAGTTTTGTGTGTATGACCGTTTTTTATCCCACCATTAAGGCAGCCATACTCCATCTTCGGGGAAGGTGCATGCTATATGTAACGTGTCATCCATACCAACGGCCAAACTGGCCTTCTCTTCCGAAAGTTGGTGATGGGATTTTACGTGTGTGCAAGATGTTTTGCGTGCGTTCACACACGGAACCTCGGTTTATAGTCTCATTTGAAGGACTGTATGGGGAGTCATCCGAATGGTGTCAGAACCAATGTTAACTCCGAGGGAAAAATCCCCCTGTACCGAAATGACCCGGCGGAGATTCGAAACCCACAACCCTTAGATTACGAGTCCAGCGCTCTACCAACTGAGCTATTCTGGCCCCCGCTTGGTTGTCTCACAAACTTATCATTGAAGTTTTGACTGAATGCAGAGGTACTTGGACAGTCTATACAGCTTTATGAGCATTTAACGATTCAGCAGTGTCTTGGCTGTTATATTGTGTGCAATTGTTGAATGAAACATGTATTACTTTCACTTATAGTCACACTTGAAGCAAGCTGAAAAGTAAAATTTAATTCTTTGGAGTGTAAGATAAAAGCACTTTGCAAATAGTGACCAATTTTGCAATGCCACTGTCCTCAAACGATGTGTCTTAACAATTAAATTGTCCTTAATGACCTACACGGGAAATGAATGTTTGGTCACCCATGACAGGTGAAATAGTGCAGAATAGTAATTCACTGGTAATGGCAGTATGGTGTGAAACAGTAATTGAAAGGTTAAATCTTATATCAGATGTGCTTGTTAGTGTGGTTTAAGACTGGTTTTACATTGAAGATTGATGACCTCTCAAACTAGGTTAAATCTTATTTCAGATGTGATTGTTAATGTGGTTTAAGACTTGGTTTACTGTGAAGATTGAAGACCTCTCAGAATATATCGGGATTTGCCAATTTCTGTCCTTACCTTAAACATTTTGAACTTCTCTCTGTGTGGCAGAGGTTAGAGAATCTGGAGAAGCTGATTCTTCGCAAAGGCCCCAGCTTCTCTGCAACAGCACTGACGAAATTTCTGAGCTCTCCCACTCTGCAGAACTTGACATACCTGGACCTCTCAGAATGCCAGCAATTGAATGACGAGGGAGTACAGGCCATGGCTCAGACGTGAGGCTGTATGTGTGTGTGTGTGTGTGTGTGTGTGTGTGTGTGTGTGTGTGTGTGTGTGTGTGTGAGCATGCGTGTGTGTGTGTGTGTGTGTGTGTGTGCGTGTGCGTGTGTGTGCATGCGTGCGTGCGTGCGTGTGTGTGTGTGCGTGTGTGTGCACGTGTGTGTGTATATATACATATATATATATATATATATGTGTGTGTGTGTGCATGTGTGTGTGTGTGTGTGTGTGTGTGTGTGTGTGATGGAGATTGATGAGTTGGGAGGGGGTGGGATATTTTAGTAAGGTAATAATTTCATGCTAATAGCGATGTTAATTATATCGTTGTTTAGTTTCCTGTAGATTTTTTTATTTTTAAAATTTTACTGTTCTAAAGCAGTGTGGTAACCTTATATGTTTTACTTATAGCATCATCGTAAATTTATACTATTATTGCTGTCACCTTCTGCCATTGTGTAGTTATTAGCATAGTGGATTAGCAGGCTGGGAGGTTGTGTGTTTCATCACAGATGTTAGGTTACGAGGTCTTTTAGACCTGACCAGTTGGTGTGTTACTCAGAGTTGAGTTTCATCCACATAATGGCTGCATCTTCGAGAGTATTGCCTGTATTTCCTGACCATGTCTGCAGGCGTTTTTATCTTTTGAGCATGGTTGACAGTGAGATATATAATATTATGAAAGTGAGCATCAGGTACAGCCCTTTTATGTGGTCTCAGACCGGTACAGCCCTTTTATGTAGTCTCAGACCGGTAAAGCCTTTTTATGTAGTCTTAGACCGGCACAGCCCTTTTATATAGTCGCAGACCGGCACAGCCCTTTTAAGTCGTCTGAGACCGGCACAGCCCTTTTATGTCATCTGAGACCGGCACAGCCCTTTTACGTCGTCTCAGACCGGCACAGCCCTTTTATGTCGTCTTAGACCGGCACAGCCCTTTTATGTCGTCTCAGACCGGCACAGCCCTTTTATATAGTCTCAGACTGGCACAGCCCTTTTATATAGTCTCAGACCGGCACAGCCCTTTTATATAGTCTCAGACCGGCACAGCCCTTTTATATAGTCTCAGACCGGCACAACCCTTTTATGTCGTCTCAGACCGGCACTGCCCTTTTATATAGTCTCAGACTGGCACAGCCCTTTTATGTCGTCTCAGACCGGCACAGCCCTTTTATGTCGTCTGAGACCGGCACAGCCCTTTTATGTCGTCTGAGACCAGCACAGCTCTTTTATGTCGTCTCAGACCGGCACAGCCCTTTTATGTCGTCTCAGACCGGCACAGCCCTTTTATGTCGTCTCAGACCGGCACAGCCCATTTATGTCGTCTGAGACCGGCACAGCCCTTTTATGTCGTCTGAGACCAACACAGCCCTTTTATGTTGTCTCAGACCGGCACAGCCCTTTTATGTCGTCTGAGACCGGCACAGCCCTTTTATGTCGTCTGAGACCGGCACAGCCCTTTTATGTCGTCTGAGACCGGCACAGCCCTTTTATGTCGTCTGAGACCGGCACAGCCCTTTTATATAGTCTCAGACCGGCACAGCCCTTTTATGTCGTCTCAGACCGACACAACCCTTTTATGTCGTCTGAGACCAGCACAGCCCTTTTATATAGTCACAGACCGTCACAGCCCTTTTATATAGTCTCAGACCGGCACAGCCCTTTTATATAGTCTCAGACCGGCACAGCCCTTTTATATAGTCTCAGACCGGCACAGCCCTTTTATGTCGTCTGAGACTGGCACAGCCCTTTTATGTCGTCTCAGACCGGCACAGCCCTTTTATGTCATCTGAGAACGGCACAGCCCTTTTATATAGTCTGAGACCGGCACAGCCCTTTTATGTCGTCTCAGACCGGCACAGCCCTTTTATGTCATCTGAGACCGGCACAGCCCTTTTACGTCGTCTCAGACCGGCACAGCCCTTTTACGTCGTCTGAGACAGGCACAGCCCTTTTATATAGTCTCAGACAGGCACAGCCCTTTTATGTCGTCTGAGACCGGCACAGCCCTTTTATATAGTCTCAGACCGGCACAGCCCTTTTATGTCGTCTCAGACCGACACAGCCCTTTTATGTCATCTGAGACCGGCACAGCCCTTTTATGTAGTCTCAGACCGGCACAGCCCTTTTATGTCGTCTCAGACCGGCACAGCCCTTTTATGTCGTCTGAGACCAGCACAGCCCTTTTATGTCGTCTGAGACCGGCACAGCCCTTTTATGTCATCTCAGACCGGCACAGCCCTTTTATGTGGTCTCAGACCGGCACAGCCCTTTTATGTCGTCTGAGACCGGCACAGCCCTTTTATGTCATCTCAGACCGGCACAGCCCTTTTATGTCGTCTCAGACCGGCACAGCCCTTTTATGTCATCTCAGACCGGCACAGCCCTTTTATGTCATCTCAGACCGGCACAGCCCTTTTATGCCCTGCTCTCATGGTCGCCTCGGTTGTGGTTTCCTCTCTCTCTGTCTGTGTCCATCATGAGTTTGCATCAGAATTGTCAGTATTGGTAAGTGGATGGGAACTTTCATTGGAGGGACGCCGTGGCCTGATCCACAGGGGCTGCTCACTCATGCTGGGTCCCCCAGCTGAGCACTTACTGTTGTCAGGAGATGGCATAGAACATGGTGTTTTCTGTATGTTGGATCAAAACAGGCTCAAACAAAAACAAAATCCTAATATGATTAGCCAGATGTGCTGTATCTCCGGTGGTGCATTGTCTCATAGTGACTGGATATTGATTGCTTCCAGCAGACTGTGGGATGGGATGGGAGGTGTGGCAGGACAAACCTTTGTGAGTGTGGGGAAATGATACCACTGAAGGGGAGTAAAAAAGAATGATGCATGAATTCCTGTGGCCTTACCCTTCGTTCTCACATTCTTTGTCAAACTTATATCATTATCATCATAATTATAAATCATTTTCATTTTTTGATCAAGAAATTGTTGTTGCATTATTTTCGTAAGTTGATGTCGTTTTTTTTTTTTTTTTTTTTTTTTTTTTTTTTTTTTTTTTTTTTTTTTTTTTTTCAAATTGCTGTGTGGTTTCAGATGTGGCCAGAAGCTGAAGACTTTGTGTTTGTTTCAAATTGCTGTGTGGTTTCAGATGTGGCCAGAAGCTGAAGACTTTGTGTTTGTCGTGGTGCTGGGACATTTCTGATAGAGGCATGGACTCTGTGGCCACTAGATGTCGGTAAGTCATCATGGCGTTGTGACATCACAGACATGGGCTGTGGTCATTACATGCAGGTAAGTCATCATGGCGTGACATCACTGACAGTCATGGGCTGTATGGTCACTAGATGTCGGTAAGTCATCATGGCGTTGTGACATCACTGACAGTCATGGGTGGTGTGGTCACTAGATGTCGGTAAGTCGTCATGGCGTTGTGACATCACTAACAGTCATGGGCCGTGTGGTCACTAGATGTCGGTAAGTTGTCATGGCGTTGTGACATCACTGACAGTCTTGGGCCGTGTGGTCACTAGATGTCGGTAAGTCGTCATGGCGTTGTGACATCACTGACAGTCATGGGCTGTGTGGTCACTAGATGTCGGTAAGTCGTCATGGTGTTGTGACATCACTGACAGTCATGGGCTGTGTGGCCACTAGATGTCGTTAAGTCGTCATGGCGTTGTGACATCACTGACAGTCGTGGGCCGTGTGGTCACTAGATGTCGGTAAGTCGTCATGGCGTTGTGACATCACTGACAGTCATGGGCTGTGTGGCCACTAGATGCAGGTAAGTCATCATCTGAGGTATTAAGACCTTGCTAACATCATGCACTGTATAATCAGTAGATGTAGGCAAGTCATCAGGGTGTTAAGACATCACTGACACAGATACAGACCATGTGACCTTCAGATGTAAATATTGGTAAGTCATCATGGTGTAAAGACGTCACTGAACCTTTTGGCTACAAGATAGATGAAAGAATGTCACTGTTTTAAAATGTTGTTGATGCTCCTTCATTGTGCCCTGTCAGTGGCATTCACTTTGGGCCACTAGCTCTGAATCACCTACACAAAGCCACACCCAGATTTATTCACTTGATGCCCAAGTGCCTGTGCTGGGAACAGTGCTATTGTGTTGATATGACATTGTCTGAGGTAACCCACTAAAGGGGATGCTGCCCTGATGCCAGATCGCTTAAATGGTGCAGGACCCTACCACTAAGTCTCCTGCCGATGATAGAACTGGCGGGGTTTTTTTTTTTCTTTTTTTCTCTTCTTCCTAGTGCTGGTGGTGAGAGTGGTGATCCTTTGGATCAGACAGTAAACTGAGGTCCCCTGTGCAGCATGCACTTCATGCATGTTAAATAACCCAGTGCAGAAAGAGCTCTGCCCATGGGAATATTCTTCAGAAAAAAATTGGTATGTTGGTAAGTGTGCACCTACGTTTATGCCGTGTGCTTTTTTGGTTTTTTTTCTTCCTTTTTATTTTTTTTTGTGCAGCAGTCTGCTGATGAGAATGTACTTGTTGTCATATATGGTGTATTGCCTGTCATTATTACAGCAGAAGAACGTGCCTGTTCGTTGTGTTGTGCATTGTTTGTCATTGTTGTGGTTAGATGGTGAACATATACTTATTTCTATGATGTGCGTTGTTTGTTGTTGTGATGTCAGAAGATTCACATGCCTTTCTTATGTGTTGTTGGTTGTTGATGCAGACAAGTGGACAAGCACTTGTTCTGTTGGGCATTGTTAGTCACTGTTGCAGTTCATTGGTAGGCATGCACTTATTTAGTTATTATGTTATTTTTTGTCCCTGTTGCAGTCCAGTGGTGAAGGTACCCATGTAAGTGGTGTCACGTCAGTTGTTGATACAGTTAGGTGATGGGCATGCACTCGTTCTTATGTCCTGTGTTGGTTATTGCATTCAGACGGTGAAGATAAACTTGTTTTTGTGTTGTAAGTCATTTATCATTGTTGCAGTGGAATACATACGCTTGTTGTTACATTGTGCATTGTTTGTGATTCTTACAGTCAGATGGTGAAGATGTTTCTGGTGGGTCTTCACCGTTTGGAGGCCCAGTGGCTGCCCACTGCCTTAGAGACGATGACAAATCTTGTCTACATCTCTTTTGAACAGTGCAATGAGGTATACCCTTTTTCATGTTTGGTATGTGAGCTTGTTGCTGAATATGTTGGGTGTTACAGGGCACTACTTTTTGTACTCCCAGTTCTTATAGAACAGGGAGTACTTTACAATGGGAATGAAGAAATGCGTCTGTGTGTCTGTCTGTCTGTGTGTCTGTCCGTGGTCAAAATGTGTTGAACTCGCTCCAGACAAAACTTTTGGGCCAATCTTTCTGAAAATTTGTTGGTATG
>CM065720.1:8709963-8727463 GCA_033310375.1 Conus canariensis
TAGCCCAGCAAACTACCGGGACAGGTGAACCCCCTCACAAGAGATCTACACCATCAGTCGGGGAGACATGGTCTCTTGAGGGGAGGAAGGTTATTTCCCCAAGTTTCCATAACAGACAGGAAAGGACAAGACACAAGTGCAGTGGATGTGTCCTGGATTTCACAACCAGAAACAGTCATGCCAGCTCACTGTTTTCTTTACCAAATTTGTTATGGTTTTTTTTTTTTTTTTCATGTATTTCAACTATAAACTTGAAAAAAGAAAATCCCATCTGAACCAAAAATCTGACAAAGAAAAAGTTGTTGAAGAGACATTTACAAACATATATGTTCATAACTGGATGAAATGGAACCAAAAGAAGTCATTTTGTTATGGTTGTCTCCCCTTTTGTGTCCTGTATTACTTCCATTTGACTCATTGCAACCATCCCCAGTAAGGCCAGTGAGTGGCTGGGTGATCTCTCAGACCTGGCAGGCTTTGGTTGTTCAGTTGGAAGATCAGGTCTGCCTTACTCAATCTATGATACGTGTGCTTTGGCTCATGAAAGGGACACACAGCTACAGGAATGTAACGTTTCTATGATTAGTACATTTTATTTGTGTTTGAATTATTCAGTGACATATGGTTCAATGATAGATAGGGGCTGGACTGATTATTCATTTCTTCATTTCTACTTCTTATTGTAACAGGTTGTAATATTACATTAGTGATGAAATATCGATAAAACTTAACCATTTCTTAGACAAATATATTTCTTGCAAGTATGACATCTGTACCTATACTTTTATCGAGTGATTTGCAAAGATCATCTGTTTTGATTTTGTCTGAAACTTGCGTCTCTGTAATGGTATTTCATTGGTTCATAGTGTGGGCAGAAGAAAAAAAACCTGAGAAAAACTCAGCAAATCATTCAAAACTGGCTTACCCAAAGCAGCATGCAATCAAGAAGGAAAGACCTTCAAACTACTCTCCATGCGCTCTATTTTGGCAGAGGGATGCTAGGTAAATGGGCTTGATTTGAACAAGGTTGATGGCTGAACGCTGGTCATGGTTGACCGCTGGTCATGCACAGGTATCCATATGCATTCATGTATGCCTGGCCAGAGGTTGGGTGCCAGGTGGAAAAAGTTAGCTGTTTCCCTATGTGCTGTCCATGTATGGGTAGCAGCATTGTGCTCTGTTCACGATATGCCACGCAGCACTGGGTGGTACAATCTGAGTGCACAGCAACACAGGAAACCACCTTATAGAAAATCAAAATTTATTTTAGATATTAGAACTGAATTTATCATTTAAAAAGTCCTGATTATCAAACTAGAGCAGAGACCTAACACAGAAATGAAAAAAAATAGCATGCTGGTAAACATGCTTCATAAGCATTGGTTGGGCAACTACGCATGTTGCATGTACACAGGGAAAGGCAAGCTCCAGCACTACACATAGGGGCAGAGTCAGGATGTTGTATGGCAGCCCAGCACCTGCGGCACGCAGACAACGGTCAATACCAGGATGTTATGAGGCAAGCCACTGGAAAAGACGATGCCCTGCTGACAAGTTATGTCAGTATTGCTCTGTTGTGCCTGTTCTAATTCAACAGTGCAGGACTCCACCTGCTGGGTCCAATACTGAAAACAATTATTGCTTATTCATGGAGCCAGTACAGGTGAGCGTCCGTCTCCAGAGAGGGTGGCCATGACCTCAGCATGAATTCACGACCTGGGCAGGGCATGAAGAGCCAAAGAATGTGCATTTGTTGTTCTTATGGAAGAGTGAGGATGAGGATGATAAAGATGGTGCTATGGAGTTCCACTGTGGCCCCAGACAACATGACAGAGAATTGCCTTTTACACTTCCTTCCATGAAACATCCCAGCGTCAACCAGACCTTTTTGAAAGATACAGATGCATACAATGTTGTTCACAGAATTTGAGCTACGCTGTCAGAGATGATGCCATTAAAAGGATGGAACTTGACTGTGCAGTTGAAGTGTTTCCATTTGAGCCCATAACACACAGAGCTGTAAGCAAGAATCGGCAGAGGTGCAAACATCCCACAAACTGGAGGGGTACTGGAGAGAGTGCTGCTGACCTCAGCGAAGTTTGAATAGACCCAAGATCTGCTTTTTGATGCAGATCTGTGTTGGAGATCTGCACCTAGATTGGGCCATATTCGATCTTTCCACAAAGATTTAATAACGCTGGTTCTGTGGTTTTTACATACTCTTACTGAGCAGGTCCTGGAGTTTTACTTTGATTGGGATCTGCACCGAGGATCCACACCAGAATTTGTCGGTTGGTTGTTGGGTTGTATTTCATCTGTTCTCCAAGATTTCATCAAGATTAGTAATGTTGTGTTTTTTTTGTTGTACACTTGCTTAGAGACAGACAAATCATCAGAAAACAACACCTTGATTGAAGTGATGTTTTAAAGTCCAGGTCCACTGTAGATAACCTTTATCATCCTTGCTGACAGTGTTTGGAAAAAAAAAAAAATCCATTTGTTTTGAAAGTTCCAAAATAAAACAACAGTGTGAAACTCAGTGCAATGAATTCTCAAGAGGGTGTCTCATGTACTGATCTTTTTAAAGACGATGACACAAACAAAATGCTGTGTGATGAGACCAACGGTATTTGGTTAAATCAATGTTCGGTCCCATGGACTTTGACAAATTATACATTTTAGATCGACACAAACCATTTTATATCAGTGGCTACATCATCTTTGGAGAAACTTCATTGTACTTTTCTCATGAAGCGGGTTAACAATATATTATGCTATGAAAGAACCATCCAAGATATGTCATCTGATTTGGAGTTATACTACAGTTCAATTCAATGAGTCCATCCCTGGGCGACATTTCACCTTTTGATAGAAATGGGTTTCAACAGGTTCAGTCATTGTTGAGTAACCCTGCCGATGGACAAACTAACAAACCATGAGATGCGGGAGAGCAGGTAACTTCCTTGGCGGAGGTCAAAAATGCCTTGGATAGGACTTGATCTCATGATTTCCCGTCCCACAGCCTGCAAGGGAATCAATCTAATATGAAGAAATATGAATAAATAATCATTTGCATTCCATCCTCCCACTTGCTACCCTTTCCCCTTCAACCCTCTCATCCCCTTCCTCCCCAGCCTATGTCAATTGTCCTCACAGTGCCATAAAAACATTTTGCTTCTGCTGCCTTTATTTATTTTATTTTTTTTCACAACACAGCCTCTTATTTTTCCAAACCACCTGATAACGCCTACGCCTTGCTTCCTCTTCCCCATCCCCCAACCATGGGTTAATGAGTTTTTCTGTTTCATTTTTCAGGGAATGGGCTTTCCCAAGGGAGTTTTATCATTTCATTGTAAGTGCTAGCGTCGACTGAAAGAGTATGCAGACTCTTTACTGACTATGGAAAATGTTACCAGGCTTATTAAGTAAAGCTGTAGACAATTTGTCTCATGTGAAGACATTGAAGCTGTATACAGTGCCATGTTTGAGAGTGGTCGTAATGTATGAATTATTTCTTGGAATGTCCAAACTCTAAAATCAGATTTGATTGATTAAGCCGATCCTTTAAAAAACTTGCATGTGTTGATTGCGACAGGTTTGCTTTGCATTGGTGGTATGTTTTAGTCTTTACCCATTGATGACATTTATAGGTTCAGTAAGTAAATTGTTGGCCAGTGATGTATCCATATGACGTAAACGCATTAAGCTCAGGTAACTACGCTATGCTATCGTACAGTGTATGTGCTGAACTAACAGTCACTCTCTTTCATCCTGTATCTAGTTTATTCATGATGAGAGTTGCTCACCTTTGAAACTCTCCTTCATGTGAAACTGAATAGCTATAACTTTTGTTGTGTATGTGTGAAACAGCAAATTTGACAAGACGTTCTTACACTAAGGTTAGGCCTCCAAGTCTGATGTTTACTGTCACAGTGCTTCAGATTCCTGCTGGACACATTTTCGCGCTTGCTCAAACTGTGCAACGAGAACTGCAGAATCAAGACAGTGGGGATAACGACTTTAATGCACCTGGTGACAGTGAACTGAGATAGATGGATGCACACAACACTGTTAGCAAGTCTGCACTATTCAGATAAAGAGGGGGACCCTCATGTACAAACAAATGTAAACGATAAGTTCATCTATACATATGCTTTTATGGTCTTACTGAACTAGATTGAAAACTATGTGCAAAAGAAAATAGTGCATCTGAATATCTGGATTAAGTTAATTTTTTTTTGTGTCAGTATACAGATACTGAGATAAGTTTAGTCAGCTTGCCAAGGGTTAATAAGACAAAGAACTGAAGCATGTTACCATAGATGCGTATAGTGCACCACCATTGTCAAAATAGGAAAATTGTAAAATATTCAGAACTGAAAATTTAGCTAAACACTTACAGATGATTGCATGCATCAAATGCTTAAGCAAAGTCAGTGTGACCTTTGGGATTGATGTTCCAAGCTTAGGGATCCTCTGATGGTTCCTCTGATAGTGTAATGCACATTAAGAATTTTTTTTTCATTTATTTTCATCAGGGGTTTTAGGTATTTTCTTTGTGGAAATGATAAAATGCCAAAGAAGAAAATCATTGCTGGCCTATTGTATTTTTCTACAGGTGGTCACCATACTGATTTCTGATAGTGTGTGTGTGTGTGTGTGTGTGTGTGTGTGTGTGTATGCGTGCGTGTGTGTGTGTGTGTGTGTGTGTGTGTGTGTGTGTGTGTGTGTGTACTGGGCAGAGTGTCACAGTACGCGTGCACGCGCGCGCGCGCGTGTGTGTGTGTGTGTGTGTGTGTGTGTGTGTGTGTGTGTGTGTGTGTGTGTGTGTGTGCACTGGGCAGAGTGTCACAATGTGTATGTATATATTTGTGTGTGTGTGTGTGTACTGGGCAGTGTCACAGTGTGTGTGTGTGTGTGTTTTATTACATATGTACATTATATATGGTGGATCAGTTATATTGTTTCACTGGTTATGAATTCTAGCAGATTTCTGTATGTGAATGTCATGCATTTTTTTTTTGTGTGTGTGTTTTACAGCATGACAGTAAAATGCAACAAACTTGGAAACAGAATTACAAGGAGTTGGCAATACCCTGGGAGAGTCCTTCAGACACATAAACAAACATGCAGACACACACACACACATGCATGCACACACATGCATACATGCATGCACCACACACACTGACACACACACGCACATGAGCACAAATGCACACACACACACACAACACACACACACACACACACACACACACACACACACACACACACACACACACACACACATGCGCGCACACACACACACACACACACACACACACACACACACACACACAAAGGGCCCAAAACAATACCCTATTAATTTTCAAACTCCTCTTCGTGTCTGTGCCAGTGATGAGTTTGTGTTGATCTTTTCGGTACTGGGGACAGTTGTTGAATGGACATGGTGGCAGGGTCTGGACAGACAGTGAGTAACGCTGGCTCCCTGACTAAGCAATAATTATATCTGTTCTTTGAATTGAAGAAAAAGAGAAAAAAGCATGGTACTGCATAGAAAATGTGATGTTAGGATAGGTGCTGATAACGCAGTGTGTTTGATTTCATATTCTTGTTGATTGTTTTTTCATACTTGCAATAAAATGTTGACTCTCCTTTCTTTTGATGCGACATGGCTGCCTTGATTCAAATTCATGAACATCTGGTAAATTAACCCTTTTTTTTTGAGAAGGGGGTATCAAAGTAAAGGTAGATGAAGATGGGGGGGGGGGGGGGGGGGGGGAGGATGGGAGTAAGGAATATTAGTGAGTGTGTGTGTGTGTGTGTGTGTGTGTGTGTGTGTGTGTGAGATTTCTTTTATGTTAAGAAAAACTATGCTTCATTTAAACTGTTCTGACGAAGATTGCAATTTGCTCTTCCAAATTTGGCCATGTATTTAGAATACTCAAGAGTATGGAGACATTTTCAGAAGTGGGAAGTACGCAGCAGCTTCAGTATAGTAATAACATTACTGAATAATATATGTGATGTATCTGTATTAAATATTTGATTATATTAAGTATTTATGAATAATTTTCAAAGACAGTTTAGTCGCACAAGTTGACTTCTTTATGTGCTGAAATATGCTGTCAAATCAGATACTTTACATCCCTTCCTCTGTGTGTGTGTGTGTGTGTGTGCGTGTGTGCGTGCGTGTGTGGTTTCTTTTATCTTCAGAAAAATTGTGCTTCACTTAAACTGTTGTGATGAAGATTGTAATTTGCACTTCCAAATTTGGCCATATATTTAGAATAATACTCAGAGTATGGAGACATTTTCTGAAGTGGGAAGTACGCAGCAGCTTCTTTATAGTAATAACATTACTGAATAATACATGTCATATATCTGTATTTAATATTTGATTATATTAAGTCTTTATGAATAATTTTCAAAGACAATTTAGTCGCACAAGTTGACTTCTTATGTGCTGAAATATGCTGTCAAAGCAGATACTTTGCATCCCTTCCTGCTATTTTTGTCTAACTTGCTTTGTGTGCAAACTGGAATGCCTGCCTGTGCCTGTGGTATTTATTCATTACATTCTGAGTCTTACTTTGAATGGCAGTAAAAGCTTGAGAAGCAAAGGACTGTGCATCTGAATCTAGATTGAGAGGTATTGAGCCGAGTGCTGATGTTTTATGTTGTGTTTGTGTGTGAGTGTGTGTGTGTGTGTGTGTGTGTAGGGGATAAGTGGAAGGTGCGATGGAGGGGGGGGGGGGGGGGGGGGACGCGCACACATAAACGGACGCGCACATGCACACACAATTGTCGCTGAGTACAATGGGAAACAACTCCGAATTATTTTGATTTATTTTTTATTTCTGCATGAGTTACTGCCCTTAGATGCCTGCGTGCACAACTCTTGACATCTGATCAAAAGATAGTACGCCCTACGCCGTAAGGCGTACGATCTTTGATCTAATCAACTCCTTCGTTGTTACAGATCAGAAGGAGTGAAAGCCATGAGCTCTCACAACGGCAAAGGCGATTTCCACTCTAACATCAGTGCGTGCTCTTTCTCTTTCTCTCTCTGATGTCGGAAAACATCATAAATGTTTGAGGTCTACACAAATCCCTAGTTCTGAATTGGTGTTATTGAAACAGCAAAAATTCGAACAAGTTAAAAACACAGCGATTCGGATTTTAAAAGGAACGCTTTGCCAGAAAGGCTGTTTCTGTATTAATGCTAATGGTGTAAACATCTGATCAATAGTAGAATTATATATCTTAAAACCTTCCTGATACTCACTTTTAATATAATTCTGCTGTTCTCGCTCCTGTAGCCTGCAATTGATAATTGAACAATTCAGTTTACTACTGATTTCACACAACCATATACCTCTGTAATTACCAGGGTCATCAGATGCGCCCTTTTTGAACAATTGTATGATTGTTGACTCTGTCCATCTTGGTTTCAGTTTCAGTTTCATCAAGGAGGCGACACTGCGTGCGGACTAGTCCATATACGCTACACCACATCCGCTAAGTTTTGAGACCACACTACGCATGATTTGAAGCTGATGGATAAATGAATTAACAACAAAGATGAGACAATTGAAGAAGATGGTCTCGTGGCTACGGCTCAGCGGATGTCTGACCTACGCATTAGCCCAATGCGCTGGTCAGACCTTGAGTGCCTACCTACCATTTGTGTGTGTGTGTGTGTGTGTGTGTGTGTGTAGTGGATGTACACGTGTGTGTATGATGTGTGGGCATGGGCCCATGTGTGTGCGTGGGCGTGTGTGTGTGCGTGTGTGTGTGTGTGTGTGTGTGTGTGTGGCGTGCGCGTGTGTGCGTGTATGTGTGTGTGCGCGCAGGCATGTGTGTGTGTGTGTGTGTGTGTGTGTGTGTGCACGTGTGTGTGTGCGTGTGCAGAAGTGCGTGTGCATATGTGTGTGTGCGTGTGTGTGTGTGTGTGTGTGTGTGTGTGAGTGTGTTGTGACTGCGTGCGTGAATGTTCAGAAGATGACTTAGGAACAAGAACATCAAATACAGCATATAAGTTCACGCGCACACTCGCGCACACACACACATAACAATAAGAACAACTCCTCTCCCTCAAACACATCCCACCCACCCATCCACCCATCCACCCACCCACCCACCCACACACACACACACACACTCACACACTCTCTCACACACACACTCACACACCAACACTTTCACACATGTCTGTGGACTCTCTAATTAACACGCTGGCATTACCCCACTGATGGACACACACACACACACACACACACACACACACACACACACACACACGCACGCACGCACACACTCACACACCAACGCTTGCACACTCATGATGTCCATGGACACTCTAATTAACATTCTGGCATCACCCCACTGATGAACACACACCAGCGCACACACGTCTACAGTACAGACTGGGGACCCTGAGAGATTCAAAGTCTTATCTCAGTTGACATGTGTTTCATCTTTTGTGTCTGTTATTGGAAAGGCCCAGTATGAGTTTGCCCCAGTCTCTAGGAGTCTTCGCAATGTTGGCCTTGAAATTATTCTAATATTTGTTTGGTTGGTGATGTTTCTTGCTCATGTTTGGATGTGCGGCCACTTCCTCTCTTGATGTTCAGATCTGAAAGATGGTCTATGGTATAGTGGCTTTGCTCTTGTTTGCTTAAAGTGATTCTTCAGATTTCTTATCACATCAGATCGACCAAGCAGTAATCCAAATCTTATTTTTGCCTTGCCAGCCAGTGTGTCTGCTCTCTCGTTTCCTTTAACTCCAGCATGTCCAGGGCAGTACATCCATACGAGTCTCTCCAATGGAAGGCTGCGCATTAGTTCATTCCAAGCAGGGCTTCCCATTCCACTTTTCACTTTCTGAAGTAGGTTCATGGAGTCAGTCAGTATCATGGCTTGTTGAGTTTGAAACTGGCTTGTGGATGAAAGCCAGTGGAGTGCTTGTGTCACTGCTTCTACTTCCATTGTTAGACTTGAAGTTGTTAAATCCATCTTTCCGGGAAAATCCCTTTATCAAAAAGCACAGTGAAAAAAAAAAAAAAACTTCAACAAGAAAGTCATCAGTGATATCACCGCCATATCTTAAAGTCTTTTCATTGCTACTAAAACCTCCTCTTTTGAGACTGGACGATCAAAGTAACGTGTTTCAGAGTTATTTTCAGAAAAAAAACCCTATAAAACTATTATCACTAGCGATATCAGTAAAGTTTCTTCTGTATTACCAATTTTCAATGAGTACATTAAAGTGAAAATACAAATCATCAACAGAAATGTCACTAGATGTGGAGAAAGAGAGAGAGAGAGAGAGAGAGAGAGAGAGAGAGAGAGAGAGAGAGAGAGAGAGAGACAGACAGACAGACAGACAGAGAGAGAGAGAGAGAGAGAGAGAGAGAGAGAGAGAGGAGAGAGAAAGAGATAGAGAGAGAGAGAGAGAGAGAGAGAGAGAGAGAATTTTGCTTGTAGCCCAGCCTTCCGCAAACGGCCATATCAGTGCTGTCATCACGTTGAAATCAGCTCTCAAGTCATATCAAACACACACACACACACACACACACACACACACACACACACACCACACACACACACACGCACGCACGTGTGTGTGTGTGTGTGCGCGCGCACACACACACACACACACACACACACACACACACACACACACACACACACACACACATCATACACATCCACACAACTCATTAAAACACATCTTCTAAAAACACACCTGAAATTAAAAAAAAAATTCTCCCGTAAAATCGTAGATCAGATGAAAAACGTTGATCACTTTCAAAAATTAAAAAATCACACCAGTTGGGACATCTCTGAACACAGTTTTCATGGAATCTGCTGTAAAGTGTTTGTGTCTGACACCATACAAGTCCCAACATTCTAAAAGAACATGTTTCATTGTGAGTGGTGCATGAAATGCAATACGCCACGGAGCTTCTTCGCCTTTTAAAAGATAGGAATGGGTGTAAAACGAGTGGCCTGTGTGCAAACGGCACAAGACTGTTTCTTCTTCACGGCCGCCCCTGGAACATGGTCAAAACTCTTTCAGATTTGGACAGATTTTGAATAGTTTGCTTTCCGTCTGCGCGTTCAATTCCTCTTGCCAGAGATCTTTGACATAATCCTGAGCTTTGGGTTTCAGATCGGTGTGAGGGATCTGGCTGTCTTGAGTGGTAATCGCGAACCCCAGATCTCGGAAGAAGCGTCTGATGCCCTACCCGCTGGGCCAACCAGATTCCTACAACCCAGGTGACCCTGTATCCAGCAGACAGATACACAACCATGCCACGGATCATACAGGACCAGGTCCAGATCCTCACAGAAGGATTGAAGCTGAGATCAGACAACAAGCGACAAACGGACGCATGCGGATCACCGACCCGAACCATTTCAACGATCGAAGGCAGCATTTTCTCCTCGTAATATCCGTTTCAGTTGTTTACGATTATAGTAACCAAGCTGACCACAAACTGTCTTTTCTGGGCTGTCACCACAAAGAGGGAAGACAAATCAAGGTCTGAAAAAAAAACAAACCCAAATCAAACCAAACACGAACAACAAAGACAACTATCAGTATTGTTTACATTAAAATACACCACAAGGCTACAAATTTCGTAACAAATCTTAAATAAATGTTAGCGAACCGTCAAGAGAAACGTGGACAGAGTCACAAGACAAAACACGACGTGTTTCGACCTCTTAGGTCTTCTTCAGGCAAGACACAAACAAGTAGGACAATGAAAATGAACGAATTTGTCACTTAGCTTAGATCTCTTCAGCGCAAGGTAGGCCTTGAATCAACGCCTTAGGTAGGGATTCAACGCCTACCTTGCGCTGAAGAGATCTAAGCTAAGTGACAAATTCGTTCATTTTCATTGTCCTATTTGTTTGTGTCTTGCCTGAAGAAGACCTAAGAGGTCGAAACGCGTCGTGTTTTGTCTTGTGACTCGTTTGTCCACATTTCTCTTGGCGGTTCGCTAACATTTATTTATGATCTGTTTAGATTTCCGCCTGCAGTCGTCTCACTTTGCAACTAGATACACAAATTTTGTATTTTTAAAGCAAACAAAACTAGGATGTGCTGATGACGCAATGAGTTCTTTGAATATAATCATCCCCGTTTTACACACACACACACTCACAAAATAATGGTGATCAACTGCGAAACAGGGCACACTTCAAAATTTTCATTAAATTTCCAATATGTAGTGCATGAATCTCAATTAAAAAGAATCGTAGATGTATTGATATTTACTAACTTGTAAGATCTGGTGTGGATCCGGATTACACCCGGATCCGGTTAGTAAAATAACATTTGTAAAAGGCGAGTGGGGTGGGGTGGGGTACCTATTCCCTGCGTATGAACAGCAGCTACCACCAAAGTAAAGCCGAGACAACGAGGATTCAGTTAGGGATTCAAAACAGCTTCGATGTGTTTGTGATCGTTTTGGAGATATGTCAAAAGATATACGATGGAATTCAGGTAAAGGTTTGATTGTAGTGAAGAGGATTTTTCGACATTGGCAGACGTCTGCAGTCTACTGAATGCCGCTCTGGTTTCCTCGTGGGGCAGTTGAAGGCTGTTTGTGGCCAGTGGTACGTCATCTAGCCCACTGTCATCAGACAGTGGACGGGACTGGCAGGCAGAGATGGAGAGATGCCGCTGTAGTGGAAGACATCAGAAACTGGGGAGGAAAGTGGGAGTGTGTGGGTATGGTGTAGGGAAGGAGAGAAGAAAAGGGGAGGGGAGGATACAAGGGTTGCATAGCCTCCCCTCTCTCCCCTCCTGGTACACTGAAAAAAAAAAAAAAAAAAAAAAAAAAAAAAAAAAAAACTGCAGTGTCTCCTCTGGTGGGTTGTATAGCGACTTGTTACTGACGGCTCCGCTTGGATTGCCAGTGTCGGCACTGCGACGAGACAAAACCAGGGTGTGGCTGTGAGCAGAATGGCTGAATGAGCAGCGTGTGAGTCATGCCACTGAAGTGACACACATTATTAAAAAAAACAACAACAACAACAAACCTACACCTAACCCTCAAACAAAAAGTACCCCCCCCCCCCTAAAAAACAAACAAAACAAAAACAAAAACCCACACACAAACAACAACAAAAAATGAACGTTAAAAAATCCCACGAACTTTTTCAAGTTTTTTTTTTTAAATGTTACTCCCGTGTCATCACGTTCTGTTCTGTGAGCGCATCGGGTCTTATAGATGATCCCAGGAAACAGACGCGTGATTGACGACAGCACAAAATGACGGAGCAGAAGTTTGACGACGAAGAATCAAACTCCTGTTCCTTGAGGACGTTTTGGTAAGTACACGTAGACTGCTGACTGGGAGGAATGACAGAAACTGGCTTCAATCTATCTTGATTCAGCTCCAGGCAGAGGAAAGGTCGACTCTGGAACTGATTTAAAATCCTAATTATCAGCAGAGCATCCACAAATTAATCTTCAAATAATAGTCATAATGGTACCAAAATGGGGATCTGCCCTCCAACTCTAACACTATCAGCAGATTACTCTTTCTAGATCTTCAAAGACTCCAAACCGTGATACCTTTTAGTTTAGGTCTTCGAAAGTTTCAGAAACAGTGCAGCTGAGCCTGTTAACAAAAATGAAATATTTCACAGAGTTGGTATAATTAATGAAAATGCGAGCAACTTTCTTGAAAGTTCGGGAACCATAGTACATCACTCGGAATGCTCGGAACGTTCAAGAGAATTCGATAACTCTGACATGGTACAGCCAATCAAAACATGCATGGAACGTTCTGGAAGCAATTTCTCGAAACTTCTGGACGGTCCTTGCACTTTCGGGATGATTCTGGAACTCTAAAAGAAACTTCCCCAAGTATTAATTCGTCTATACGTAATTTGATAAACTAACGTCAGATCGAATTTCACACGTCAAAAGGAAAAGACCCAAGTACGATCTGATCCAGCAAACCACTGCACTACAGACTAGATTTGTATTTAACAAAAAGCATAGAGTTTCCTCTGTTGATAAGAACTCTGTTTTCCTGGCGTTGCTTGCTATCATTACCAACTTCATTGAGCTAAGCGACAACACGCGGGCACAGTTGTCATAATTATGCATGCATGCACACGCTATCTGACTGACAGCACGGTGAATCGATGGCTTGTCCAATCACAGGAAAGGCTTAGTGCACGCGCTCATCACTTGTTCCCCGTCGGTGTCCACGTTGTCTTGAACGCAGCGCTGTCTTCTGCTTCCCGGCTGCTCTCGATCCTTCTTCGATCGTGGGAGAAGACTCAGACCAGATGGGACTGTGTGTGTGTTGTGTGTGTGTGTGTGTGTGTGTGTGTGTTGTGTGTGTGTCTCACACACAGACTTTAATTGCCAGGACAACAGACACAACATGATAATAATCAGTGTTATGACAAATCATAATTAATCTTTGGACTACAATTCATCTGTGCCTATATAAGGAGCCATTGTTGTCTTTTTACAATTATGCAATCATGAACGTATTTTGCGACATGGGTTTTGTAGGTCGCCATTGCCAAGCATTTGACTTGGACTTTGCTTATGCAGTTTTGGAGCGGGTATATCTCTTGATAGAGTTTCTGTAAATTTCAGTCTCAGCAGCCTGTATCTGGCAGCCTGTATCTGGCAGCCTGTATCTGGCTGCAGCAGCTGTCCAGAAAATGGAGTTCATCTTCGACCACACCACATGCGGAGCGCTTCCAGTCTTGAAGAGTTGTGTGTATACTTCTTTCTGTTTGTTGGTAGTGGGCACTGACGCGAAGTCTGTCGAGATTACGTTTCTGTTTTATTAAAGTTTTTAACGTTTGTTATGTACGGTTTGAGACGACAGTTTTGTTGTAAAAGCATACTCTTGAACTGCTGCGTTTCATCCATCAGAAGTCGATATATTTAGATTCTAATTTCATTTTATTGGTGTGTTTTGTTCTCCCATTACTAGGGGTTGACTGATTTCTACAGGGACGATTCATTCGCCATTTACATAGAACGTTTTGGATAATTCTTAGCCATGGATTGTTAAACATTAATTCTAAATCTTGATGCATTCTGCTGTATATCTCTTTGAGATAGAACCTGTTGTCTGTTTTTGCTATGTGTAATCAGAAGACTAGGGGTTTGGCATAGTGTGTGTGTGTGTGCGCGTGTGTGCGTGCGTGCGTGTGAGTGCGCACGCGCGCGCGCGTGTGTGTATGTGCACGCGTGCGTGCGTGCGTGCGTGTGTGTGTGAGTTAGTGCATGTGCTTTTGTGTGTATGTGCGTGTGTGTGTGTGTGTGTGTGTGTGTGTGTGTGTGTGTGTGTGTGTGTGTGTGGTGCGCACGCGCACATACACACTGAGTACCAGTTATTTTGAAATTGCACATTGCTGTCTCGTTTGTTTGTTTTTTTGTTACTTGATTTCCCGACTCTGTCAAATTATGTCGAAGAGGCAGCCTCTGATAACTAATGTTTTCCAGCTAACATTCAATGTCTTCTGCCGTCCTTCCTTCCAAACCAGAGAAGTCTTCTTTTTCTCTTCTTACATCTGTTCGTTTCCTTTCTTTCTTGTTTCTCTCGTTTGGTTATCACTTTCTTGTGCCCCCCCCCCCCCCCCTCCCTTTTTTTTTTTTTTTTTTTTTTTCACTTTCATGATCCTCCTCTCTTTGGTTTCCACTCGTCACCCTCCCCTCCCCTCCCCAGGCTGCGTATTGTCTCAACCCCATGTGGTCTTCTTCTTCATCCTTACTTTCTATTTTTCTTTCATTCATTCGTCCCCTTGCCCTCCCCTCCTTCCAGCCTCCACTTCCAGCTCTGATATGGCATCCATGGCTATAAGCAACATGATTTTTTCCCCCTATTTTTCTTAATGGTTTATTTCCATTTCTTTACTTTTTTGAAGAACAAAATTCTTTTCTCCTCAAGCCGCTTGTTCACACTTAATTTTCACCTCTGGACCCTTCTTTTCAGAAGAAACTTAAAAAAAAAATTTGGAAAGAGAGGGGGTTAGTTACCGCCAAGGACACAGACAAACAGAGTACAGGACTAGAGTGTCTAGTCCTGTACTCTGTTTCTCTGTTTGTCTATGTCCTTGGCGGTAACTAACCCTCTCTCTTTTCAAATTTTGCTTCATTTTCCGCCCTAAGTCACTCCGTTTTGAAACTAAACTTAAAAAAGACAAATTACTGTACTGCCGAACGAAAGAGACAATGAAATGACAAGACAAAACACGACGCGTTTCGACCTCTCTGGTCTTCTACAGGCAAGACAAACCATATTGAAGACAATGAAAACGAACAAACGATCGTCTCAAATTGGGCCCAGAATGGATTGGGAATCTAAACGAGGCTGGTCTTATGGAGGCAATACGAGTGGAATAATGATGATAATCACATTGATAATAATGATAATGATAATAATAGTAACAATGAAGATGATGAAAATTATTAAACAGGAATAATAAAGAGAAGATTACTACTTCGTTTAGCAACAATATGATGATAATAGTTGTAGTGGGAGTGGTAGTTGTTTGTCTTGCATGAAGAAAGCTAAAGAGGTCGAAACGCGTTGTGTTTTATCTCGCAATTTGTTTGTTTGTTGTTGTTTTTTCTTTCCAAGATACAGCAATTTTTCTTTTTAAGTTTGTTTCAGTTTCCGCCTACAGTCACCTCACTCTGAAACTGTTCAGAATAACGTTTTACTACTGTATATATATATATATATATATATATATATATATATACATTTTTTTTTTCCTTTCTTCCTTCCTTCCTTCCTCATCCGTCCCATTCCCTCTCGATTCTTGTCCAGCGAAATGCACTGACGTAGCAGTGTGGTCAGTGAGCAGAGCTCCTGCTTCAATCATCATCAGCGGAGTGACGACACAGGCGCTGTTGTCATCATATGCATGCCTGCACGTGCTATCGGAGTGACTGGCAGCGCGATGAATCGATGGCTTGTCCAATCAGGGAAGGGCTTAGTGAGCGCGCGCTCATCACTTGTCCCCCTTCAACTCTCTCTCTGCGCTCACGTGTCTTCTTTCTTCATCCCCCCCACATCTTCGACCCCCCCCCCCCCCATCCCCGCCCACCCCCATCACCCTGGTTTCTTTGACTTTCTGCACAGTGGGAGAAGATTTAGGTTGGAATATGGTGGTGGTGGTGGGTGGTGGTGGTGGTGTGTGTGTGTGTGTGTGTGTGTGTGTGTGTGTGTGTGTGTGTGTGTGTGTGTTTGAGAGAGAGAGAGAGAGAGAGAGAGAGAGAGAGAGAGAGAGAGAGAGAATATGCTATGCGTGCGCAAGTGCCCTTGCTTGCTTGCATCATTATTTGATCGAAATCAATATTGACCCTCTTTTTCTTCTTGTCCGATGCCTTTAAATGTCACCAACAAACGTCTTAAGTTATATACAGACCTCTTAGATTGTATTAAAGAAATAGTCTCGTGCCATTTTTTTCTCTCTTAAGATAGTGCCGAAGGATGCTGGTTTTATGTACATCCGAGACCAGTGCAGGACTACCAAAACCTTGCGGATAAAGTAGTCACACACAGACGTAAACTTTCACATGTAGTTCGGATAACACGAGAGGTGTAAGTCACCATTTTCTACGGTTGTCTCGAAAGTGAGCCTCCAAATCAAAATTAAGAATTGAATTAAAAAAAAAAAAAAACTACAGAAACAACTACAATGATAATATCCCACAACATCCAACCCCCTCAAAAAAAAAAAAAAAAAAAAAAAAAAAAAAGAAGAGAGAAACATGAAAAAAAGGATGAAGAGAACAGAAATAAAAGAACAAAGACAGAAGAAGAAAAAAAAAAAGAAGGAAAGTGAGAAAGGAGGAGGAGGTGATGAAAAAGCAAAATGTTGAAATAAAGAGAGAGAGAGAGAGAGAGAGAGAGAGAGAGAGAGAGAGAGAGAGAGAGAGAGAAAAGAATCAGAACGAATAGAATATATCCAATTAAACTGTTGTAAATGGATAACAACAAAAAAAAAAAGTTTGTTGGGAGACGAAACCGAGACGAACATAAATATGTTGAACCATTTCATGAAAAGATGGATTACCAAGCCGTAAAAACAAAAACAACGAAAGAAAGAAAGAAAGAAAAAAATCCTCAAGGGGAGAATATACGTTATGGTATCGCCATCCCGATCGTCTGCCTCAAGTCCCGGGTTTCTCGATCGCTCAACATGAAATGGACATGAAGCGCACTTATGGAAAATAGTTGTTTGGATTGACTTGGATTTGACACGACATCTCGCGGCCATGAATATTCATGGCGGGTGCCGCGCACAATTTTGTCACCTCCCAGCATTCCCTTGGAAGAGCTGTCTGACGTGTGCGATGTTGGCCGTGATGTTCTGACGCACGAAATTTTGAAATTAAGAAAATGGCTTTGGATATTTTTTGGCGTTGTTTATGCCTCCTGGATGACATGTTGGAGATAGGCGGACAGAAGCGGAGCCCCTAAAGGGATCC
>CM065720.1:8732463-8734963 GCA_033310375.1 Conus canariensis
GGTATAAGAAGAAAGGAATGTCGATTGATCCTGACTTTGTTTTTAATACGCACGTGTTTTTTCCCCCACCTCCAATGATTGTTGTGGTCAACAGATATTGACACAAGAAAATGAATGACATTATCAAACTGCTGAGGAACCAAATCCACCAGCGTGCACGTGTGAACACACACACACACACACACACACACACACACACACACACACACACACACACACACACACACACCAAAAACACACACACACACACACACACACACTCCAAACACACACACACACACACACACACACACACACACACACACACACACACACACACACACACACACCCAACACACACACACACACACACACACACACACACACACACATCACACACACACACACACACACACACACACACACACACACACACACACACACACAGAGAGAAACACACACACTACACACCACCTACACGACCGTCAGCACAGCGAACTGAAAACCTACAGAACAACGCTGTTCACAGGATAGCAGCATTGAACCAGCCCTGCGTGCTGGCAACCGATTAGAAAACAGAAAACCGCCGAACGTTTGCATAAAAGAGCAGCTTCGTCGTTCCCCCAAAAGCAGCTAAAGTGACACAGAGACATAAATCTAAGAACTGCATTCCGTGCAGGAGAGCGCGAGCTGAGGACGGGTGATTAGCATTGGGAGGGTGTGTGCTGGACTGTGGGGAGGGGACAAATGTCTTCTGTCCGCTCTACGCCTTCCCTCCTTTCTTCAGGGAGGAAACCCCAGTCTGGAGGGGGAGTGGGTAGGTGGGGAGTGCGGAGGCGACCACTTTGCTGGGAGACAGGTGGGATGAAGGGGTGTGGGGCCCAGGGGATGACTTAGGGGTGGGGGGGGGGTGGGGGGGGGGGGGTGTTGGTCCATCTTCCTGTCTCTGAAGTGTTTTAGTGTGAAGGCGTCGGGATGATTGTTTCCAACACGCAATGCCTTGTGAGAGACAAACGCCTCCTTCCCCAATCCTGGTGTGTGTGTGTGTGTGTGTGTGTGTGTGTGTGTGTGTGTGTGTGTGTGTGTGTGTGTGTGTGTGTGTGTGCGACCATGCGTAGTGTGTGTGTGTGTGTGTGTGTGTGTGTGTGTGTGTGTGTGTGGTGGTGTGTGTGTGTGTGTGTGTGTGTGTACGCACATTGTACGTGCGTGCATGCATGTGTGTGCGTGCGTGTGTGTGTGTGTGTGTGTGTGTGTGTGTGTGTGTGTGTGTGTGTGTGTGTGTGTGTGTGTGTGAGAGAGAGAGAGAGAGAGAGAGAGAGAGAGAGAGAGAGAGAGAGAGAGAGAGAGAACAAGTGGGCACTTATTTTCTTTTATTTTCTGACCGCATCTGGACCAGCAAGATTTTGGTTTCATTATATACATTAGACTTTAAGAATAACTTTAAACATAAAAATGAAACAAAATCAGAGAAGCAGAGTAGGCGAAATCTGAAAAAAAAAAGACACAAATGATGAATATATAGATCAATGACATTCATGGACAGAACGTTTTATTTGGGAAGCCAAACTAGGAATTATGATCAAAAGAAAATGTGTCGAGAGAGAGAGAGAGAGAGAGAGAGAGAGAGAGAGAGAGAGAGAGAGAGAGAGAGAGAGAGAGAGAGAGAGAGAACCCAGTGTTTTAAACGCACATAGTCCCACACACATCTCAAGACTGACAAGAGTCATCAGCCATCTTGGCGCAGTGATAGTACTCTGAATTAGGAGGAAGGGAAGTAATCTTTTGATTCTCTCCCATCAGAGCTTCTGTTTGTTGGATTTTGTTTTGCGCTGGTGAGCTCCTACCTGCAGTTTAGTTTTATTTACTTAGTAGAAGCGTGTCTTAGATTGTCACCCAGGTTTCATGACCAGCACTTCAGGTTGTTGTATCTCTTGGGCCTGGTTGATAGCCAGATATGCTATGAAACTAAGTGTAGAGGCCATCTCTGTCATGAAGTCTGTGAGCAGAAAGAAACCAAAGGGCATCGTCTTCATCGTCCTCATCCACGGTGATCAGCCAAAAAAAAAAAAAAAAAGATCTGTGGCCCTTTATGCTCTGCTGTGGTGGTGACCTCAGTTTTGGTTTCCTCTCCACATCTACATTGTCGGTGAGTTCGTGACGAGGTCGCTGGTATCAGCAGGTTCATAGGGACTGTCACTGGATGGACATGGTGACGCTCTCTAGAGGGGGACGTCCACGTACACTAGCTCTGAGACTGAATGATTATTGTCATCAAGATGGGGCTAAGTAGGTGGTGTCGTGCGAATGTTGGATCAAAACCAGCATCACTTAAAACCACCACAGTGCGTTGTCTCCCCTGGTGAGTTGCATCATGGTGACTTGATATTGACTGCTCCTTTTAGATTGGTGATAATGAGGCTGTGGCAGGATGAATCATGGTGTACCTGTGGATGGAGAGCTGGAATGAGCACTGTGGGAGTAATGCCACTGGACAGGCTTCAAGCTGAGACAGAATGAAGTA
>CM065720.1:8739963-8744963 GCA_033310375.1 Conus canariensis
ACTGCCCACTGAAGATTGACAGAAGCGATCCACCACCAATGCCAAACAAGCAGAAAGTGTTTAGGTCAACACTGCTCATTGAAGATTGACAGAAGTCATCGATAAGCACTGACAACAGAGTGTCTCTGGGACAATGCAACTCACAAAAGATTGACAGAAGTCTCCCGCCTTGCTGTTTACTGAAGATTTAGAAGTAACCAATCAGTATTATCAACAGCAAATCTAAGAATAACACTTATTAAATACTGTCAGGGTTAATCACCAAGTCTATCAACACAAAGTCCTCAGGACAACACTGCTTATTAAACACTGTCAGGAATTGTCACCAGTTCTTATAAGAGAATGTCCCTCAAGACAACTGCTCTTGAAACACTGTCAAGAATTGTCACCAACTTGGTGAAGAGAAAGCTCTCAGCATAACTGCTCTTTAAACACGGACAGGAATTACCACCACCACTACAACAGAAAGTCTTCAGGACAACATCGCTCATTAAACACTGACAGGAGGTCACCCACTGATCAGCATCACCATCTAAACGTCACCAGGACAACACTGTGGAAAGCGTGTGTCGGCACTTAACAAGCTTCGCGTGCTGGCCAACCGATTAGAAAACAGAAAACCGCCGAACGTTTGCATAAAAGAGCAGCTTCGTCGTTTCCCCCAAAGCAGCTAAAGTGATACAGAGACATGAATCTCAGAACTGCATTCCGTGCAGGAGAGCGCGAGCTGAGGAACGGTGTGATTAGCATTGGGAGGGGTGTGGCTGGACTGTGGGGGGGGGATAATTCTTCGTCGCTCTACGCCTTCCCTCCTTCTTTCTTCAGGGAAGAAACCAGTCGGGGGGGAGGGAGGGGGGGGGGCTGGAATAGGAGCAGACCAACCATTGTCTTTGGGAGGAGGAAGGGGGGAGAGGTAGGAAAGAGGATGGTTGGGGGAAGGGGGTATGGGTGCCTGAGGATAAGCTAGGTGTGGTGGTCCATCTTCCATAATACAAGGTCATTAGTTTCAAAGGCAATGATCATTTTGTGCACGCAATGTGCTTTAATAATTCCTGTCTTGAACACGTGTGTGTCTCTTTGTTCTTCTGCTTAAAACATGTTGTTGTTTTTTTCATTCTAAAGTGACATCAGACGAGAAGAGAGGAAGTGTGTGTGTGTGTGTGTGTGTGTGTGTGTGTGTGTGTGTGTGTGTGTGTGTGTGTGTGTGTGTGTGTTGTGTGTGTGTGTGTGTGTGTGTGTGTGTGTGTGTGTGTGTGTGTGTGTGTGTGTGTGTGTGTGTGTGTGTTGGTGCTATTAAGTGCGTGTGTGTGTGTGTGTGTTCAGTGCGCGATTCCATGATGCATTCGTGCTGTGAGACAATGTGTGTACATGTGTTGGCACATTAGTGTTAGTGTTAGTGTGCATGTGTGTATGTGAGAGAGAGAGAGAGAGAGGGAGAGAGAGAGAGAGAGAGAGAGAGAGAGAGGTGTGTGTGTGTGTGTGTGTGTGTGTGTGTGCGTACGCGTGTTTTGGTGTGTGTGTGTGTGTGTGTGTGTGTGTGTGTGTGTGTGTGTGTGTGTGTGTGTGTGTGTGTGTGTGTGTGTGTGTGTGTGTGTGTGTGTGTGTGTGTGTGTGTGTGTGTGTGTGTGTGTGTGTGTGTGTGTGTGTGTGTGTGTGCTGAGGGGAAAACACGCACCACATAAATCCTCTAAATTAGGTATATTAGCACATCGTCAACAACAAGCATTGCTGAAAAAAAAAACAGAATAAAACAAAACACAACTCAATAAAACAAAACAAAAACAAAAAACCTAGCCCATATGGCTGTGCATCTTTTTTTCCCGTGTGCGCAGGCTGATACTCCTGCGGACACTCCCTGTAAAGACAGGCATGAATTAATGCCATCTACCCAACAAAGGGAGTGGAGTTTTGTGTGTATGACCGTTTTTTTTTTTTTTTTTATCCCGCCATTAAGGCAGCTATACCCCAACTTCGGGGAAGGTGCATGCTATGTGTGACGTGTCATCCATACCAACGGCCAAACTGGCCTTCTCTTCCGAAAGTTGGTGATGGGATTTTACGTGTGCGCAAGATGTTATGCGTGCGTTCACACACGGAACCTCGGTTTATAGTCTCATTCGAAGGACTGTATGGGAAGTGGAGTCAGAACCAATGTTAACTCCGAGGGAAAAATCCCCCTGTACCGAAACGGCCCGGCGGAGATTCGAACCCGCAACCCCAAGATTACGAGTCCAGCGCTCTACCACTGGGCTCTTCCGCCCCCCCCAATGGCTGTACATCAAAGTAATTCTATATTTATATATATCAGCCTCCATGGTGCAGCAGTTAGCAGCGCAAACTTTGCGGTCTTTGAGGTCATGGGTTTGAGTGGTGGGATTCGTTTGGTCCTGGCCAGTTCCTTCTCGTCGGTTTACTATGGGGTCAAATAGCAAGACTGGAATCACACCGTCGAATTTTATGAACTAATTGGATGTGTCTGTAGAATTATTGCTCAAATTCCCTGCAGGTGTCTGTATCTCTCGGTCCTAGCTGAGGCAGAAAGCGTGGAGAATAGACCTGTCAAATACATCCCTCAAAATTTGCTACGGATATTTTCTTTTTGTCAGTGTAGCAAAACAAACAAACAAACATGTGTGGAGAGATTTGGATGATACAAGTCTATGAAAGACTCAGCTAAGGGTCTTTGTTTACATGTGTGTCACCGGAGGATACAGGCTTGTTGTGCATCATGATCTTGCCTGTTAGCTCTCACTCTCTGTCTCTCTCCCATCCCACGTTTCGGGATTGTAGCATATAAAAGAGAACGTAGCGTACAACCCTTTCATGAAGTATATAAAAGAAGCCTAGAATACAACCTTTTCGTAGCGTAGAACCTGTTCATGTAGTATATGCAAGGAAGCATGGCGCACAGCTCTTTCAAGCAATACATGAAGAAAGCGTAGAGTACAGCTCTTTTCATGAATGTACATGAAGAAAGCGTAGGGTACAACCCTTTCATGTTGTAGATCAAAGGAAACATAGCGTAGAACTCTTTCATGTAGTATATGCAAGGAAGCATGGCGCACAGCTCTTTCAAGCAGTACATGAAAAAAACAACAACGTAGATTACAGCCCTATCATGTTGAATATCATGTTGTATGTTAAGGGAAGCGTAGAGTACAGCCCCGTCACGTAGGATGTGACAGAAAGCGTAGATTACAGCTCTGTCATGTTGAATATCATGTTGTATGTCAAGGGAAGCGTAGAGTATAGCCCCGTCACGTAGGATGTGACAGAAAGCGTAGATTACAGCCCTGTCATGTTGTATATCATGTTGTATGTCAAGGGAAGCGTAGAGTACAGCCCCGTCACGTAGGATGTGACAGAAAGCGTAGATTACAGCCCTGTCATGTTGTATATCATGTTGTATGTCAAGGGAAGAGTAGAGTACAGCCCAGTCACGTAGTATGTGACAGAAAGCGTAGATTACAGGCCTGTCATGTAGATATAAAAGAAAGCGTAGAGTACAGCTCTGACACGTAGCACATCGAAGGAAGCGTAGAGATCAGTTCTGTCACGTACTGTATGAAAGGAAACGTAGAGATCATCCATGTCACGTAGTACATGAATGGAAGCGTAGGAATCATCCATGTCACGTGGTATTCGAAAGGAAACGTAGAGATCATCCATGTCACGTAGCATTCGAAAGGAAACGTAGAGATCATCCATGTCACGTAGTATTCCAAAGGAAACGTAGGGATCATCCATGTCACGTCGTATTCGAAAGGAAATGTAGAGATCATCATGTCACGCAGTATTCGAAAGGAAACGTAGAGATCATCCATGTCACGCAGTACATGAAAGGAAACGTAGAGATCATCCATGTCACACAGTACATGAAAGGAAACGTAGAGATCATCCATATCACGCAGTACATGAAAGGAAACGTAGAGATCATCCATGTCACGCAGTACATGAAAGGAAACGTAGAGATCATCCATGTCACGCAGTACATGAAAGGAAACGTAGAGATCATCCATGTCACGCAGTACATGAAAGGAAACGTAGAGATTATCCATGTCACGCAGTACATGAAAGGAAACGTAGAGATCATCCATGTCACGCAGTACATGAAAGGAAACGTAGAGATATCCATGTCACGCAGTACATGAAAGGAAACGTAGAGATCATCCATGTCACGCAGTACATGAAAGCAAACGTAGAGACCAGCCCTGTCACGCAGTACATTAAAGGAAGCGTGAAGACCAGCCCTGTCACGTAGTAGCCTACGTGAAAGGAAACACAGAGATCATCCATGTCACGCAGTACATGAAAGCAAACGTAGAGACCAGCCCTGTCACGCAGTACATGAAAGGAAGCGTGAAGACCAGCCCTGTCACGTAGTAGCCTACGTGAAAGGAAACGTAGAGACCAGCCCTGTCACGTAGTACAGTACATGAAACGAACCGCAGAGTACAGCCTTGCCACTTACTGCATGAAAAAGTAGAAATCAACCCTGTCACGTTGTATACGAAAGAAAACGTAGAGTATAGCCCTTTTGTTAGGCATATGAAAGCATAGAGCACAGCTCTGTCACGTTGTATATGAAAGGATGTGCAGAGTACAACCCTTTCACGTACTATATAAAAGGAAGCGTAGAGTACAGCCCTTCCACGTACAGACCTTCCACGTGTGTGTGTGTGTGTGTGTGTGTGTGTGTGTGTGTGTGTGTGTGTGTGTGTGTGTGTGTGTGTGTGTGTGTGTGTGTGTGTGTGTCTCCTCGTGCCTGTCCGTCCGTTTGAATGACGATAATTCAGCTGATTTGGCAGTGATGGGTGAAATATACAGTGCCAAAAGGAAAAGCTTACTGTGTGACAAGAGGAGTATCCTGCGCAGTGGAAGGGAAGGGAGTGATTGATCATTACCAACAGATACCGAGACTTCCAGGAGAGTTCGTGTTCCCAGTCTGGACATGAGACAAACTCTATGACTATGTTTCAGACGACAGGAATGTCCTGCAT
>CM065720.1:8752463-8754963 GCA_033310375.1 Conus canariensis
TTAAGGGCCACAGAATTTGAGACTTAAAAAAAAAAATGGTGACCGATGAGAATGAGGATGATGGACGTAATGCTTTGGGGTTTCACTCCGGTCTTAGACTGCATGACAGGGCTGCATTCTACGCTTACTTTCATAATATAATCCCGACGTCAACCAGGCCTGAGGGATATAGACACCTGCTGTGTTGAAAAGGGGGTTTGAACATCACTATCAGAAACGCATCCACTGAGTGGATGAAACTCCACTATGTGGTTCCATTCTTCCCGATTAAGCTCACAGCAAAGTCAGCTTTGGGTTGAAGCCAGTTATGGGCCGAAAAATCCCACTAATATACATTGCTCTGAGTCATTCCGCCTGATGCCTGGTCTGATCCAACAGGTAGAACATCATTAGTACGTTCCCTGCTGATGACGTTAATGGGTTAGTTGTGAAACCAGTGCAAGTGAGCATCCCCTTCCGGACAGCACCACCAGGTCCATTGAAGCCTAACGACAGTACCCATGAACTTGCCAATGCCGATGATTTTGAAACGAAGTGACAGGACCAATGGAGGAAAAAGGGACATGGAGAGATGAAATGGGAATTAGGACACAACAAGGACATGGAGAGATGAAATGGGAATTAGGAACACAACAAAGGACATGAGAGATGAAATGGGAATTAGGAACACAACAAAGGACATGAAGAGATGAAATGGGAATTAGGAACACAACAAGGACATTGGGAGAGATGAAATGGGAAATTAGGAACATAACAAAGGACATGGAGAGATGAAATGGGAATTAGGAACACAACAAAGGACATGAAGAGATGAATGGGAATTAGAAAGACAACAAGGGACATAGAGAGATGAAATGGGAATTAGGAACACAACAAGGGACATGGAGAGATGAAATGGGAATTAGGAACACAACAAGGGGCATGTAGAGATGAAATGGGAATTAGGAACACAACAAGGGGCATGGAGAGATGAAATGGGAATTAGGAACACAACAAGGGGCATGTAGAGATGAAATGGGAATTAGGAACACAACAAGGGGCATGGAGAGATGAAATGGGAATTAGGGACGCAACAAGGGACATGGAGAGATGAAATGGGAATTAGGAACACAACAAGGGACATGGAGAGATGAAATGGGAATTAGGAACACAACCTGGGACATGAAGAGATGAAATGGGAATTAGGAACACAACAACCACAGGGGATCGAAGGCCAAGAAGTCTGAGCTAAAAAAAAAAAAAAAAAAAAAAAAAAAAAAAGTTTAAGGACGACGAAGACGCTGTTGTTGAGTTCCACTGTGGATGAGAATGCCGAGGTCTCCATTTACCAATCAGAGGAAAATTATTGTTTTTGGTGCACGTGGACAAGCGCTATGGCTGAACATCATTCGGAGTTATTTTTTTTCTTTAATCTCTGGCCTTTTACAATTGAAGAGGAAGTGGATTTAAAACAGAAACAAGCTGCATCAGGACTAGACTGTCTAAAGTCTGTCTGTCTCTGTTTTTCAATCATCGCGTCTTTCATTTATAAATATCATTGTTTATGTCAGGTCACGTGATTCGCCCAGTTCTGTTAAGTTCCTTCCGATTGGTAAGTGGAGAACTCGGCGTTCATCTGGTGCCATTCTGGTCTGTGCCTTCATGACAGGATTGCACTCTTGCACTTATCTTTCAGAATATATCCCGGCGGCAACCGGGTCTGAGAGATACAGACACCTGCAGTGTCGGCCAAGAAATTGGACCAACGTACGCTCACACACCGATTAATGGATGAAATTCGATTGCCGGCGTTTCTTTAAATTTTGTTTCTAGTCTTTCGATTGATCACATTCAGGTTTGGGTTAATGCCGACCAGAGTCAAAAAAATCCCACAAAGACGTGCCTCTGATGGGACTGGACCCTAGACTGGAACCCACTGTCTCCCAGCACGCAGCCTGCCAGGCTAACCAATGAGCCACAGTGACGGGTAAACTGTGTGGGTTATTATGATTGTGATGGCAGGTTTGAATAATGATAATGATGTTAACGATGTTAATAACAATAACGTTGATAATTATCACCATCACAATTATCATTATCATTATATTATCATTATTATCATCATCATTATCATTATTATTATCATTGTTATCCTTATATTATTATTACTATTATTATTATCATTATCATCATTATCATTATTATTATGATCGTAATTATTACCACTACTACTACTACTACTACAATGATATTATTGTTGTTGCTGTTGTTTTTGTTTTTGATATTGTTATTGTATTTTCCTCATTGAGATTGTCTCGTAACATGTTACAAGAACGTTTCTAATAAATATCTGTGGACTGTGCAGAAAATACACACTACATGAACACAGCAATAGGTTATGTGACATCTTCAGAGCACACACACACACACACACACACACACACACACACACACACACACACACACACACACACACACTCACACGCACACACACACACACACACACACACACACACACACA
>CM065720.1:8762463-8769768 GCA_033310375.1 Conus canariensis
GTCCTTAGTGAATTGACAACATCGCACCATGTTAGAACTAGCTCAGTCTTCTCCTTTTCCTCGTCGAAGCAACACGCCTTCTCGGCTCTCTGATTCAGACCTTCTTCTCAATTCAATATGATTCCCACAAGCGACTGTTAAATGTCGACTTTTCCTTTTGAAGGGGAGGCTTCTCATTCTTTGGCTTCTCGGCAGGAAATTTACTGAAAGTCCCTTTATACTGCGTCTTCGTGACAACAGCAGTCGTCGTCTTCGTCGTTCCCTTGGCGTCTCCCAAGTCGGCTTGGAAATTTGCTACTTCGACGGTCTCCCGTACTTGCTCCGCTCGTCGAAAATGTTCCATCATCGAAACTCATAAGACCTGCGCTCTTGTAGGAAATGTTCTCCATTCGCGGCATGTAGCTGGTACAAAATTTGGTCGGGTGGTACACGGCGTTCTGTGCGCGATTTCTATGTGCGTGTGAAGTCCTGTGACGGTTCTCCAGTTTGGGTAAGAGAGTTGGCCGCCTCTCCTGCCACATCCATTCCAACTGGGTTCCGGGGCCAGGGGAGGAGGAGATTGGCCAACATCTCCCCGAAATCCGTTCTTCGTTCACGACCCCTGGGCGTGTTGTTTGTGAAGAGGAGCTCGGGAATGATAACCTCGGGGGCTTCCTGAGTTTGCGCGCCACCGACGTTGCACGCGCTTGGAAGGTTGCTAGACTGTGGCTCGTCCAAGAGGGGTTCCTGTTGCAAGGGCAAGTCTCGGGGGATCATGGCGGGGAGGACTGAACGCTGTATGACCGTCGCGAGCAAGATATGTTCGGTGAAAATGCGGGAAAACGTGTCTCGGTGATGAGGAGGAAGGCCTTGTGGTTTGTTGATTAGGATGATGGCGGTGGTACTGTATGGTATGTCAAACACGGAGATTTCTTTCGCTAAAATCAGTGTTTGTCATGTCTTTTTCGTTTTTCATCCACCAGCTCAGGCTGTTTATCACTATTATTGGTAAGAGCAAAACCAGAATTACTGCATCCTAAACGAAAAACAAAAACAAAAAAGCAAGATGCAAAGCATATAAACGTACTCCCAGTTTATCTTGAATACGCGTGGGGGGGGGGGGGGGTGGGGGGTGGGGGCTGAAAAACGTCACAATCAAACATGCGTCATAATGTATTTCGTCACTGACATATTCCATAAAGAAGAAAGAAAAACGTCACAATCAAACATGCGTCATAATGTATTTCGTTACTGAGATATTCCATAAAGAAGAAAAACCGTTTTGGGCCGTTATAGCCGTTAGTAACGGCTATTCTGGTAAAATAAAACATCGGGCATCATCCGTGACCCATAATGAACATACCTACAATTTTTCAAAAAGATCGGCCCAGACGTTTTGTCTGGAGCGAGTGGAACACATTTTGACCACGGACAGACAGACAGACGCACAGACAGCATTTCTTTGTTCCCATTGTAAAGTACTCCCTGTTCTATAAGAGCTGGGAGTACAAAAGGCAAACCAAAAACAAACACGCAAATAAAAAAAAAAAAAAGAAAAAAAAAAAGAAAAAGAAAGAAAGAAAAAACAAACAAACCCAAGTTCTTTCGTCTGGCGGAGGTGTAATTTTATTGTTACTCATATTTCAATTGTGGCCTGGAATCGCCTCACTTTGAACCCTCCCCGTTAGTCAAGAGGCACACTCCTACTGCACATCAATACGCTAGTCGGACATGCGTCATCACCACCTTGTGCAAGCTCTGGCTTTGCTCTTGATCATAAGTCTGGAGCGACATTCTCAGGGTCTCCATGCTACTTTATTGCAAGTAACAGTGTGTGTCACTGTGAGTGTGAGTGAGTGAGTGAGAGTGTGTATGTGTAGTGCGTGCGTGCGTGCGTGCGTGCGTGTGTGTGGTGTGTGTGTGTTGTGTGTGGTGTGTGTGTGTGCGCGAGTATATGAGTGTGTGTGTGTCTGTGTGTGACAACCACACGCAGGAACAACTGAAAAAAAAGATTTGCAGGAACACAGAAGCCTGAAGTATTATAGAAAAGAACGACGAGGAACACTGAGGATACAGGGAGAATGAGGAGAGGGTGATACCATTTTTTTTTTCTGAAGAAACAACATGAAGAGTTAGAAGAAAGGAAGAAAGAAAGACAAATAAATGAATTAAAAAAATGAAGAATAAGCAAACAAGCAAATGAATAATAAATAAATAAGACAGAAAGATCTTTATAATAATAATAAGAAGAAGAAGAAGGAGAAGAAGGAGAAGAAGCAGAAGAAGGAGGAGGAGGAGATGGAGGAGAAGGGCCAGGAGCGAAAGGAGGAAAAGAAATGAGGGTAGAAGTAGCAACTGTGGTGATAAAAATGGCAGAAATAGCAGCAGCAGAATAATTCAGCAGCAGAACCAGCAGCAGCAGCAGCAGTAGTAGCAGCAGCAGTAGCTGAGGTGGTAGAAGAAGAAGAAGAAGAAGAAGAAGAAGAAGAACAACAACAACAACAACAACAACAACAACAACAACAACAAAAGGAGAAGAAGAAGGAGAAGAAGAAGAGGAAAGAGAAGAAGAAGAAGAAGAAGAAGAAGAAGAAGAAGAAGGAGGAGAAGAAGAAGAATAGGAAAGAGAAGAAGAAGAAGAAGAAGAAGAAAAAGGAGAAGAGCTACAAGAAAATGAATACGGGGGGCGGGGCGGGGCGGGGGGGGGGGGGGGGGGGGGGGGGGGGAGGGGGGGGGGGAGGAGAAAAAAAAAAGGGGGGGGGGGGAGGAGAAAAAGAAGGAAGGTGATTAAAAAAAAACAACAGAGAATGATTCAAGAATGAGAATGTAGAGAAGAGCGTGTCGAGTGAAACGAAAAAAAAAAAAAAGAAGAAAAAGCAGGGGTCATCCATTTGGCTGGGTGACGTTTTGGACAGGGCGTTTTCACGTCATAATCTACAACGATCATAACTCTTGCTTTCTCCCGTTTTACGAGCTGTTTCCTGACAACTTAAATCGCTCCTTTAAACGTCAGTATCAAGAAAAACATTGCTAACTGTCAGCGTTTTACGGCCTGTCACGTTTGTTTTATTCCTCAGAATTCCTCACCCCTTCTCTTTCGTGGTCTTTTTCTTTCTTTCTTTTTTTCTTTAAAGAATTCCGTTGAACTTTCGTTTTTTTTTTATTTTGTAAAGAAGGAAAATAAATCACAGTCGAGATTTACATTGTTAACAGCCGTTCTCTCTCTCTCTCTCTCTCTCTCTCTCCTCTCTCTCTCTCTCTCTCTCTCTCTCTCTCTCTCTTCTCTCTCTCCTGTAATCTGATTAAGAATAGCTTTCATGCAGCTTCGATTCTTCACACACGCACTCACTCATTCACTCACACACACAACTCACACACCACACACACACACACACCACACACACACAACACACAATACACACACATACACACAACACACGCGCGCACACACATATGCACGCACGCACGCACACACAGCAGTGTGTACCCCCAATAGACATGCGCACATGCACAAAAATGCATAACGGGGGTGGGGTTGGGGGGGGGGGGATCAGGGGAATGTCACCATCTAAGTCCCTTCAGTCATATTAGTTCCCCAGTGTTCATACAGCCACATTTAGGATCGTTCCCACAAAGACCCAAAACAGACAGTCTTCGGTGAGTCGAAACAGTGGTAGTCATCATGAGGTAAACCACTAGAAGAGATACTGCACTGTTGCCACGTTAGGTTTACTTTGGAGGTGTTCAGTGAGCCTGTTCTTAACCAGCATTTGCAGGCCATCATCTTCTCAGCCCAAACTGTTAAAGACAACAATCGCTTAGTCACGAAACCAGCGTATGGGACTATATTCCTCCCGAGAGGCCACCAAGTTCATCCAATGACAGTTCCTGTAAAATTTGCCATTATGTTTTTGTTTACTAATGGAAATTTTTTTTCAGCTGTTTTCTGTATTTGGAGACAAAAACTTCAGTAGAACTGCCGATACTGGCTCCATCTCCACCAAGGTGAATTGTATTCAGAAGAGAGGTGCTGTGGCTGACTGTTTCTCGGCGAGGAGTTTGTCCAAGTGGCTTCATGACCCTGGTGTGGAAGAGAACCATCGCACGTGAGCAAAAATTAAGAGTCCCTCCACTGGTACACACAAACACACACACACACACACACACACACACACACACACACACACACACACACACACACACACACACACACACACGGACGCGTGCGCGCGCACACAAACACATAGGCGCGCACCTCTCTCTCAGATGTTTTTATAAACTAACAAGTCGGCATTGCCTCACCATTTTACTCTTCACAGTGGGTTTTTTTTTTTTTTTTTTTTTTTTCAGAGGAGGTGGAGGAAAATGAGAAGAATCAGAAGGAAGAGAAGAAAAAGGAGGAGGAGGAGGAGGAGGAGGTGGAGGAAGAGGGCGAAGGAAGAAAAAGAGACAGAGGAGGAGAAGGAGAAACAGGAAGGGGAAAAGGAAAGCAACGAGGAGGAGATATCAGAGGAGAAGAAAGAGGAGAAAAAGTAGACAAAGCTTTTGAAATAGCCATCAGGAAGAATCCGCTGCGAAGACAAGAAGAGGAGGACTCCAAGACCAAGAAGCGGGGACAGGACCTTGGCGGTAGATAGACAAGGAAGAGTACCTGATCGTCCGTGAAACAGATGGATTCGCGGCGGAAGTGGCGTTTTGATCCCGCAAGATCTCTGAACACAGGACCCGGAAACGTTACGAAGAAAGACAAATCATTGCGCCTGGAGGACGAGCCACATCGCACGCAGACCGTCACCCTCCCCCCCCCCCCCTCTCCCCCACTTCTTCCTAATTCCCCCGCCTCTTTCACTCATTCTACCCCGTCCCCTTCCATCCCACTCACTCTTACCTCCCCTGCTTTCCTCCACTCCTTCCCTCCCTTCCATGGATATGACTCACGCCGATCATTTGGGGCCCTTTATGGTGTGTGTTCTGTCAAGTGTTCAGTCACAACGTGTCACTGCGTTTTGTTTTAGTAATGTAACACTGTTTCATTAAACTGGTAATCGGTCAGGCATCTCACTGAGGTCTAAGTTCATGACCCCCTCCCTCCCGTCTCATACATCCTCCATCTCACCTTTCCTCTCTAGCTCCCCCACCCCTACCCTCACCTCCGCACCTTTCCTCTTGTCCTTCCCTCCATCATCACCTTTCAGTCTGTAATTGTTTAAAAAAAAGTTAGTACCTTTCTTCTGTACATTTTGCATATGTGTGTGTGTGTGTGTGTGTGTGTGTGTGTGTGTGTGTGTGTGTGTGTGTGTGTGTGTGTGTGTGTGTTTCTCATGGCGTTCCCGTGCTGTACACAGGAGGCGGTAAAGGCTGAGCGGACTTGAGGGAGGACCCGTGAGTAGTACGCGCAGTCACACCTCATTCATGTTCAACTTCGACAACTTAAGAAACCTGTTGAGAAATGTCAAGCCTAGGCAAGTTATGGTTCTTTACAGCTTCAATGACCACGGAAGCCACAGAAAAGAAAAAAAAAATCTGTGAATAGATTTCCCCTGTTTCTGCCATCGTCTGTCAATCAACATTCGCACTTCCATCACATTTATCGGCTGACCATTGGCTTTTTGTTTCTGGACCTCTTTCTGATCTTCCGCACAATGATTGGAAACATCTCATTAACAGTGTATCTCATTCCATTTCTTTACACCATAGACTTTCGATCGTAGCTCCTTTTGCCTGTAAAGCCCCTTACGTTAGGTATAAACTCTCACATGAACTTAAACACTCTGCTTCGCTGCTCTCTTTGAAATCAATCCTGAAAACTTTGAAACCAATCCTGAAAGCTTTAAAATCAATCCTAAAAACTTTGAAATCAATCCTGAAAACTTTGAAACCAATCCTGAAAGCTTTAAAATCAATCCTAAAAACTTTGAAATCAATCCTGAAAACTTTGAAATCAATCCTGAAAGCTTTGAAATCAATCCTGAAAACTGTTCATTTCCCTCCTGATAAAGCGATATGCAATATAAAGGCTATGTCTTGTGTTGTTTGGGCGCGTGATATGCCTTTAGTCGTGGGTATTTACCTGTATGTTGATCTGTCAGCGTTTGTTCAGTTGCTAAGTGGTAGATGGGTAAGGACAGGGAACCAGAAGGCAGGACTGTGTAATGGTACTATTGGATGTGATGCGAGCATTTGATTGCCACATGCGTTTTGTGTACTGCTGTTTGTTCTCGTTTATTTGGTGTGTAGATTGATTCGTATGGTTTTTAACTGCAAAGGCTCAGCGCATTAAGGCATATCAGATATGATCAATGATGAGAACAACAACAACAACAAAATTCAGCAGCAGCAGCAGCAGCAACAACAACAACAACAGTAGTAGCAGCAGCGACAATAACAATAACAACAATAGTAATAATTATAACAACAACAACAACGAAACAATGCCGCAGCAGCAAAAACAACAGCAGCAATAATAATGTATAATACTGATAATGATAATGATAATGATGATGATGATAATAATCTAATAATGATGATGATGATGATGATAATAATAATAATGATGATGATGATAATGATAGTAATAATAATGATGATGATAATAGTAACAAAAAAAACAACAACAGGAACAACAACATCACCACCACCACCACCACCAATATAGTAGTAGTAGTAGTAGTAGTAGTAGTAGTAGTAGTAGTAGTAGTAGTAGTTGCTGTTGTTGTTGTAGGTGAAGGAGGAGGAGGAGGAAGAGGTGGAGGACTAGTAATAGTAGTAGTAGTAGTAGTAGGAGAAGTAGTAGTAGGAGTAGTAGTAGTAGTAGCAGCAGTAGTAGTAGTAGTAGTAGTGGTAGTAGTAGTAATGCACATACTAAAAATGATATTCGTTGAAAACAAACAAATGAAATCCAAGGAAACCGAAAATACGCAATTTTTTGCGAGTCATGAAATGCATTCTTTTACCTAATATCAGAATTGATCCCTTTTAACCATCCCCCACCTCCCCTTTTCCTTCCTTCTGATCATTCTCTCCCCCTTTGTTGATCCCTTTCTTGATTTCTTTCTTTTCGCGTTTTTTTATTTATAGATTTATTCACCTAAGATCCTTTTCATTCATTTATGCGTTTACTTCTTTCTTTTCCAAATTAATTAATTAATTAATTAATCACTCCTTCCATTCATTCATTCATTCATTCATTCATTCATTCATTCATTCAATCATTCATCCCTCCATTCATTCATTCATTCATCCCTCCATTCATTCATTCATCCCTCCATTCATTCATTCATTCATCACTCCGTTCATT
The DNA here is from genome assembly GCA_033310375.1 of Conus canariensis. NCBI lineage: Eukaryota > Metazoa > Mollusca > Gastropoda > Neogastropoda > Conidae > Conus > Conus canariensis. The sequence continues at coordinate 8,769,740 of CM065720.1, forward strand.
CATTCATTCATTCATTCATTCATTCATTC
>CM065720.1:8769868-8792368 GCA_033310375.1 Conus canariensis
TTAAACTGGTAATCGGTCAGGCATCTCACTGAGGTCTAAGTTCATGACCCCCTCCCTCCCGTCTCATACATCCTCCATCTCACCTTTCCTCTCTAGCTCCCCCACCCCTACCCTCACCTCCGCACCTTTCCTCTTGTCCTTCCCTCCATCATCACCTTTCAGTCTGTAATTGTTTAAAAAAAAGTTAGTACCTTTCTTCTGTACATTTTGCATATGTGTGTGTGTGTGTGTGTGTGTGTGTGTGTGTGTGTGTGTGTGTGTGTGTGTGTGTGTGTGTGTTTCTCATGGCGTTCCCGTGCTGTACACAGGAGGCGGTAAAGGCTGAGCGGACTTGAGGGAGGACCCGTGAGTAGTACGCGCAGTCACACCTCATTCATGTTCAACTTCGACAACTTAAGAAACCTGTTGAGAAATGTCAAGCCTAGGCAAGTTATGGTTCTTTACAGCTTCAATGACCACGGAAGCCACAGAAAAGAAAAAAAAAAATCTGTGAATAGATTTCCCCTGTTTCTGCCATCGTCTGTCAATCAACATTCGCACTTCCATCACATTTATCGGCTGACCATTGGCTTTTTGTTTCTGGACCTCTTTCTGATCTTCCGCACAATGATTGGAAACATCTCATTAACAGTGTATCTCATTCCATTTCTTTACACCATAGACTTTCGATCGTAGCTCCTTTTGCCTGTAAAGCCCCTTACGTTAGGTATAAACTCTCACATGAACTTAAACACTCTGCTTCGCTGCTCTCTTTGAATCAATCCTGAAAACTTTGAAACCAATCCTGAAAGCTTTAAAATCAATCCTAAAAACTTTGAAATCAATCCTGAAAACTTTGAAACCAATCCTGAAAGCTTTAAAATCAATCCTAAAAACTTTGAAATCAATCCTGAAAACTTTGAAATCAATCCTGAAAGCTTTGAAATCAATCCTGAAAACTGTTCATTTCCCTCCTGATAAAGCGATATGCAATATAAAGGCTATGTGCTTGTGTTGTTTGGGCGCGTGATATGCCTTTAGTCGTGGGTATTTACCTGTATGTTGATCTGTCAGCGTTTGTTCAGTTGCTAAGTGGTAGATGGGTAAGGACAGGGAACCAGAAGGCAGGACTGTGTAATGGTACTATTGGATGTGATGCGAGCATTTGATTGCCACATGCGTTTTGTGTACTGCTGTTTGTTCTCGTTTATTTGGTGTGTAGATTGATTCGTATGGTTTTTAACTGCAAAGGCTCAGCGCATTAAGGCATATCAGATATGATCAATGATGAGAACAACAACAACAACAAAATTCAGCAGCAGCAGCAGCAGCAACAACAACAACAACAGTAGTAGCAGCAGCGACAATAACAATAACAACAATAGTAATAATTATAACAACAACAACAACGAAACAATGCCGCAGCAGCAAAAACAACAGCAGCAATAATAATGTATAATACTGATAATGATAATGATAATGATGATGATGATAATAATCTAATAATGATGATGATGATGATGATAATAATAATAATGATGATGATGATAATGATAGTAATAATAATGATGATGATAATAGTAACAAAAAAAACAACAACAGGAACAACAACATCACCACCACCACCACCACCAATAGTAGTAGTAGTAGTAGTAGTAGTAGTAGTAGTAGTAGTAGTAGTAGTAGTAGTAGTTGCTGTTGTTGTTGTAGGTGAAGGAGGAGGAGGAGGAAGAGGTGGAGGACTAGTAATAGTAGTAGTAGTAGTAGTAGTAGGAGAAGTAGTAGTAGGAGTAGTAGTAGTAGTAGCAGCAGTAGTAGTAGTAGTAGTAGTGGTAGTAGTAGTAATGCACATACTAAAAATGATATTCGTTGAAAACAAACAAATGAAATCCAAGGAAACCGAAAATACGCAATTTTTTGCGAGTCATGAAATGCATTCTTTTACCTAATATCAGAATTGATCCCTTTTAACCATCCCCCACCTCCCCTTTTCCTTCCTTCTGATCATTCTCTCCCCCTTTGTTGATCCCTTTCTTGATTTCTTTCTTTTCGCGTTTTTTTATTTATAGATTTATTCACCTAAGATCCTTTTCATTCATTTATGCGTTTACTTCTTTCTTTTCCAAATTAATTAATTAATTAATTAATCACTCCTTCCATTCATTCATTCATTCATTCATTCATTCATTCATATTCAATCATTCATCCCTCCATTCATTCATTCATTCATCCCTCCATTCATTCATTCATCCCTCCATTCATTCATTCATTCATCACTCCGTTCATTCATTCATTCATTCATTCATTCATTCATTCATTCATTCATCATTGTGTTTCTCCTTTAACCCCTTTTCACCTGTCCCTCACCCCGCGACGTGTCTGTCACGGCAGCCATTGTGTCATTGTCACCGCTGACATCTTTGACAGACGTTTCGGTGATCTTGTGTCACGTCGACAAAATACCTGGACACCACCGATTAGGTGGGAAGAGGAGGGCAGAAAGGGGTGTGGGGAGGGTGGGGGAAGTTAAAAGAGTAAGGGAGGGAGGGGGAGATTTCTTTTTAAAATGTGCGTTAGTTTTTTTTTTAGTTTTTGCGTCCAAACATACACGTTTCCACACTCTTAACTTCTTGGACGTTATGTGTCTTGCTCATTTTCCAGCACTATCTGGTGTTTGATATTCTTTCAGCATTGGTGAGTCCGTCATTGCTGCAGTGGCCTCTCTGGACACGACTGCTGCTTTGAAATTAACAACGGGGCAAAATGATAGCATTTTTAGCAGTATATTTTGCGGTGGCACATCAATGAAACCTTGTTAAGGGGGAAAAAAAACAACCAGCCAGCCACCGTTTGTTACAATAAGATCGGCAGGTCCTCTCTCTCTCTCTCTCTCTCTCTCTGTTTCTCAGTCTCTGTCTCAGTCTCTCTCTGTCTCTGTCTCTGTCTCTGTCTCTCTCTCTCTCTCTCCTCTCTCTCTCTCTCTCTCTCTCTCTCTCTCTCTCGTTTAAAGGAAGGTTGCCGTTGGCCTAAGTCACATACCAATGTTTTCAAGTGAAATCCCCGTCGCAAAGATAATTTAAAGCAACAAGTATTTTAAGGCTTTTTTCCCCCTCATTTAAAAAAAAAAAAAGCATGTCACACGGTAAACTACAGAGCACGGTAAAATGTCACACTGCACCACTGATTGCTTCTCTTGCGCACAACATTAATTAGCAGTGAGGTGGGCCTGATGATCATTTTGTATGCTTATATCTGTCAGTCGTCAACAGTACGCCCCACAAGTTAACTGGCAGTGGAATGAATCGACCACGTTTTTAGGATGTCAAGCATTTGAAGCAGGCCTTTCCAGTTCTCGTCTGCTCTCTGATTGTCACGTGAGGCATTGTCACGTGTCTGCTAGCGATGCTGTTGATTGGCTCATGATGAGCGCATACGCAAAATACAAGAATGCAGGCCCTTTTTGCCATATTTGAATACATCATGAAATGACTTCACGTGCGAAATAGCTTCGCAACATATTTCTTAACAAAAATATTTCAGAGAGGAAACACAGGATGCAACGTGCTGGACGACGCTTATTTCAGCACATGTCGTTTCGCCGGCGACTTCCGTGAAACATACCGCTCACGTCATGAAACGTACATTGTATGCTGCTTGCATTCGTCGCCATTTTGTCTTTCCCCTGAAAGAATCTCTCCTTGACAACGTCTGTCCTCTGCTATGTCGTTCCTCGACCTCGGGAACTTTGTGTTATTTTTGTGCGAATTTTTCCTCCGTGGTGAAAAACAGTTGAAGGTCAGTGGCCAGAATTAGGGTCGGTCGGGGAGCGGAAACAAATTTGTTTTTTGTTTTTTGCCTTAGAGTAGTGCTGCACTTTCGTTGAAAAGGATTAGAATGCAACTGCTGTTTTATCTTCTTTACACAATTACTCCACGACTGAAGCACCACTACCACTACCACTAACCACCATCACCACCATCATCACTACTACTATTACCACCACCACTACTACTAGTACTACTTCTACTATTACTACTGCTGCTGCTGCTGCTGCTGTTGCTACTACCACTACGACTAAAACAACCACAACAGCAACAATAGCTACTGCTACTACTACTAGTGATGCTGGTGCTGCTGTTGCTACTACTATTTTACATTCGTTCCGCACACCTGAACACATCGCTTTACCAAGTTACACGATGACTTACATACAATCATTCATCGGTTCATACTTTACGTAAACACTAGCATGAATATGATAGACAAACAATACTACCCCTACCATTACATCATCTGTACACGATCACGCAAGTCTTTTATTTGTTACGGTAGCGATGCATTCTAAGATTGCCGTAAACACAAACGCAGACGTCCTTGTGCACCTCTATAACGGCACCGTGACTGGTCAGACACGACCCTGCTCAAGCCGTTCAGTCACGTATGGTGACAGTTTGTTTCACAGTCGTAACAGGTATATTACCTGCTGGTACACAATGTCTCAAACTGACTCCGACAAATGTGTCGGAGTGGCTTTTTGTGTTGGGGTGACATTTTGTATCGCCGCACGGTTTTCCTTTCACTCTTTAAAGTGGGGGCTTTTCGTTGGGAGGAATGTCGGTTGTGTAAACGCCAATGGAACTTTATCTTCAGCAACTTCACCAGCTGTTCAAACAATAACACAAAATTTGGGAGATGATATATGGCGTAAAGAGATGAAACAGTCCATGCCATCACGTGAGAAATAGATGCCTACGGACATATGAACCATATTCAGACGAGGCAGTGTGTTGTAAAAAAAAAAAATTGAATGAACAATTCACGTTACATAATTTTACACAGAAATGAAACAGTTCTCATATTCGAACAGAAAATTGGTATTGCTACATGTTTACTTTCTCGACAGAAATGACAAGATAGTGTTATACCTAAACTGAATAATGACTGTTGATCGATTTTTTTATCATAAAGCATTTCTTTCCCACTCTAATCAGATCAACTCTAAATACAAACCCACTGTCGCACAAGTTCAAACCAAAGACAAGAAATCATCTATACACAAACACGAAAGATTATCTAAGACGTGTTGCGACGCTTCAGTAGTACAAAGAATCCAAATCCTGTGCAGAATATGTCAATACTACACCTCGTAATGCCCACATAGGGTGATGACTTCCAGAGTCTGTCTGTGTGCCCCTCATCTCTGAAGTGAACTCCGTCTCTTTCCTCCCTCCCCCTCGTCGTTCTGATTCCAAGGCAGCAGCTGCCCTTTCATCTTACAAACAACTTCTCTCCTGATCCAAACAAAACAACACCCGTTACATTTACCAGACACAGTTGAAAGGGGTGGGGTGGGTGGGGGTGGGAGGGGGGTTGAAAAAAATGAAAGCAATACGACAACACCCAGCGGACTCGCCATAGAATAGAAGAAGGGTTTCTCCCCCCCCCCCCCCCCCCCCCCCCCCCCGTGGTGTGATATCACTGGATGTTTGTAAGGACGGCTCATCTTGATTTGGTAAGTCCGTGCAACTGTCTGTCTGTCTGTCCGTCTGTCTGTCTGTCTTCCTGTCTTTCTGTCCGTCCGTCAGTCAGTCTGTCCGTCTGTCTGTTCTCCCCTCCTCTCTCTCATAGAAAGTTAACAGTAAACAAGTAGATTCTCTGTCCCTCGCTCGCTCTGTGTGTGTGTGTTGTGTGTGTGTGTGTGTGTGTGTGTGTGATGTGTGTGTGTGTGTGTGCGCGTGCGTGCGTGCGTGCGTGCGGGCGTGTGTGTGTGTGTGTGTGTGTGTGTGTGTGTGTGTGTGTGTGTGTGTGTGTGTGTTCCTTTCGCCATCGCTGTCTGTTTCTGTCTGTCCGTATCTCTGCCAGTCTGTCTGTGTCTATTTCTGTGTGTCTGTCTCTCCCATATAGAAAGTTAACAGTGCACAAGTAGATTCTCTCTCTTGCTCTCTTCTGTTTGTCTGTCTCTCCCTCTCTCTCTCCCTCTCTCTGTGTGTCCCTTTCGCCGTCGCTGTCTATGTCTGTCTGCGTGTGTCTCTCTCTGTCTCTGTCTGTCCGTGTGTCTGCCTCTTTCATAGAAAGCTGCCAGCATACAAGTAGACTCCCTTCTCTCTCTCTCTCTCTGTCTGTCTCTCTCTCCTTCTCGCTCGCTCGCTTGCTTGCTCTCTCTCACTCATCAAAAGTTACCAGCTTACAAATACTTCTCTCTCTCTCTCTCTCTCTCTCCTCTCTCTCTCTCTCTCTCTCTCTCTCTCTCTCTCTCTCTCGCTACTAGTTTATACGTTTCCTCTTAGTTCAACAATTTCTTAACCAATGTAAACTTTACCAGTCACAACTGAAGAGATGTAAAAAAAAAAAAAAAGTCGAGGGAACGGCCCCCAAAATCGGATATTAGATTTCTTGGTGTCATGATGATCATAGGTGATTGCCAAACCTTTGATTACATAACCCAAACCGTCGCTATGGCAACGTTATGTGCTGATAAATGAGGCGTGACAGACCTTTACTGCACACTGCATAGATCATCACTCCACACAATAGGAACTGGTTTTTTACAGTCAAGAAACTTTTGATCACAATGTCAGAATTTTTTCTTTGTTCGACTGAACAATGGCGTACAAATTAAACTAAGCTGCCTTTTGCGTTAATTTTATACCCCCCCCCCCCCCCCCCCCCCTTCCTAGAAAGCTTGCTTCACCTCAGTCCAGTTGTTCACAGTTGCAGCTCTTCTCTTACTGCTTCAGAGCCAAGGAATAAAAACAAAAGTGGGGCCGGAATAGCTCAGTTGGTGGAGCGCCGGACTCGAGATCCTGGGCTTGCGGGTTCGAATTTCGGTACAGGGGGATTTTTCCCTCGGAGTTAACATTGGTTCTGACTCCATTCCCCATACAATCCTTCGAATGAGACAATAAACCAAGATTCCGTGTGTGAACGCACGCACAACACCTTGCACGCACGTAAAATCCCATCACCAACTTTCGGAAGAGAAGGCCAGTTTGGCCGTTGGTATGGATGATACGTTACACATAGCATGCACCTTCCCCGAAGATGGAGTATGGCTGCCTTAATGGCGGGATAAAAAAAACGGTCATACACACAAAACTCCACTGCCTGTCTATACAGGCAGTGTCCGCAGGAGTATCAGCCTGCGTACGCAGAAAGAAAGAAAACAAAAGAAAAACAAAGTGAGCTGTGACATAACCCTATGGGGCGCCTGTCTGGAGGAGACTTAAGTGACACGTAAGTAGAATGAATTGGACTCAGGCTGGAGAAGATTATTCCCACTGTGGAGGAGAGGAGATGGACATGCTTTGGACTGAAGTGTACGAGTTTACGTCTCTCTAGGGCCTTCCATCCTCCCCTTCCCTTTTGTTCTAAACCCAAGAGCTTGACGGTCATTTAATGATGTAAACAATAAATGACATGTTTTTACAGACGCACAAAAATAAAACCAACTGACGTCCTAATAACGGTACATGACTGAATCTCTCTCTCTCTCTCTCTCTGTGCGTGTGTGTGTGTGTGTGTGTGTGTGTGTGTGTGTGTGTGTGTGTGTGTGTGTGCGTGCGTGTGTGTGTGTGTGTGTGTGTGTGTGTGTGTGTGTGTGTGTGTGTGTGTGTGTTCTCTCTCTCTCTCTCTCTCTCTCTCTCTCTCAAATGTAACCTGTTTGAAAATTAAACCTGTTGTTTCCATGCCTATCATATCTGCCGGCTTCTCGTCAGTTCTCTACTTCCATGTTCAATCATTTCACTGGACAGTTAAACTGAGATGTTGTCAGGCAAACAATCTCCACATTCCATTCCCGTCGTTGCCGCCAACAGTGCCGTCTCTTGGAAGCAATCGACTTCACAAGAAGGGGAGATCAGCGGTAAGATGACATCATGCCAGCAACGCCCTCACGTGGAACATTTACAATGGGATCCATTCCTGAACAATAATGGTAGATCTGGATGGAAAGAAAACCCTGCACTCTCATACGACATTCTAGCATAATTGAAAGAACATTGGCGAAAGGGATTTACTGATGGCGTATCTCGCAGAATGATCTGCAAATAAAAGCCGTAGGGACACCGGGTTTTTCATGCGTTAAGTTGTCAATCAGGGGCGATAACTGGTTGTGAGCTGACTGGCTGCTAAAGACGAAACCACAGAAGCTTTTGGGATGACGTCATCACAGTTGAGTCGGCTGTGTGTGTGTGTGTGTGTGTGTGTGTGTGTGTGTGTGTGGTGCGCGCGCGCGCGCGCGCGTGCATGTGTGAGTGTGTTTGGTGATTGTGGATACTGTATTGTGTTATATTCTCTTTTGTCGTTGGCCAGTGATCTTCCAGTTAAATATTTGTCTTACCATTTCTCTCTCAGCGTGGAGAGAGAGAGAGAGAGAGAGAGAGAGAGAGAGAGAGAGAGAGAGAGAGAGAGAGAGAGAGAGAGAGCGCAGCTAAACTAAGTTTTTTTGTGTGGATATTTTGATATCAGACATTTTTTTCAATGCCGGCGGAACTTTCTTTGGCCTGAAGTGAGTTATTTAGTATTTAAAGGTTCGTAGTTATTCGTAGTGATTTCCTGTTGGATCAACTGTCAAAATTTGTCAAGTGTAATCAACTGCCAGTATAAGACTGTCATTGCTCCTTTTTTTTAAATCGTAGTTGAAAATACTATACCGGTCACATTATAATGATTTTATTCATAATTTCGTCTTGTACTTAATCTATTTCTTCATCACAAATTATTCATTAAGAAAAGAAGGATTAAAAAAAAACTTTTGTCTACACAATGAATTAGAAGATTCTATTGCATTGTGTTTTTCTTGGAAATTATAACGAAGGAAAGAATAAAGCAAAAAAACCAAAAAACCTCTTTGTCTCCCATTCGACTGTGAGGATGAAGAAAATGAATTGCATGTTGCTCTACAGCTTCACACGACCTTTTTTTTCTGAATGAATGAAACGATGCTGTTATGCAGAACTATTCAGTTGCAGACGAATAAGTGAAATAGTTTGGTTGTATGCAACGTTTCATTTATCAAACAGTTTGCTTCCAGCAAAATCACCCATTTCACACACATCACATCGCGTATTCTATTTATAACATTGACCCGTCACACCAAATATATTATTCATGAACAAGTTTATCATCCGAAGACTTCACCTTTGTCTTCAGTGGTCTGTACTCCAAGCCATACTCATATGAATCTTGTCCCCAGCTGTGAGAATTGTTGACAAGAGGGAAAAGACGCTGTCCACCATAGGCTCTGATTACTGGAATCATCGTCGTACCGTAACATCTGCCACACTGCCACACTCTTGATGCAACAGCTGACAAGTTCAGCGTCCCCCTTCCAGTCACATGGACGGTATTCTGGGCGATGCAAGCGCCACACTTATCGACAAACGTGTTTATTTTTCACTGCCTGAATTTCATATTGCCTGCTTTGAAGGAACAAACTGTGGGACCATGATGAAGTACGTGCAGACATGTGAGGTCCATCCTGACCAGCGTGGCACGAAGGGATTTTGTTTGACTCTTCAAACTGAGGATCTTTCGTCTGGAACGTTGCCAGTGATGTAAACGCCAGGGGAGTACTTCATCTTCAGCCACTTTATCAACTCCTCCGATATTTATATGGGAGATGGGAGATGTAGTGAAGAAATTAAAGGTCCACGCCGACATGGGAGAAATAGATACTTACAAACAAGAAAATACCACTCGGACTATGCAGAGTGTTGATACGTGTAGTATAAAACAAATTACGCGTTGTATAAACAACCTGACACGGACATCGAGTCAGTGATCAACGGTTCAGCTGGTGATTTTAGTACCAGTGTTGTGAAAAACTATGTTGCTACCCTCGTTTGTGCAAAACGATTGAGAGACAATGATACAAATAAATCCTTCAGAAAAGTGACAGTCCATCGATCTCCGATACTGATTTGCACATGTGTGAACTGACGATCTTGTGATGGAAGATGATAGCGAATGTGTGTACTTGTATACAAAGCAGGAGGACGGAAACACGCTGACAGAAAAGCGTGCAAAACGTGTCAGTCTTTGTAGAGGGAAACGTGCTTACAGTGAACAACAGGTCGAAATCCAAGCACGTGCAGCATAGGCCATGGAGACAGCACGGCCTGATCCAGTTCTACCTGGGATGACACGATCACACACTGACGGATTCAAATGGGAGAGAGGTTTAATAGTGAAAAAGAAAATTGTTTGCCATGGTTTCCATGTCGGACTTACCATACCGCATTGGTTTTTTTTTGTTCTGTTTTCATTCATCGCGTCGTCTTGCATATGAAATTGTGCCAATTTAAAGCAATTGATCATGTCATTTAACCTCTGTCTGTCTGTCTGTCTTGTAAACTGATGGACCTGAATAGGAAGATAGCTCTAGCGAGAAGAATAAGCTGAACAGAGATCTTTGGTGATGCATCTCGCTGAATGCTGCTGATTTAAAGGCACAGTAACGCCGGGTTTTCACTTGTCAAATTGTCAGTCAAGGCTGACGCTGGATGTAGAGCTGATTGGCTGCTGATTTAAAGGCACAGTAACGCTGGGTTTTCATTTGTCAAATTGTCAGTCAAGGCTGACGTTGGATGTAGAGCTGATTGGCTGCTGATTTAAAGGCACAGCAACGCTGGGTTTTCATTTGTCAAATTGTCAGTCAAGGCTGACGCTGGTTGTAGAGCTGATTGGCTGCTGATTTAAAGGCACAGCAACGCTGGGTTTTCATTTGTCAAATTGTCAGTCAAGGCTGACGCTGGTTGTAGAGCTGATTGGCTGCTGATTTAAAGGCACAGCAACACTGGGTTTTCATTTGTCAAATTGTCAGTCAAGGCTGACGCTGGTTGTAGAGCTGATTGGCTGCTGGAAATGAGGCTGCAAGGGCTCTTGGGAGCACGTCATCAATCTGAGCTGGCCATTGCAGGGCCCCAGTATGGTCTCAGACACTTCCTTCTCAAGGGAGGGAAAGCGGTCAGGGTTTGAGGAAAAGATCAGCAGATAGACTGCATCACACCAGCGATGGTCTCAGACACTTCCTTCTCAAGGGAGGGAAAGCGGTCAGGGTTTGAGGAAAAGATCAGCAGATAGACTGCATCACACCAGCGACGTGGAAAAGTTACATTCGAATCAGTTCCTGAAAAAATATAGATCCAGATAGGAAAAAGGACTTAACGCTTGTTTGACATTCGGGTATAATGGACACAAGAGCTCTGGAGGGAAAGAGTGTGAAGGGTATTGATCTTCTGGTGACGTATCTTGTTGAAGGATTTTCAAATAAAGAGTGCAAGCACGCTGAATCTTCATGCGTCAAATTGTCAGTCAGCAGTGAAGACTGACTTGAGAGGTGACTGGCTGCAAGAGACGATCGAGCTTGCTGAGGCTTTTGGGAACACGTCACCACATCTGACCTGGCTGCATCAGCGCCCAAGTGTGGCGTCAGTCACTTCATTCCAAGGGGAGGTAAAAGCGACTCAGGCTCCAAGCACTTCCATTGTTGATCTTTCCTCATGGGCCTGGGTGGACAACATGTATCACATCTTGGGTTTGGATCTTCTCTGCACTCCTGGGAGCTTTCACATTACACCAGCTGGAAAGTTGAAAATGGGTTGCGGGAGAGGGCCTGATAGACTGCTATTGTGGAGCTGACAGGTTAAAAGAACACGTAGAAGAGAAAACTGATCCATTTCCCCTTCATCCAGCCTCCGTACACAGAGCTCTCCATTCTGTCTGAATCACATATGCATGGGTTGTGCATGTGCGCGCGTTCGTGCGCGCACACACAAACACACACAGACGTGCGGGTACGCGCGTATTCATGCATATGCAAGTGCACGCGCATCACACTTGCGTGCAAGTACGCTCACTTGCTTGTATGTGTGCACGCACATACACACGCACATATATACACACAAGCACACACACACACACACACACATACACAGATGCAGATAGACAGACAGACAGACAGACACACACACACACACACACACACACACAACACAAACACAAACACACACACACACACACACACACACACACAGATGTTAGTGTTTGCATGGACATGCGCAGAAAGACAGTCATTCGACAGCTTTAGAGACAGAGAACTTAAAAGTAACATATATTCATTGTCTTTACGTATTTGAGATCGGAAATCTATATCATCAAGCTGAGCAGAAACTGGGTATATGAACCCAGACCTTCTTTCATGCCGGCAAAAAGGCTGATTTTGATCGCAGAAAACAACAACAATCAACAGTAAAGAAACAGAGCAGTTGACTGCTCTCACACTGCACGAGCGTGGCTCGCCTGTTCCAGTGGAGTTGATTCTCTTTTGGCTGGCTGCACATTTGTCACGAGCAGGCTAGAAGGAGGAAAAGGATCCAAGTCCAAAGAGAAGGGGAAGGAATGGGGGAGGTGACACAGGGGGTGGTGGGCATTGCAGACAGAATGTTCACGTTTCACCGTTGCGTGCCAGACATTGGGAAACCTAAGAGCTTGTGTGTGTGTGTGTGTGTGTTGTGTGTGTGTGTGTGTGTGTGTGTGTGTGCGTGCGCGCGTGCGCGCGCGTGCGTGCGTGCGTGCGCGCGCGCGCGTGCGTGCGTGCGTGCGTGTGTGTGTGTGTGTGTGTGTGTGTGTGTGTGTGTGTGTGTGTGTGTGTGTGGAGAGGAGGAGAGGGGTTAGGCTGAACATATTTACCCGTCATACTGGAAACTGGAAGCTGTATGTATGCACAGTGGTTATTTCTACGCTCACAGTCTCCTTCTTTCCTCCTTTACGTTACATGCAGGGGAGAGTCCGGTGGATTGAGAAACGACTGGAATGCTATTATATACGACAAATACCAATCCTTTCTTTATAACTCGACTTCACTTACGTCAACTCATTGATTAAGTCGATAGAATGTTCTGGCTATGGCCAGTAGCCTTCGTTATCTCAATAAATTTTTCTCGATTAACTCAAACTTGTGAAAGTCGACCCCTCCCATACCTTGACCAAACTGTTGAGGTCCAGCACATTTCACCCCTAACAAGTCGATGCTGAAATATCAAAACAGTTCTGGGTCATCCTCTCGTCCTGTCCAGAAGACAGAAACTACCTTCTGCAGCATCTCAGAAATTCCAAGGTCATTAAATTGGAGACACACACACACACACACACACACACACACACACACACACACACACACATGTATATGTATTTATATATACACACACATACATATGTAAAATGTCATGAAATTAACTGGATATTACAAAATCCGTCGATCACAAAATCGAAATCATTACCCTAACAGCGTGGTGGGCTGGCAAATGGCGTTTGATAAAACCACACAGACCATCGCTTCACACGAAACGAACATTAAAAGAATAGCTTATCACAAACACTGGTATTTTTGTTTCGCTCAACTGATGCAACACCGGCGTATAAGTTAAGATAGCACTTTATTTGTTGTTGTTGTTAAGGGTTGTTTATATAAAATCCCTTCTCCTAAACAACTTGCTTCACCCTAACTGGTTACACCACTGTTACAGCCGTTCTGTTACAGGTTCATCCACAACGAAGTAAAAGAATTACAAATGACAAGACCTTTCAAGCGCCCCTCTGAAGAAGAGTATGATTTAATTGGCTTCAATTTATAGAAGGCGATACCCTCTACGGATGATAGAAAAAGCTAAAACATTGAGCCAGAGTATATGAATGTACATCTATTTAGGCCTAATCACCCAACCCTTTCCTTCTATACCAAACACAACAGCTTTGACTGTCATTTTATCATTTCAATTATTGACCACGTGATTTTATATACAAACAAAACAGAGAGAGAGAGAGAGGAGAGAGAGAGAGAGAGAGAGAGAGAGAAACTTCGTCTCTGTCTGTTCTGTCGCTCTGTCTCTTTTCTCTCTGTCTCTATCTTCTCTCTGTCTTTCTCTCTCCCTCTGTTTCTGTCTCGGTCTGTATCATTCAAAATTAAACCGCTCAGTTACCAAATATGTAATGTCTATGCTTAGAAGCTTGTCGGCACTCACCTTTTACATAACTTACTTCTTCGAATGGGATTTCCGTTTCAGACACAGCTTACAGCGTCATACTAAAACTGTTTCAGGCAAACTTGTCTATAACATTCAATACCCCCCCCCCCCCCCCCCTCCTCACCCCATCCTTCCCCCTCGCATCCGGACAACGTCATTTTCTGGGAGCAATAGACAATAGGAAAGGTACGTAAGTATAAAGATTATATTACGTCAACAACGCTGTCACGTGAAAAAAAATCACACACACACACACACAAACGCACGCGCGCGCGCGCGCGCGCTCGTGCTCTCCCTCTGTCTCACGTGCTTATTACTTGGACATGCGTAAAAAGAGACGGGCAAACATGAAGAAAGAAGCGATTAACATTGACATCTTTCTCTTCTTCCAGTACAAGACAGCAACAATCTAAACACATCAAACAGAAAAGAAACTGGTCGTATGAACCGGGATTTTCTTCCACGCCAATAGACAGACTGATTGTGGTGGAGCAGCAGAAAAAAAAAATCAATCGATTGTGGTGGAGGAGCAGAAAAAAAAAATTAATCGATCAATAAGCAAACTGACGAAAGGCGAAACTATCTTATCATCACAAAAGCATATCTTTCACTTGGCTTGCGTCCTGATCTGTCACAAGCAGACCAGAAGAAGAAGAAGAAGAATACCAAGTTCAGACAGAAGAGGAAGAGACGGATGAGATGAAACAGTGGATGGTGGGCACTGCAGGGAGGGGGGGGGGGGGGGAGGGAGGGGTGTTCACGTGTCACCATTGCGTGACAGAAGACGTCAGGAATGCCCTTAGCTCTGTGGGGGAGCTTCTAAGCGGAATATCTTTCAACCATGCTAGACATTGGAAACTGTATTACGTGCGCTTGGTAGTCGTCTCTCCGTCCCTGAGTTGTTTGCTTTCCTCCTTTAGGTTGCGTGTTGAGGAGAGTCCCAGGGATTGGGAATGGGCAAGAGTAATATCGTTGTTTCCGATAGTTTCAACACTCAGAGGATGGTCAGGACGGGGACGTCACAGTTGTGCGGCGATACAGTGTGTGGAAAGCTTTTTGGTTTCCGCACATGAAGACACTATCAGATTTGGAGTCAAGGTTTTCTTCTGGAACAGTCATGTTTTGTGCTGTGCATTCCCCTTCCAATGTCTTTTCTCTACGTTCTGTTGTTCATATGTGAATGTGTCTCTTTTCTCAAAATGTTTACGTCTCTCAATCCCTTCCTCACCCTCCCTCAATCCCTCCCTTCCCCCCTCTCTCTCCATCCCCACTTTATGTCTGTGTGTCTGTGGGTCGGTCTGTATGTCTGCCTCTCTCTCCGTGTCTATTAGTCTGTCTCTCTTTCTATCTCTGTTTTTGTCTCTGTCTGTCTGTCTCTGTCTGTCTGTCTGTCTCTCTCTCTCTCCCTCTCTCTACGTCTGTATCTGTTCCTGTCTCCCTATCTGTGCCTATATTTCAGTCTCTGACTCTCTGAGTCTCTTGTCTGCCGTCTGTCTGTCTGTCTTGTTCTCCATTATCACAGTTAATATTTGAATGACATCATTTTCATAATGGCTCATACTATTTCATATCATTTTAATTATTATCCCCATCATTATGACTATCAATATCTGTGTTGTAATTATTGTTCTTATTAAAGAACAAATACGTCCAGTATCAAGGACGTATTGAAAGTCTGGGCACTGGAGCTGATCAGGTTCCTAGTCATCTGTTCTCTAAACTGTACATGTATATTTTTTCATCCACTCCCCCCCCCCCCCCCACCCCCCAACCCCGGTTCTTCCTCTTCTGCCTCATTGAAAATTATACAGTGCGAGACTAAATATACGCCTTTTATGTCTGTCATTTTTTGTGTCCTGTCAGCTTCTGCCTTCCCTTCAAATTACTTCGTCTCGCTGGACCCTCGTTTCAGACACAAGTTAATACATCAAGCTGACACGCTGTCACGCAGGCATATCTCCACATTCATTACATTTGGCCGCCTCCACCAGCGGCATCTCATGGAAGGAATGGGTGTCGCAGGAAAGGGAGATCAGCAGAAGAAATTACATCACACCAGCAACGCGCTCACGTGGAAAATTTAGAGTGAGATCCGCTTCTGATAAATATCAATGAATCAAGATTGGAAGAGAACCACTACTCTCATGACTCACTCAAAAAAACAAAAAAAAAAAAAATCAAAGTAGACCTGCAAGAAGAATATCAAGGACAGAGGTATTGTGGTGGCGTATCACGCTTCAAGATTTATTTTTTATTTTTTCACAGAATGGTACAGGAATGGTAAATCTTTATTTGTCATATTGTCAGTCAGGGGTGAAGGCTGGCTTGAGACTGATTGGCTGCTAGCAATGACACTGCAAACACTTTAAAGCGCGTCACCACTGTCTATGCTGATTGTTGCAGGGCTCCAGTGTAGCCTCAGTGACGTCATTCCCATGACAACGAGGGTGGTATTGGCTTTAGCACTCCCGGTCTTTTCTCTTTCCCTTATGGGCCTGGGTTTACAACATGTACATGTGGCCAATCTTGGGCTTGAAGTTTCTCTCCTCTGCTGGAAGCTCTGACATCATGGAGGCTGGGAAATAAAAATCAGTCATGGGTGAAGGCCTGAGGTGGTGTCTATTGATTGGAGATGAAAGGTTCAGAGAACTAAAGAGAAATGACCGAAAACTGTTCCATTTGCATATCCTTCAACCTCCCCTTGCTAACCTCACCACTATGTCTAATAAACACATATCTGGGTTGTGCATGCACACACACACACACACACACACACACACACACACACACACACACACACATACACACACAAGCATGCATCTATACTCGCAGACACGCACACACGCACTCTCTCTCTCTCTCTCTGTCTGTCTGTCTGTCTGTCTGTTTGTCTGTCTGTCTGTTTGTCTGTCTGTCGAACTTCCCTTGTCTGTCTGTCTGTCTGTCTGTTTGTCTGTCTGTCGAACTTCCCTTGTCTGGCTGCCAGGATGTCGAACTTTCTTCAGCTCCGGTAAAATTTTGTCTATTTTTACAAACTTCCAAGTTGCCGGTTGAAGGTCTACCATTGAGTGTAGAAAACATGCTGAACACCACGCTGCGAGATATGGTATTATCATCTTTCAAAACTGAATGTTGAGATAATGAGACTGGTCATTCTTAGGCTAAAAACAATTTCCGACCATTCCCCTGCCATAAAAGCCCAAGCGCAAACTGCTGTGTTCAGGAGAAAATGTGCATCACAGATCAACAGGGACAGGAGAAGGGCCGAGGAACTCAGGAATCAAAAGGTGAGTGAAGGTGCTTTTACCCCGTCCAGTCTGTTCCTACCAACCCCATCCAGTTTGTTATACAATACTGATCAAGAGTGAAAACAAGACTTGGAGTGTCCTGTGCAGACATCTGTCAGTTTTCTGGCCATCCCCCCCCCCCCCCCCCCCCCCCCCACCCTCGTCTGTACCTTTGCCTGCACCAAGTGCACAGTCCGGCAATGGAATACAGCACAACGACTTGGCACAGTGTGACATGGACAGTGAAACAGTAACTGTTCTCCCTAAATTAGAATTCTCATGTGACATTAGTGTCGACAAACAGAGTGTTAGTGATGAGTGTGTGGGGTTTTCTGAAGTAGGATGTGAGCACATTCCGTCAGTAACTACAACACACACTTCTACACAACATGGCGCTAATGCATTCGTTGCAGGAGGAAATCTGTGTATGACAGACCGTGCTTGTGATGATGGAGATTCCTCTGATGTTAATGAGTCACCCGCAGCCCATTCAGACAATACCACAATAAGAGACATTGTGTCGTATTTAGAAGAAATGTCAAGGAGAATGGATGACCACTTCGGTGCCTTGAAGGAAGAAGTGAAAGGCAGCGCAACACATAGCACAGGGGTTGAAAACGGAAAACGTGGCTCTCCACTATGACAGCTGGACGCTCGCATCTGTTGATAAACACTTTAAAAAAAATTGTGATTGACTGTTATCTATGTTCAATGTTGAGAACTGATTTCTGTGCTTTTCCATGATCTGGACTCCTCATCACAATGAACTTTGTTGTAATGTTGTCAGTCATGTTTATTTCTGATTTTTGTTTATGCACAGTCCCTACCCCCTCCGTCTCCACTTGTGAATGGCTTTGTAGAGCTTACACAATAAATCAATCATTCATTCATCATCATCATTTACCTGTCTGTCTCTCCAGTTACATATTCATCGATCTTCTCTCAGCCAAAATTACAAAACTGAACAGTGTAGAATCCATGTGTATAACTTTCATAAGGTCTTTTGTGTCTGATGGCATGTTGTCTGCGTTCTTTTTCCTTTGTTTCTTTTACTCTACCCTTGTTTAAGCTACCGGTGTCTTTGTCAAACTGTAACACTGTCAGCACAATATATTGGCAAGTTCAATTTTCAGCTCCAGTTCTGACGACGTCATTGCTGGGCAACAATCTGCGTCAGAAGAAACGGAGATCAGCAGCAAAATGACATCACCCAAGGAACGCTGTTCCGAAAAGAAATTCACAGTGAGAGCCCCGCCTGAAGAAAACGAAGTATGGTGAGATCCAGACAGAAAGATGGCCCATCATGTTCACACAACATTCAGACCAAATTGAAAGAGTGACTCATCAGAGAATATCGAGAAACGAGTTTTTTTTTTTTTTTTTGGTGGCGTATCTTGAGGGCGGATCTTCACATTACGGGCAATGGGACAGTGGCCGTTCATTCGTCACTTTGTCAATCAGGGATGAAGACTGGTTTGGGGGTGGATTGTCTGCCAGATACGTGGCTACGATCTGGATGGTCAATGCAAGGCCCCAAGGTGCCTGCCCTCAGATTGGTTATTTCCCCACGGGGAAGAATGAATCGGTCTCACTGATCTGAGTGTTATTTTTCTTTTACACGGGATGCAGGTGGGAGCAAAAGGTCTGGTTTTTCAAAAACGTAAGCAATGTTGGGTTTGAATCTGGGAGCATTCTTATTACATTGGTAGGGAAGATGAAAACGGTGCAGACGAAGGTGGGGCTACTGTAGGGTGTCTCCCTTTGTGAGTGAAGGCAGCGACAGATCTGGAATCAGATTTTTCGTTCTGATTCTATTCATTGCAATCCTATTATGCTTCTGACCACTGCCTTTCCAACACGTCCTTTTCAGTCTGTCTGCCTGTCTGTCTATCTGTCCTTACGTCTGTCTGTCTCCTCTCTCTCTCTCTTTGTCTCTGTGTCTCCCCTCTCTCTCTCTCTCCCCTCTCTCCATCCTCTCCATCACTCTCTCTCTCTCCCTCTCTCTCTCTCTCTCTCTCTCTCTCTCTCTCTCTCTCTACGTGCGTAGTCCTTTCTTTCTTATGTGTTTATTTGCCTATTCAATTTTCCGTTCTCAATGCAAAAGCCAAATGTACAATTTTCATGGAGAGACCCATTGTGTCTGATGGCGTGCTGCCTTCTCACTCCTTCCCTGCAACTGCCTGGAGCCCTGTTTTAAATACAAGACAATATGTCAAATTGAAGCATTGTTAGTCTAACTGATCCCAAGGGTCAGTTGTCTTCTTCCAACAACGTAGTCTAATGGAATCAATCACCATCAGAGAAAAGGTCAATCGACAAGATTTCTGAAAAGTAACTTTATACAGATAGATCCAAATCATATGATAGGACATCACTCTTGCATAATGTTTGGACATGATTAATATGATAGCTCTGAAGAGATCAATAGATCTTGCTCACAAGTCATTCGGAACAAATCAAAATGGCAGCTCCACATTGAAGATCGAAGAGGTATGTGATTTTTCTGTTTGCTTGCGTATTTCGCCGATATATCTTTCAATAAAGGACAGAGGGTGTTGAATGATCGTCATATTGTCAGTCAGAATTCAAGACTGACTCAGGAACTGATTAGCTGCATGAGACGAGGTGCAGAGGTGTCACTGCATTTAGGATGGATGGGACTGGGCCTCAGAGTGGTGTCAATGATATTCCTCTCCCGAGGAGGGAACGGTGAGCTGGTTCTGGTTCCACTGAACTGGTCTTTTATCTTACATGAAATGGGGAGGAGAGTTATGGATCAGGGGCTCAGAACTACAGAGGATATTTCTTCGCTTCATCTATAGAATACGTACTTGTTAAAAAGAAGAAAACAACCTTCGTCTCTGAGTCACATTGTGTTTAAAACAAGCGTTATTTGGCATATTCTTCGGTGTGTTTATCTGCATTTTGCCTTCACGTCTCTGTTGGAGCGTTTTCATTGTCGTTCTTATTCTTCTCGTTCGCCGTCATACTCGTAGTCCCAGTTCTGAAATGAACTGAGCTGTCCTTCAGACCTCCTGCACGCACCCCCTCCCCTCCCCTCCCTGGACAGACTTGGTAGGGCCTCCAGAAAGGGCGCTCATTCATGCTGACTCCGTGACTTAGCAATTAATGTGGTCAGTACGGCAGCTTAGTAGATGGTGAATGTCAGATTAAAACAGGCAGTGTCTCCTCTGGTGGGTTGCCTCATAACGACTTGATATTGACCGCTCCCTATGGACTGTTGATGCTGGGGCTGTGGTGGTACAGGCCAGGTTGAGGCTACAGACGGTAAGCTGGAATGAGCAGTGCGAGGGTTATGCTGCTGAAGTGGCATGAATGATGAGACGGTAAAAAAAGCAGAAGCGTGCTCTGAGGAGCCCTCGCAGCCTCATTTCTAGCAGCCAGTCAGCTCTACAACCAACGTCAGTCATGACTGACAACTTGATCAATGGACACCCAGCATCAGTGTGCCTTGAAATGAAGACCGTTCAGCGTGATACACCACCTAAAAAGCTTCATCCTGGATAGTCTTCTTGCTAGAGGTACTTCTGATCTTTTTTCTTCCTGAGTAACTCATGATAGCAGTGGCTGTCTTCCTATTTTGAATTATCAGTTTACAGGAGAGAAGAGAGAGAGAGAGAGGAGAGAGAGAGAGAGAGAGAGAGAGAGAGAGAGGTTAAATGAAATGATGAATTGCTATAAAGTAGCACAGCTTCATATGCAGGATGGCGGGAGGAACAATGACAGAACTAAACAATTAAACAATGCAGCGCGGTTAGTTTGACATGGAAACCATGGGAAACAATCTTGCCCCCACTGGACCTCTGTCCCACAGGAATCCATCTGTGCGTAATGGTGAACACAGGCTGTCATTCCAGGTAGAACTGGATCAGGCCGTGCTGTCTCCATGGCCTATGCTGCACGTGCTTGGATTTCGACCTGTTGTTCACTGTCAGCACGTGTCCTTCTGTGAAGACTGACACGTTTTGCAGGCTTTTCTGTCAGCGTGTTTCCGTCCTCCTGCTTTGTATACAAGTACACACATTCACTGTTACCTGCCATCATAACATTGTCTGATTCACACATAAGCACCTCGGTATTAGTCAATCGATGGACTGTCACTTTTCTGAAGGATTTGTTTCCATCCTTGTCCTTCAATCGTCTTTGCACAGACGAGGGTACCATCATAGTTTTTTTTATATTTTTTTTATTGCAGCGGTACTGAAAGCACCAAGAGAATTATCCATCATCGAATCAACGCCTGTGCCAGATTCTTGAATGGTAGAACTGTCACAGTCAGTGATGCCAGAGATTTCTTTCATCTCGGGCACATGTAGCATTTCAACGGTGCTTCGTCCTCGTCTTTTTCCTTATCATTCTGATTTGGCACTGTTGCCAAAACATACCCCTGTGTTCTTGGCATTTCAGACTGTGTATTAGGTAAGAACGGTACATATATTGGGCGTACTACTTCAAAGCCACGGCCATACTTCTTACTTGTCTGTTTCTGCAACTGCTGTCTGGCCCTCTCCTGCTCTTCTCAGATCTGACTGGGTAGATTTCTTCTGTAACTGCATCTGTTTTTTTTTTTTTTTTTTTTTTTTTTTTTCGATTCAGGACGGGATTCGACATGTTTGTTGATACTGGCAAGCTGGCTGGCTTGAGGCGTCAGACAATCACCGTGCTGTCTCCTTCTTCTGCCACTGTCCAACTGGTCACCCCATTATCCATCAGCAGCGCGGGCAGGGTCGTCTCCTAAGTCGCTTGAAGTCCAGCAACTAGCATGATGACGATGAAATCAGTAGATTCGCCACGCCTTCTTCAGTGTGCACCCTGTTGTTTCACTTCACATCACTTAACCGCGCGTGCGCGTGTTTATGCGTATCTGTGTGTGTGTGTGTGTGTGTGTGTGTGTGTGTGAGAGAGAGAGAGAGAGAGAGAGAGAGAGAGAGAGAGAGAGGAATAGAGGTAGAGAAAGAGAGAGAGAAAGACAGATAGACAGACAGAGAGACAGACAAACAGACAGGCAAACAGACAAACAGGCAGATAGGTAGACAGACAGAAATGGAGACAGACGGACTTCGTTTTTAGTTAAAGAATTGTTTTGCCACATTCTGTGTCTGTCAGCTCGATGATCGTCCCCCTCTGCATCGAACTTTACAATTTCTCTGGTTAGGCAATGATAATTCAATGAAAATGAAACTAAAGAT
>CM065720.1:8797368-8802368 GCA_033310375.1 Conus canariensis
GGAAAGGACACAATGGACCAGATCACTATAATCACCAAACAAGCTGTGAGAAAGTGGCAGCGTTCCCTTTCCAGGTGTGCCATTCCCCTGAACATGTAAGGTGTCACAAGGCATGCGCCAATAATGGTAAGACAAAGTTCTCTCTGACGCCGTTGTGTGCTGCGTAATGTAAACTATTGTCAAACCAGAGAGAGAGAGAGAGAGAGAGAGAGAGAGAGAGAGAGAGAGAGAGAGGGGGGGGGGAGGGGGGTAATGGTAGCTGTATGGCAGTGGTTTGCTATCTTATCCCAGAGAAAGCCCTTGCAGGAAAGATCTTCATGTTTCTCCATTGCGTGCCAGAAGACATTGGGAATCCCCTGACTCTGTGGGAGAGCTGTTCAGCTGAATGTCTTTCTGCCATGCCAGGAATTGGAAACTGTATCTATCGCTTGTTAGATTTCCTTGCTCTCTAAACGACTTGTAACTCTTATTCCTCCTCAACGTTGTAGTGTACCTGTCCTGTGGAATTGGGAAAGGGCAGGTGTGCTGTCATTGCCATTCTTGGTTTTGTTGATGCCATAACATTGATTGACAGTTGTCTTGGTGGTTGTTCAAAGAAGGAGGGACATGACTGAGAAATAGTGTCACAGCGTGTCTGGGAACTTCTGAATTTCTATGACTGAGACAAGCACGGAATTTCGGGAGGGGAGGGGGGGGGGGAGGTGGGGGAGGGAGGGGTATTGTAAACGGCACTGTCATGCTATTCCTTCTCAACCTCATTTCGTTTATTTTCCTGTCTGTCAGTCTTAATCTGTCTCTGTTTCTCTGTTAATCTCATTCTTTCTATCTCCGTCTCTTTCTCTGACTGACGATCTCTGTCTATCAGTCTGTCTGTCTGTCTGTCTGTCTGTCTGTCTGTCTGTCTGTCTGTCTGTCTCTCTCTCTCTCTCTCTCTCTCTCTCTCTCTCTCTCTCTGACCAGCACAGTCATGTTCAGGATATGATCATTCCAATTATCATATTCCTCGTCATTCTTTTTTTTTTCTTCCCTCCCTTTCTGTTGATTCGGATCTTGTTTCCATCTCCCTGTCTCTGTCTGTGCTCTGTCTGTGTAATTCTGTCTGTCTGTCTGTGTCTTTTCTGTCTCTCTGTCTCTGTCTCCTTGTGGCTATGGGCAACATTACCTACCTTATGTCTATCTGTCTGTGTTTCTGTCTGTTTCTCTGTCTCTCTCTGTCTCTGTCTCTGTCTGTCTGTCTCTCTCTCTATCTCTCTCTCTCTCTCTCTCTCTCTTCTCTCTCTCTCCACATTTTCATCTGCCCATGACCTGATTTCTCCTTCCAAGCAAAGAAGTGAAAGAGGGCAGAGGCCAAATGTACGGCTTTTACCAGACCTGTCATTCTGTGGGATTGTTGTCAATGCTCTCTCCCTGTTAACTTGTCTGCCTGGCCCGCTGTTGGATATGAAGTTATGTCAAGTTGAGATGCTGTCAGCCAAACACGTCTCCATATTCAGTTTCCGTCTCTGCCCCTGACAGCGCCATCTCACGGAGGCAATCGACGGTAGAAGAATGGGAGATCAGCACCAAGATCACATCTTACAAGCAATGCTTTCGTGTGGAAATTTACAGTCAACTCTTTAAGAGAGGAGAGAGAGAGAGAGAGAGAGAGAGGAGAGAGAGAGAGAGAGAGAGGAAGGGAAGAAACAACATGGCTACATCTAGACCGAAAGATGACCCCCTCCCCCCACTCTCTGAGGACAGCCGGATACAATTTAAAATGACCCCTGGAAAGAAGAATATAGTCAAGAGAAGATTTTTTCTTCTGGTAACTGGTAGTGCATAGTAACGGCGTGTGTTCATTGTTCGTATCGTCAATCAAGGGCGAAAACTCGCTCGAAGGAAAGAGAGGGTGTTGCGGTGAAGAGGTTCATGTTTCGCCAGGAAACATCCGGAAAGCCCCTCACTGTGTGGAGGGAAGAATGGGCGGGTAGGGGTGCTTTTAAGATGAAGACCTTTCTGCCATGCTGGGAAACTGGAGAACGATTTGCACTTTGTTGAATTATTTGTCTTTTTGGTTGTGTGTTGGTCCCGGGGACCAGGGGCTGATATAGGGCAGGGGTGCTGTGTTGTCATTGTACTTGTTTTCCTTCTTGCGGTAAACAAAATGAGTGAATGGCGACTTTCTGGGTGGGTGGCGAAGGGAGGGGCCCAACTGAAAAGTGACGTCACTGCGTGTGAGAGCCTTCTCAATTTCTGTCACTGAGATAAGTAATGGATTGAAGGGGGACATTTTCGTACCATAACATCATCATTAAAACAAAGTCCGAACATGACTATGTTTAGAGTACGTTTGTTTTATTTGATCCCCCCCCCCCCTCCGCCGCCCCCTCGTTCTCTTTTTTTCTTCTCCATCCTTTTTTTCCGATCTTATTTTCTGTCTCTATCTCTTTCTTTTTATCTCCCTGTCTAACTCACTCTTCCTGTGTCTCTGTCGAAATCAGTCTCTTTCTTATCCGCCTTCTGATCTCTCCTTCCAAGTTAAAATATGAAACTGTGCGTGGGCTAAATGTGCAGCTTTCACCAGGTATATCATCACATCATGCTTAAAACGTACCTAAAAATAACAGAGGTAAACATTGAAGAAACTGACAGGGAAAACATGTGTACAGTTCTAAGCCTTGGAACACGACCAGTGGAAGTGAAGGAGCCAGGTGAGCTGTTCTTCAGTGTGGTGCCTCAGTGACTCCTAACAGAGTTCTTGGAGAAGAAGAATACGCTGGAATTATCAGACTGCATTTGTTGCTCATTCGCTGTCGCTGCACAGTGAAAGATTTGTACCCTACATTTTTTTCTGCTGAAGGTTGTGCGTTGCGGACTTGTGGAGTACGACAGGCCAGTTCTTATTGTAGCTGTTGTTATTGTTATTATCGCTTGGAGTACGACAGGCCAGTTCTTATTGTAGCTGTTGTTATTGTTATTATCGCTGTTATCATTACTGCTGGAATAAAAAAACCGACGATTGGCGACAGTCTGGTTGGACAGGAGAGGGTGTGATGTACAGGTGTTGCCAGAAGGTGTTGTCCGGAGTTTCTGTGTGTCGGCAATATCAGGTGTGGGACGATATTTTGCTACTGGCACTGACCTGATCTGAATCTGTCGGCAATATCAGATGTGGGACGATGTTTTGCTACTGGCACTGACCTGATCTGAATCTGTCGGCAATATCAGATGTGGGACGATGTTTTGCTACTGGCACTGACCTGATCTGAATCTGTCGGCAGTATCAGATGTGGGACGATGTTTTGCTACTGGCACTGACCTGATCTGAATCTGTCGGCAGTATCAGATGTGGGACGATGTTTTGCTACTGGCACTGACCTGATCTGAATCTGTCGGCAATATCAGATGTGGGACGATGTTTTGCTACTAGCACTGACCTGATCTGAATCTGTCGGCAATATCAGATGAGGGACGATATTTTGCTACTGGCACTGACCTGATCTGAATTTGTCGGCAATATCAGATGTGGGACGATATTTTGCTACTGGCACTGACCTGATCTGAATCTGTCGGCAATATCAGATGAGGGACGATATTTTGCTACTGGCACTGACCTGATCTGAATCTGTCGGCAATATCAGATGAGGGACGATATTTTGCTACTGGCACTGACCTGATCTGAATCTGTCGGCAATATCAGATGAGGGACGATGTTTTGCTACTGGCACTGACCTGATCTGAATCTGTCGGCAATATCAGATGTGGGACGATGTTTTGCTACTGGCACTGACCTGATCTGAATCTGTCGGCAATATCAGATGTGGGACGATGTTTTGCTACTGGCACTGACCTGATCTGAATCTGTCGGCAATATCAGATGTGGGACGATGTTTTGCTACTGGCACTGACCTGATCTGAATCTGTCGGCAGTATCAGATGTGGGACAATGTTTTGCTACTGGCACTGACCTGATCTGAATCTGTCGGCAGTATCAGATGTGGGACGATGTTTTGCTACTGGCACTGACCTGATCTGAATCTGTCGGCAATATCAGATGTGGGACGATGTTTTGCTACTGGTACTGACCTGATCTGAATCTGTCGGCAGTATCAGATGTGGGACGATGTTTTGCTACTGGCACTGACCTGATCTGAATCTGTCGGCAATATCAGATGTGGGACGATGTTTTGCTACTGGCACTGACCTGATCTGAATCTGTCGGCAATATCAGATGTGGGACGATGTTTTGCTACTGGCACTGACCTGATCTGAATCTGTCGGCAGTATCAGATGTGGGACGATGTTTTGCTACTGGCACTGACCTGATCTGAATCTGTCGGCAATATCAGATGAGGGACGATGTTTTGCTACTGGCACTGACCTGATCTGAATCTGTCGGCAATATCAGATGTGGGACGATGTTTTGCTACTGGCACTGACCTGATCTGAATCTGTCGGCAGTATCAGATGTGGGACGATGTTTTGCTACTGGCACTGACCTGATCTGAATTTGTCGGCAGTATCAGATGTGGGACGATGTTTTGCTACTGGCACTGACCTGATCTGAATCTGTCGGCAATATCAGATGTGGGACGATGTTTTGCTACTGGCACTGACCTGATCTGAATCTGTCGGCAGTATCAGATGTGGGACAATGTTTTGCTACTGGCACTGACCTGATCTGAATCTGTCGGCAGTATCAGATGTGGGACGATGTTTTGCTACTGGCACTGACCTGATCTGAATCTGTCGGCAATATCAGATGAGGGACGATGTTTTGCTACTGGCACTGACCTGATCTGAATCTGTCGGCAATATCAGATGTGGGACGATGTTTTGCTACTGGCACTGACCTGATCTGAATCTGTCGGCAGTATCAGATGTGGGACGATGTTTTGCTACTGGCACTGACCTGATCTGAATCTGTCGGCAGTATCAGATGTGGGACGATGTTTTGCTACTGGCACTGACCTGATCTGAATCTGTCGGCAATATCAGATGTGGGACGATGTTTTACTGGC
>CM065720.1:8824868-8834868 GCA_033310375.1 Conus canariensis
AGATAGCGGAGACCCCTCCTCCTCTTCCACCCCCCCCCCTTCCCATCTCATGACTCATCCTGCTCCCCTCTGACCCCCATCCTTCTCTCCACATACACACGTCCACCCATTTCAACTGTCCAGCCAATAACATGAAGAAGCTCCCAGCCATGGGCAGATTTAAGACCTCGTATACGTAAGTCTTCATGTATTGATTTAAGACCAAGCATGTCTTCAACACCAAAATCAAAGCAGTTGTATTGTACGGAGCGGAAACCTGGAGAACTACAATTGCCACCACCAAGAAAGTGCAGGTGTTCATCAACAACTGCCTGCGCAAGATTCTCTGCATCCGATGGCCAGACACCATCAACAACAACGAGCTCTGGGAAAGAACAAACCAGATGCCCGCAGAACAGGGAATCAAGAAACGACGTTGGGGCTGGATTGGACACACGCTGCGGAAGCCTGCAAGCAATATCACCAGACAAGCCCTAACATGGAACCCCCAAGGAAAACGGAAAAGAGGTCGGCCAAGGAACACCTGGCGCAGGGACCTGGAAGCAGACATCAGGAACATGGGGATGACTTGGAACCAGCTGGAGAAAAGAGCCCAGGACAGAGATGCCTGGAGGTCCTTGGCGGCCTGTACCGCAGGAGGGGTAACAGGCGGATGATGATGATGATGATGATGATGATGTATTCAATATTTTAGTGAATCAAGGCCCTTAAGAAACGGGCAAACACTGGGGTGCTCAAGACTAGACGTCGCACTTGGGCCCTCTAACAGCCAGCTCAGATGAGGTGGCTTGTTCCTGCAAGCCTCTGCAGCCTTACCTCTAGCAGCTAATCAGCTCACAAGCCAGCCTTCGCCCATGATTGACAACTTGACGAATGAAAACCGCGTCCATGAAACTTGTATTTGAAGATCGTTCAGCGCGATACGTCACTGGAAAATCATTGTCCTCGACATACATCTCGCAAGAACTCCTCTTCCAACTATTCCCGAGCGTCGCATGAGAGTGATGGGCATTCTTTCTAATTTGATCTGTCAGCCTTTTTTTTTCCCCAGAAGTGGACGCCATTGTAAATTCTCCACGCGAGAGCGTTGCTGGTGTAATGTCATCTTGCTGCTGATTTCCCTTTCCTGTAAGGTGGATTGTTACCAGGAAATGACACTGTTGTTGAGTGTTACTAGGAAATGTCACTGTTGTGGATTGTTACCATGAAATGACACTGTTGTGGATTGTTACCAGCAAATGACACTGTTGTTGATTGTTACCATGAAATGACACTGTTGTGGATTGTTACCCAGCAAATGACACTGTTGTTGATTGTTACCAGGAAATGACACTGTTGTGATGTTATCAGCAAATGACACTGTTGTTGATTGTTACCATGAAATGACACTGTTGTATTGTTACCAGGAAATGACACTGTTGTGGAGTGTTACAGGAAATGGCACTGTTGTTGATTGTTACCAGGAAATGACACTGTTGTTGAGTGTTACCAGGAAATGACACTGTTGTGGATTGTTACCAGGAAATGACATGTTGTGGAGTGTTACTCAGGAAAGGGCACTGTTGTTGAGTTGTTACCATGAAATGACACTGTTTTTGAGTGTTACCAGGAAATGACACTGTTGTGGATTGTTACACATGAAATGACACTGTTGTTGAGTGTTACCATGAAATGACACTGTTGTTGATTGTTACCATGAAATGACACTGTTGTGATTGTTACCAGGAAATGACACTGTTGTGGATGTTACCAGCAAATGGCACTGTTGTTGAGTGTTACCAGGAAATGACACTGTTGTTGAGTGTTACCAGGAAATGACACTGTTGTGGATTGTTACCAGAAATGACTGTTGTTGAGTGTTACCAGGAAATGACACTGTTGTTGATTGTTACCAGCAAATGACACTGTTGTGGATTGTTACCAGAAATGACACTGTTGTTGAGTGTTACCAGGAAATGACACTGTGTGTTGAGTGTTGCCTGACAAACTGACACAGTAGCTGTGTTTGAAAACAGCAAATGCATGTGTTGAGTGTTACCAGGAAATGACACTGTTGTGGATTGTTACCATGAAATGACACTGTTGTTGAGTGTTACCAGCAAATGACACTGTTGTTGAGTGTTACCAGGAAATGACACTGTTGTGGATTGTTACCATGAAATGACACTGTTGTTGAGTGTTACCAGGAAATGACACTGTTGTTGAGTGTTACCAGGAAATGACACTGTTGTTGAGTGTTACCAGGAAATGACACTGTCAGAGTCAGGGATAGGAATGTGTAGATGTTGGCCTGACAACGTCTCAGCTTGACACAGTAGGCTGTGTTTGAAAGGGGGAACAGAGAGATGCTACAGTAGAGGAGAGAGCCGACAAGATAGAAACGGACAGGGTGAACATGGACTTGACAGATCTGGAAAACGCATTTTTTATTTTCAGAGAGAGAGAGTGAGAAAGAGAGACTGGGGAGAGCAAAGACGAGCGAGCGAGCGAGCGAGCGAGAGAGAGAGAGAGAGAGAGAGGAGAGAAGAGAGAGAGAGAGAGTTAGCCACTCTTACAATGCCTAATGATTATCATGATGCCGATAGAATCATCTGCTATTTTAGGGCGATTCAACTGTCTGTTGTTTTGTTGCTTTCGTTTTTTATTGTTTTTTTTTTTCGCACGCTCTTGAACTTTGGTAAATCTGACAAATATTTGGTATCATTAGGATCGAGAACAGTTGTTTGGAAAATGAGAGGGCTACCCTTGCCTCGGCATTAGAATGAAGGGAAGTGGGAAGAGAAAGGAGAGGAGGTTCACCCTTGTTGGCATCCCAATTCATCAATACTGCCTATGCAAATACGTACTCCGTACAGATGCTGACTACTTGGTGACTACTGAAGTATTACCACAGGTCTTAAATGGTGCATCTCTTGCGCTTTTATTACAGGAAAATTGTTATGTTATTTGGGTCCGAATTCGTAAAACAATGAGGTTAGATTTAAGTGGTAGGTGTGATGTCATTCTGTAAAGGGTTAAAAATTGTTTGTGATGAAAGATCTTACAATAGAATATCTAAGCTCAATGAGACATTGCCTTTTGACTTATTAAAACACTTATGAAAATTTTAGTTTTTCTTTTAATTTTTAATTTTTTTTAATTTTTTTTTTTACATTGCAATATTTTATGTTTGTGTGAAGCAATAGATTGAAGTTTTCAATAACGCTGGTTTACACCACACGTATCAGCACACCATTTGAATCATATTCAGCTGTTTGTAGACAACTATTTTCCCCCACATGTTTGCATGAACTCTTTCATCTCCTTACCCCATCTGTCATCTTTACAACCCTTCATGTTTATTATTTGAAAAGTTAAAGACGTGGCTGAAGATTAAGTCCTTCACTGGAGTTTACACAGCCAACATTCCTCCCTACGAACACACCCACTTTGAAGAGAATAAAATCTCCTCCCCCCTCCCCTCCCTTCTCCCCTGTGTCTTGCTGGCCAGGATGGACCTCGCATCTCTGCACGTACTTCATCATGGTCCCACAGTTTGTTGTTCCAAAGCAGGCAATATGAAAATCAGACAGGGAAAGATAAACAGGATTGTCGATAAGCGGGGTGCACTTTCAGTTAGAATCTAGTCGGGGCGCTAGGAAGAGGGACATAGAATTTGTCAGCTGCTGTGACGAGTGTGATGCAGTGTGGTAGAGAGAGACATAAACACACGAGTGAGGCGGTGATTTCAAGGAATCAGAGCCAGTAGCGGGAAGCGTCCTCTCCCTCTTGATGGCAATCGTAACAGCGGCGTGGGGATGTGCATTATTTGTGTTCTGAAGGAGGTATTCAGTACAGAAGCTTTGAAACATGGTTAAAGTCTGGGAGACAATAAATACGTCAATGGATCTTAGATATAGTGGTGTTATGCTACACATAGATCATGGTGTTGTTGTTGTTGTACCCTAAGGTAAATTTTATTAGACTCTTGAGTCAGAACACACAGAAACATGAACAACCCGGAGTCGGAAAGTGTCTTTGGTCAAATAGATCATGGTGTTTGAATGATGGAATGTGCGGGCTTTGCTTTAAAATAACTGTTGGATAAGTGAAACGTTGTATACAACAAAATCCTTTAGCTTGTTTGGCTGAAACTGTACATTATTACATAAAAATATACTTTCCTTCAAAAAAGAAAATGAGAATGTAAAAAAAGCAAAACATTCAAAATCACGGGACAGCATTTGTTTTTTGTCACGACAGAAAGTCATTCAGAACAATAGAGCGACATTCAATTGATTTTCTTCACCCTCACTGTTGTGTGGGAGATTAAAAAACACTTTTACTTCACTCCTTCATAATGTAATTTGCAACAACAGCGTGATGCAAATAGATAGTCGGATCACTTGAATGGACAAAACTAAGAAGATAACAATCTTCTGTGTTAACTGATATGGATTGGACGCACAAGACGAAGTCACAAATTTAGTGTAACCTGGCTAACGATGTTTGAAGCCACGATGAGCATGAGCAATCTCAGTCACGTATTTGCCAGTTCTGAGACTTGATCGATCTCATATGACGTTTTTTTTTCTCCTTTTCAATAGGAATCAGGTTTGTAGAACTGAGAATTTCCAAATATCAAATAAATCACCAAATGCCAAATATCAAATAAATCACCAAATGCCCCAACATGTCCGTTGTGTTAAACACATACTTGATATTGACAACATAAAAACCTCAAAGGTTTAATGTCGACCAGTGACCCATAAGATGAGAAATATGATTCAATATTGTATGCACAGTCACTAGACACGGACATACAAACAGACACATACACACAGGTGGGCATATGTGCACCGCGCGCGCGCGCGCACACACACACACACACACACACACACACACACACACACACACACACACACACACACACACACACCACACCACACCACACCACACCTTACCACACACACAGAGAGAGAGAGAGAGAGAGAGAGAGAGAGAGAGAGAGAGAGAGAGAAGAGAGAGAGAGAGAGAGGAAACTGGACGAAAAATCTCAGCATAGGCGAAAGAAAATCTTCCCACATTCGGGAGAGTCAAACCGTTCCCCTAAATCCCCCATCCCCGTCCTATTTACTCCCCTCCCTAAATCTCCTCCCTCCCCCCCCCCCACCACCTCCAATACATCTTCACCAAGATCCCATTTTTCAACTTCACAGCCAGTATAATGAAAAGGCTCCCTGTGGTGCGAAGAGATTTACCCCCCCCCCCCCCCCCCCCCCCAGCTGTGCTCGTTGTAAACACAGGCCCTTAAGAACCACCAAAGACTGCTGAGGGGTGAAGTTAGGACCACTTTCTGTGCAATGGGAGTGACGTCACCAAGACGCCAACTGCATCCCGCAACGGCCAGCTCAGATGTGGTGACGGGTTCCCGAGAGTCCTTGCAGCTCATCTCTAGCATCAGTCAGTCAGTTCACAAGCTTGTCCTCACACCTGATTGACAACTTGACGATCTCCTCCCTCCCCCCCCCCCCCCCCCCCTCCTGAAAAAGGGCGTCCCTGCACGCTTTATTTGAAGATCGTTCAGCGAGATACACCAACAGAAAATCCCTTTCCCCGATATTTTTCTCTCGCAAGAGGTCCTGTTTCAGTTATTCCCGAATGTCTCATGTGAATAATGTCTCTTCTTTCTATCTAGATCGGTCAATGTTTTTTTCAGAAGTGGACCTCCCATTGTAAATTTTTCACACGACAGTGTTACTGGTGCGATGTAATCTTGCTGCTGGTCTCCCTTTTCATGTAACGTCGATTGCTTGCAGGAAATAGCAATGTCGGTGTCAGGAAATTGAATGTGGACACGTGTTTGCATGACAAATATCTCAGTGTGACATAGTAGGTTGTGCTGAAATGGAGGCCCAGTCAGATAAGGGAGGATAGAGAAAGGAGGGAACTAACACGATTGCAGCCGACATGGCACGCACGGGCATGACACATTTGGAAAAGGCATTGTTTGATTTGCAATGTGTGTGTGTGTGTGTGTGTGTGTGTGTGTGTGTGTGTGTGTGTGTGTGAGAGAGAGAGAGAGAGAGAGAGAGAGAGAGAGAGAGAGAGAGAGAGAGATTCAGTTATCTTCTTTCATGACGCTGTCAGTTCATTTTGCTTTCTGTTCGTACATCAAATCGTGTGGTCTACGGTTTGAATGATAACTCATCAGCCAAGCTCTTGTATTTAGCATAATAGAGAAAGGGAAGATGATAAGGCCTAAACAGATGTAAACTCATACAGGCTGGCTTGACATATCAGCAATGTCTGTCGTCTGCACGGGGTAAAGCCTTCTCCACACTGAATCAAACTACTTCATTCCACAGAAATGTCACTATAGCCTTCTTGAGAAAAGCGCTTCATGGGATCCTTTCTCTATATACTCGTTAGTTTCAATAGTTGTGAACCAGTAAGAGAATGGACATAACTTGGACTAAGGGGTTAAGTCCAGTTGAAAAGTGAGACGACTGCAGGCGGAAATCTAAACAAATCTTAAATAAATGTTAGCGAACCACCAAAAAAAAAAAAAAAAAAAAAAAAAAGTGGACAAAGGAATCACAAGACAAAACACGACGCATTTCGACCTCTTAGGTCTTCTTCAGGCAAGATACGAAACAATTAGGACAACGAAAATGAACGAGCAATCACTTGTCTTCAATCACTTCAGCGCAAGATGGGCGTTGAATCAACGCCTATCTTGCGTCAGTGCCTATCTTGCGCTTAAGTGATTGAAGATAGGTGATTGCTCGTTCATTTTCGTTGTCCTAATTGTTTCGTATCTTGCCTGAAGAAGACCTAAGAGGTCGAAACGCGTCGTGATTTTTTTCTTGTGATTCCTTTGTCCACTTTTTTTTTGCGGTTCGATAACATTCATTAAAGGTTAAGGTGAAGCAAGCTTGCTGGGCCGAGAAATGTTAATTGAATTAAAAAATATTATGTTAATTTGTATTTCAGTATATTAGTAAAGCGAAATGAAAATTCAAGGTTTGTGATGAGCTTTTCCTTACATATAAAAACTGGTTCGTTTTATGTGAAGTGGTGATCTATGCAGCTTGCATTAATGGTCTTTCCAATCTGATCTATCGGAACATAAAGTTGTCAGAGTGATTATCTCGATTTTGTAATCAATCACCCTTTTTTGTCTTAAAACCTTTTCAGGGTGTATCTAAATTTTGCAGTCGTTACATTAGATAGTAGTTAAAACCAAGATGACACTCAAATTAGTAAAGGATAAATAAATAGATAGGTGGAAAAAGAGAAAAGAGAGAGAGAGAGAGAGAGAGAGAGAGAGAGAGAGAGAGAGAAGAGAGAAGAGAGGCAGTCATGACAGACAGACAGACAGGCAGTCATACAGACAGACAAGACAGACAAACACATCAACCATACAGTCAGATACAGAGAAACAGAAATAGAGATTAACCACTCTTATAATATCCAGTAAACTGTCATGGCACCAACAGAATCATCTGCTATTCTAAGGCCATTCTACTGTGTGTTGCAACATTCCCTTTGCCTCTTCTTTTGCACGTCTTTGTCTAGTATTTGTTATTGTTTGGATCGAGGACAGTGTTTGGAAGATGAGAGGACAACCCTTGCCTTGGAATCACAATGAAAGGAAGTAGGAGGAGGAAGGAAGAGAGTTTACTAAAAAGATGAGGTTCACCCATGCTGGCATTACAATTCATCACTTCTGTTATGGCAGCATGTGGTGTAGCAGATACGTTTTCTGTACAGATGCTGAATACTTAGTATTACTGAAGTGTCACTTCTGGAGTGAATTGGTGCATTTCTTGTGGCTTTATTTCAGTGAGGTCTGGGTTCGTAAAACAATGACTTTAGATTTAAAGTGGTAGGTGTGGTTTTGATCTGTAAAGGGTTGACAAGAAATGGTTTGTGATGAAAGATCTCCCAATAAATCACTCAATTTTAATCGAACATTCCTTTGTCGCTTCATCAAAGTACAAATGAAAAAAAAAAAGCCTTTTTAACATTTTGAGATGCTTCCGATCTGAGATCTGGGTGAATAGAGAGACTGAAGTTTTCATTAACGTTGTTTTACACCACGAAGATTAGCACACTGAGTAACGTTTTCCTGTTTGTAGACAACTCTTTCCCACATGTTTGCATGGACTCTTTCATCTCCTTACCCCGTCTCTCATCTTCACAACCCTTCACATTTAGTGTTTGAGAGGTTGATGAAGTGGCTGAAGATTAAGTCCTCTGCTGGAGTTTACACAGCCAACATTCCTCCATGTGAATACCCCCACTTAAAAGAGTGAAAAATCCCCCTTTCCCTCCCCATCCTTCTCCCCTATGTCTTGCTGGCCAGGACGGAACTGGCATCTCTGCACGTACTTCATCATGGTCCCACAGTTTGTTATTCCAAAGCAGGCAATATAAAAATCAGGCAGCAAAAGATAA
Organism: Conus canariensis; assembly: GCA_033310375.1. Lineage (NCBI taxonomy): Eukaryota > Metazoa > Mollusca > Gastropoda > Neogastropoda > Conidae > Conus > Conus canariensis. The sequence continues at coordinate 8,833,311 of CM065720.1, forward strand.
ACATGCTTGTCGATACGCGCGGCGCACACTACGCTAGAATCCTGTCAGTGTTTGGATGATGGACGCTGAATTTGTCAGTGGTTGCGATGTAGAGTGGATAGATACTGTAGCGTCTCGTTCTTATGAGCGAGTGACTTCCGTTGTTCTGTTTATGATTAAGTTGTTTCCCTTGTTTTGTTTAGAGGGTTACCACTTCCGTTTTGATGAACGGTTTTCAATAGAAACTCAATAAAAGTTGTGGGACCTGTTCAAGGGCTTCCCATGTTTTAATTCACGTTCTTATTTTTGTGGAGCACTACAATACAAATATACGAGTCAGGTGGTGGTTTCAAGGAATCAGAGCCATTGGTAGGCAGCGTTTCCTCTCTGTCTCCTGTCAATAATCGTAACAGGTGAGTGGTGACGCGTTTTATTTGTGTTCTGAAAGACAAATACGACAATTAATCTTCACCGGGTTTATACTGCTCATAGATTATGTGGTTTGATGGACAGAATAAAACCAAACTGCTGCAGTTAAATAGCGGTATATTCTTGCACAATGATACTGTTTCTTTCAGAAAACAAACTAGCAAACAAACAAACCAAAACCAAAAACAAAAACGAGAATATAGAAAAGAAATTACAGAACAGTCTATGCGTTTTCTGCCATTTAAAAAACCAATCACAGCAACAGACCAACATGCAGCTGATCTTCCTCTTCTCACTGCTGTATGGGAGACAAAGAAGACTGTTACTTTATTCCTTCGTGATATGTTTTGCTGCGATGCCACACAATCTTCTGATGACATGAATGGACAAAACTGAAAAGATAGCACCATTCTAATGTTGCTGAATAAACAGAGGAAATGTAAAACAACGTCAAAGGAGTATTGTTACCTTGTTAGTTTACGATGTTTTAACCATGATAAAAATTTCAGTTACGTAATTACAGGTTCTAAGCCATGACAAATCTTGTGTGATTAATTCTAAAACAACCATGTATATAAGAATATTTAAGTATTGAAAAAAAAAAGAAAAAGAAAAGAAAAGAAAAAGAAAGAAAAAAAATCACTAAATGCCAGAGAAAGTTCTTTTGTATTGAAAATATGCCTGATAGTGACAATGCAAACATTAACATGTCTTTTTTTACTTCCTGTCTTTCTGTTTCTCTGTGGCTCTATCTGTCTGTACCTTCTGTTTTGTCTGTGTCTCACTTTTATCTCTGTTTTCTGTCCCTCCCAGCCCCTGAATGTCTGTTCCTGTCACTAGCCTTTGATATTTTCAGTCTACAACATTATCATATATGCATATTCATTATGTACATATTACCTCCATTACGATGAAAGAAAATCAAACAAAATAAGTAGCATTAAATAGTTGTAGGGACATATAAAAATCTTTCTTTTTTTCCTTTTTGAGAGAGAGAGAGAGAGAGATAAAGTGAGAGAGAGAGAGAGAGAGAGAGAGAGAGAGAGAGAGGAGAGAGACAGATAGAGAGAGAGAGATGACAAAAGTTATACTGTTATACCAGTAGCTCTCAACATGAAGACGTATTATATAATATAGCATACACAGTCAC
>CM065720.1:8844868-8852368 GCA_033310375.1 Conus canariensis
CACATTGTAAAAGAAAGATGTTCTCTCTCAGCCGTTATCGTGGATGGCAAGAGAGAGGTAATGATATTCACTGCAGGCTGAAATTTTCGCCATAATCATATCCATTGCATTGACTTTGTTACAACACCCTTTAAATGTAATCCTACCAACCCCTCTGGCTTTCACTACACTTTTGCTGTCACCCACACTATTCCTTAACACCCCGATGTTCGCCCTGTTTGTCATTCTCCTGACCTCTTGTTAAAAGGCATGTTAATTCTCTGCCGATTTGTGTGGTGCGTGCCAAAGAATAATAGGCCACTGTACCTTGACGTATGTGTGCAGATACGAGTCACGTCCCTGACACAACTGCGTTTCACCCTTTCAAGTGGCGAAGTTCGTTTGGAGTATATCTCCATCTTTCAAAGTGGAGCGATTTGTCTGGATGTTTATTTCTAGGTGGATTCCAACAGAGACCACACACGTCTGTTTATAGGCAGTCCACATCATAAGATCTCACATGCTTGCAGGATGTTTGACCTTGGAGGCAGCAGTCTGTCACCTACATGTGAAACAGGCCTTGTTTATGTTAGAGTCGAAGGTGAGATATTAATCTGTAAAGGGATAAAAAGAAATGGCGTGCGCTAAAAGATATCACAATAAAATATCTAATTTTAATATGACAATGCATTGTCACTTCATCAAAGTATAAACGAAAAATTTATTTTTTGAAAAAAAAAGAAGAGATGTTTCAGTTTTGTGTGAAGTGATCGATTCAAGATTTCATTATTGCTAATATCAGCACAGATATTAGCACACCACTTGAATCACACTTTCCTGTTTGTAGACAACTCTTTCCCACATGTTTGCATGGACTCTTTCATCTCCTTACCCCGTCTCTCATGATCACAACCCTTCACATTTAGTGTTTGAGAGGTTGATGAAATGGCTGAAGATTAAGTCCTCTGCTGGAGTTTCCACAGCCAACATTCGTCCCCACGAACATCTCCACTTAAAAGAGTGAAAAATCCCCCCTCCATCCGCTCCATTTTCCCTGTGCCTTGCAGGTCAGGATGGAACTCACATCTCTGCACATACTTCATCACGGTCCCACAGTTTGTTGTTCCAAAGCAGACATTATGAAAACCAGGCAGGGAAAGATAAACATGCTTGTCGATAAGCATGGCGCACACTATGATAGAATCCCATCAGAGTGTTTGGAAGGTCGCTGATGAATCTGTCAGTTGTTGCCATGTTGTAGATAGATATGAATATATGAGTAAGGTGGTTATTTTAACGAATCAGAGCCAGCAGTGGATAGTGTCTTCTTGTTCTTTCAACGGCCATAACAGCTGAGTGGTGACGTGTTTTATTTGTGTTTTGAAGTAGATTTTTAAGTACAGAACAGTAAAGACTTGGCTCAAGTCTGGGAGACAATAAACATGTCATTTTGATTTGTAGTAGATGGAGACCCAGTGGTCCACCACATGAGACAGTATTACATAACAGAACACAAAACCATTAAATGCTCTCACACGCGTATAAATACACACATTTAATGTCATAATGTAAACACATAGCTACACACATACTCACACACAAACACACACACATACACATACACGCACGTGCACGCACACACACACACACACACACACACACACACACACACACACACACACACGCGTGCGCGCGCGCTCGCGGAGTAAACACACACCAGTATACACACACACACATATACACATGCACATGCATAAATGGACGCACATACACACATATGCACATACACACATGCATGCACATACACATACAGAGAGAGAGAGAGAGAGAGAGAGAGAGAGAGTGAGAGAGAGGGAATACTTGAAACGTTAAACGAATACACATAGACCATGAAAGAAAAGGCAGCAAATCTCGACAAATTAAGCAGCGTCTTCAACATAAAGTAAGCAGCCTGCCCAACCCTCTGCCCACCTGTCTCCTCCCTGCCACTCTCACACTCCGCCATCCATGGTGCCGCCATTTCTTCGTGACGACCCTGGCCTGACCACCCACTCAGACAGTTGCCATACATCAATGTTAACAGCAACAGAGAGAACAACAATAACGATAACAAAACAAAAAACAACAACAACAAAAAAACCCATTCCTGTCCTTTCCTAGTGCACAAGACTCTCCTTTATGTGCAACTGAAAGCAAGGAAACAAAAACAGTTTCAGATGGTCTGAGGCGGAGCGACAACTAACGAGCACAAATAGTGTCCAATTTCCAGCGTGATGGAAAGATATTCAGCTTAAAAGGTTCCTCCTATAGAGACTGAGGACTGGACTCTCAACAGGTTCTGGCACGCAATGGTGAAATGGGAACATTCGCCCAGAGACTCCCCTCTCCATCTGTGTCACGTGCCGTCTCCTTTCTCCGCCAGCCTTTCTTCTGTTTCTGCTGCTTTGGTGTTATTTGAAACTTCTTGCCAGATCAGGGCGTATCAGGGCGAAAGTAAAATGACTCTCACCTCAACTACAGAGGCCAAGTCACAGAGACTGAAACAGACTGGGGCAATACTGAAAACAAGCCAGAATACCAATAAACATACACAACAAGGTGCACAGTAATGCTTATTTGATACAGAATACAGAAACAGATACGCGAATTTTTGCCAAATATGTCTTCTTTCGGACATTACAATAACTGACAAAGCACACACACACGTACACACACACACACGCGCGCGCAGCGCGCGCGCCACACACACACACACACACACATACACATACACACACATGCACGTTCACACACCACACACACACACACACACACACACATACACATACACACACATGCACGTCACACACACACTACACACATACACATGCACACACATGCACGCTCACACACACACACACACACACTTACACACACACACCACACACAACACACATACACATACACACACATGCACGTTCACACACCCACCACACACACACACACATACACATACACAACATGCACGCTCACACACACACATACACACATACACATGCACACACATGCACGCTCACACACACACACAACACACACAACACACAACACACACACACACACACACACACACACAAAACACACACACACCTCCCTCATGTCTTCTCGTCGGAATGGATCTCATATCTCAGCACACACTTCATCATGGTTACACCGTTGATATTCCACAGCACGCAATACACAAATCAGGCAGCGAAAAATAAACACGACACGCAATACACAAATCAGGCAGCGAAAAATAAACACGACACGCAATACACAAATCAGGCAGCGAAAAATAAACACGACACGCAATACACAAATCAGGCAGCGAAAAATAAACACGACACGCAATACACAAATCAGGCAGCGAAAAATAAACACGATGTTTGATAAGCAGGGCACTCATAACGCCAGAAACCCGCCAACGTGTTTGGGGAGGGCGTGCTAAATTTGTCACTGGTTGCAACCAGCACGATGCGGTAGATACAGGAATATGGCCGCAGTTTCAAGCCGACCGGAGCCAATGGAAAGCATCGTTCTCATCCTTTTGTCATCAGTCATGACAGCTGAGCCGAGAAGTGTTTTATTTGTAGTGTTCTTCAGGGGCCGGTCAGTACAAGGCGCTACAGGCGGAGATGATAAACACAAAAATGAGAAGCCAGTGTGTAAGTGGTCAGACACGCGATTCTCTCTCTCTCTCCTCTCTCTCTCTCTCTCTCTCTCTCTCTCTCTCTCTCTCTCTCTCTCTCTCTCAATGTGTATTGATCTTATTCCCTTCCACTCATCCTTTTCTTTTTCTCGGTGCCTTTATTTAACTACATATTTATTTGTTTGTTTTGCGAGTCTGGTTGTTTGCTTATTGGTATATATTTGTTTTTTTTTTTGTATTTGTTTATTCTGTTACATCTGCATTTTTATTTGTGTATGTGTGTGTGCATGTGCGTGTGTGTGTGTGTGTGTGTGTGGTGTGCGCGTGCGTGCGCGCGCGCGCGCGCGCGCGCGCGCGTGTGTGTGTGTGTGTATGAATGTGTGTGTGTGTGTGTGTGTGTGTGTGTGTGTGTGTGTGCGCGTGCGTATATGTGAATGTGTGTATGTATGTGTGTGTGTGCGCGCGTGCGCATGTGTGATATTACTCTCTTCTTTTTCCAGCTATTGACATATGTATCCTTAAGATGACTAAGGACAAGAAGTATATATATATATGTATATATGTGTGGGTTTTATGTAATGTATTGATTCCTTATTGGATCAGCCAGCTGATCAAGCAGACGCTTTACTGGGGAAGGTTAAGCTTCAATGAAAATTATCAATTTTCTTAGGCCTTTTACCGTCGTACAGTGTTTCCTTTGTGGCGAGAAAGCTGAAAAGAAAGAGGATAAAAAGACAATTGTGTTTGACAATAATAACCCATATAAAAATGAGGAAAATAATGTATGTAGTGTTTGAATCAACAATGTGACACCACCACTGCTTGCATTGCATTGTTTTGCAAACTTCCATAGTCACAACAGATTTCTGCCTGAAAATCTGTCTGGTCTCCTTAGGAAGAGCACGTGACCAAAGTGTAGCAACGCACATGCACACGCACATACAGACACACAGAGACACACAGACAGACACACACAGACATGCAGACACAGACACAGACACACAGACACAGACATACAGACACAGACACACAGGCACACAGACACACACATGTGCGCATACAAGTGCATACACACACACACACACACACACAACACACACACACACACACACACGCGCGTGTGTGTGTGTGTGTGTGTGTGTGTGTGTGTGTGTGTGTGTGTGTGTGTGTGTGTGTGGTGTGTGCGTGCGTGCGCCTTGCATGCGTCATATGGCGTGTGTGGTACTGCACTGTGATATATGAGCAGAAGTAGTGGTGGGAAACAAGTGCAGACAAACAATTCCTCCCTCAGTATAGAAATGACTCATGTAAAAGAGTAATAAGGAAGGAAGCAAGTGGGATTAGGGTGGGGGCAAGGGCTACTATTCAGTGTGTGCTGAATGTTCATTGATAGGTCGTTTGTCTTCTCTCCTGGTTTTGTGCATTCCTGCAGTGTTTAGTACTATACGCGTCCTCCATGAAACGAAAATAAAACACGTCCTCAGTTCAAGCTGGCTCTATCATCTATCTATCCATCTATCGCTATCTATCTATCTATCTATCTATCTATCTATCTATCTATCTATCTATCTATCTATCTATCCATCTGTCTGTCTGTCTGTCTGTCATGTCTAAAAACCTCTGCTGAAGATTCATTGATGTTTACTTTCTTTGATCATTTAGCCCATGTCTCTGTACACTACCATGTACCGAGCACCTTCACCACACATTGTAAAAGAAAGATGTTCTCTCTCAGCCGTTATCGTGGATGGCAAGAGAGAGGTAATGATATTCACTGCAGGCTGAAATTTTCGCCATAATCATATCCATTGCATTGACTTTGTTACAACACCCATTAAATGTAATCCTACCAACCCCTCTGGCTTTCACTACACTTTTGCTGTCACCCACACTATTCCTTAACACCCCGATGTTCGTCCTGTTTGTCATTCTCCTGACCTCTTGTTAAAAGGCATGTTAATTCTCTGCCGATTTGTGTGGTGCGTGCCAAAGAATAATAGGCCACTGTACCTTGACGTATGTGTGCAGATACGAGTCACGTCCCTGACACAACTGCGTTTCACCCTTTCAAGTGGCGAAGTTCGTTTGGAGTATATCTCCATCTTTCAAAGTGGAGCGATTTGTCTGGATGTTTATTTCTAGGTGGATTCCAACAGAGACCACACACGTCTGTTTATAGGCAGTCCACATCATAAGATCTCACATGCTTGCAGGATGTTTGACCTTGGAGGCAGCAGTCTGTCACCTACATGTGAAACAGGCCTTGTTTATGTTAGAGTCGAAGGTGAGATATTAATCTGTAAAGGGATAAAAAGAAATGGCGTGCGCTAAAAGATATCACAATAAAATATCTAATTTTAATATGACAATGCATTGTCACTTCATCAAAGTATAAACGAAAAATTTATTTTTTGAAAAAAAAAAAGAGATGTTTCAGTTTTGTGTGAAGTGATCGATTCAAGATTTCATTATTGCTAATATCAGCACAGATATTAGCACACCACTTGAATCACACTTTCCTGTTTGTAGACAACTCTTTCCCACATGTTTGCATGGACTCTTTCATCTCCTTACCCCGTCTCTCATGATCACAACCCTTCACATTTAGTGTTTGAGAGGTTGATGAAATGGCTGAAGATTAAGTCCTCTGCTGGAGTTTCCACAGCCAACATTCGTCCCCACGAACATCTCCACTTAAAAGAGTGAAAAATCCCCCCTCCATCCGCTCCATTTTCCCTGTGCCTTGCAGGTCAGGATGGAACTCACATCTCTGCACATACTTCATCACGGTCCCACAGTTTGTTGTTCCAAAGCAGACATTATGAAAACCAGGCAGGGAAAGATAAACATGCTTGTCGATAAGCATGGCGCACACTATGATAGAATCCCATCAGAGTGTTTGGAAGGTCGCTGATGAATCTGTCAGTTGTTGCCATGTTGTAGATAGATATGAATATATGAGTAAGGTGGTTATTTTAACGAATCAGAGCCAGCAGTGGATAGTGTCTTCTTGTTCTTTCAACGGCCATAACAGCTGAGTGGTGACGTGTTTTATTTGTGTTTTGAAGTAGATTTTTAAGTACAGAACAGTAAAGACTTGGCTCAAGTCTGGGAGACAATAAACATGTCATTTTGATTTGTAGTAGATGGAGACCCAGTGGTCCACCACATGAGACAGTATTACATAACAGAACACAAAACCATTAAATGCTCTCACACGCGTATAAATACACACATTTAATGTCATAATGTAAACACATAGCTACACACATACTCACACACAAACACACACACATACACATACACGCACGTGCACGCACACACACACACACACACACACACACACACACACACACACACACACACACACACACACACACGTGCGCGCGCGCTCGTGGAGTAAACACACACCAGTATACACACACACACATATACACATGCACATGCATAAATGGACGCACATACACACATATGCACATACACACATGCATGCACATACACATACAGAGAGAGAGAGAGAGAGAGAGAGAGAGAGAGTGAGAGAGAGGGAATACTTGAAACGTTAAACAAATACACATAGACCATGAAAGAAAAGGCAGCAAATCTCGACAAATTAAGCAGCGGCTTCAACATAAAGTAAGCAGCCTGCCCAACCCTCTGCCCACCTGTCTCCTCCCTGCCACTCTCACACTCCGCCATCCATGGTGCCGCCATTTCTTCGTGACGACCCTGGCCTGACCACCCACTCAGACAGTTGCCATACATCAATGTTAACAGCAACAGAGAGAACAACAATAACGATAACAAAACAAAAAACAACAACAACAAAAAAACCCATTCCTGTCCTTTCCTAG
>CM065720.1:8859868-8892368 GCA_033310375.1 Conus canariensis
CTCTCATAAACAATCGGACAAAATTGAAATGGTAACGCTTCAAATTATATCGAGGAAAGAGCTTCTTTAGAAGTATTTCTCGATGCTTCAGCTTCAAACGAAGGGGCGCATGCGCACTGGCTGTTTATTTGTCAAGTTGAGAATCAGGGCATCAGAATGGCTCATGAGGCGATTGGCTGTTGGAGAAACGCTACAGAGGCTCTCGGCAGCTCTTCACCACATTTCTGTTGGCTGTTACAGTGCCCCAGATCGGCCATAGTTCTGGGGAAAGGAGTGGGACACAAGGTCCTGGGTTTTTTTCTTTATTTCTTTGCTCCCACGTTCACACACACTGACTCTTTGAAACCAGTTTATTGTCAGATTAACCATGGTTGTACTGACATTTATGAAAAACACCGTACAACAGAATGCTAACGAATTTAAGAAACAGAAATAATTTAAAAACAGAACTATAAAGGGACAAAAGTAACATTCTTTATAACACCTGATAAATTAGAAAACAAGAAAATTCTTTCTCTGTCTCTGTCTCTGTATGTCTGTCTGTCTGTCTGTCTGTCTGTCTGTCTGTCTCTCTCTCTCTTTCTCTCTCTCTGTCTGTCTTCACACACTCTAGAAACAACCCTCAACTTCCCATCCCCCTAACTCTCTCTCTCTCTCTCTTCCTCCCCCCAACATGTTATCCCTCTGTCCCTATTTGCTTCCATCGTATTTCGGGTCAAAACGCATATTTACACAGGGAGACGAATACACAAACACACGCAAATGCACACACATACACCTAGAGAGAGAGAGAGAGAGAGAGAGACAGACAGACAGACAGACAGACAGACAGACAGACAGACAGACAGACAGACAGACAGACACAGACACACAGACACAGGGAGACAGAGAGATATGATTTTAATACAGAAACCTGTCAGATCTAGTGGTGTGTTGTCATCTCTCCCCCTCCCTATAACGTACTTCATCTGACTGGACCCAGACTTCAGATACAAGTTAATATGTCAAGCTGAGACGCTGATTAATTTCTCTCCCCGCCTCTGACAGAGCCATCTCATGGGAGCATTCGGTGTTAGAGGAAAGGGAGATCAGCAGCAAGATTACATCACACCAGCAATGCTTTCGTGTATAACATTTACACTTGGCTCTTCTTGGAAAAAGAAATCAATAGGTCAAGATAGAAAGATGGCCAATGGATTTCACTCGACATTCACGCCGAATTGAAATAGTAGGTTCGCTGAGAAGAATATCGAGGAGACAGCTTTTTGTGTGCATCATCTCGCTGAAGGGTCTTTCAGTAGAGGGCGTAGGGACACAGGATGTTCATTCGTCAAGTTGTCAATCAGGGATGAAGACTGGCTCAGGGGCTGGTTGATAGCTGGATACGAGGCTTCTGAAGCTTTTGGGAGCATGTCTAGACATCGTTGGCTGGCTATTTCCTTTCTTTTTCTTTTTCTTTTGCAGGGTTGCCAGAGTGGCCTCAGTGACGTCATTTCCCCTTTGATGGGACAACAGACCAGGTTCCACCATCCCCGGGTCTTTTCCCTTACATGGTGTGGGGAGTGGAGATATGTGCTCATCCCTTCAGAAACAATATCTGGTTTGATTGTCATCTCCTGCTGAGAGCATTTGCTCAGTATGATAGTTGGGAAGGCGCATACAAGATGCTAGTGAGGCCTCATAATCATGTAGACTGTGGAGTTGACAGGTTTCTTGGACATGTAATGAAAAGTCAGAAAACTTTTTCCCTTGTGTTTCTGTCAACTTGACAATCCCATGGTTTCTCGTTCCGATTGATAGCTCACGCACGTGTGCATCAGACATCCACCCACTCATATTTGAGAGCACACACACACACCACACACACACACCACAACACACACACACACACCACACACACACACACAGACAAACACACAACACACACACACACACCACCAGAGTCACACACACACACACACACACACACACACACACACACACACACACACACACACTGTGCAAGAAAGTGTAGAGAGAGAGAGAGAGAGAGAGAGAGAGAGAGAGAGAGACAGACAGACAGACAGACAGACAGACAGACACACAGACAACAGACACACAGACAGAGGAGACAGAAAAATGTTATGATTTTAATGCAGAGACCCCCCAGATCTGGTGGTGTGTTGTCACCTCTCCCCCTCCCTATATCTTACTTCATTGACTGGACCCAGACTTCAGATACAAGTTGATATGTCAAGCTGACACGCTGATTAATTTCTCTTCCCGCCACTGACAGAGCCATCTCATGCGAGCATTCGGTGTTAGAGGAAAGGGAGATCAGCAGCAAGATTACATCACGCCAGCAATGCTTTCGTGTATAACATTTACACTTGGCTCTTCTTGGAAAAAAAGAAATCAATAGGTCAAGATAGAAAGATGGCCCATGGATTTCACTCGACATTCACGCCGAATTGAAGTAGTAGGTTCGCTGAGAAGAATATGGAAGAGACAGCTTTTTTGGTGCATCATCTCGCTGAAGGGTCTTCCAATAGAGGGCGTAGGGACACAGGATGTTCATTCGTCAAGTTGTCAATCAGGGATGAAGACTGGCTCAGGGGCTGGTTGATAGCTGGATACGAGGCTTCTGATGCTTTTGGAGCATGTCTAGATATCGTTGGCTGGCTATTTTCTTTCTTTTTCTTTTTTTTGCAGGGTTGCCAGAGTGGCCTCAGTGACGTCATTTTCCCTTTGATGGGACAACAGACCACGTTGCACCATCCCCGGGTCTTTTCCCTTACATGGTGTGGGGAGTGGAGATATGTGCCCATCCCTTCAGAAACAATATCTGGTTTGATTGTCATCTCCTGCTGAGAGCATTTGCTCAGTATGATAGTTGGGAAGGCGCATACAAGATGCTAGTGAGGCCTCATAATCATGTAGACTGTGGAGTTGACAGGTTTTTTGACAAGAAATGAAAAGTCAGAAAACTTTTCCCTTGTGTTTCTGTCAACTTGACAATCCCATGGTTGTCTTCGTTTCCGATTGATGAGCTCACGCACGTGTGCATCAGACATCCACCCACTCATAGAAGTTTGAGAGCACACACACACACACACCACACACACACACACACACACACACACACACACACACACACACACACACACACACACACACACACACACACACCACCATCACACAAACTCACACACACAACACTACACACACACCCTTACCCTTCTCGCACACACACTATACACCCCCAAAAATCTATGAATATAACTATTTCAACTCATAGTGGCATAAATCAACCACTGTAACTGATAGACACAGAAGAGGACCTTGGTCTGTATCCTACAACTTTTCCTTTTAACACAGACACTTTTATTCTAATTCTGTGTACGAAGATGGGTGGATGAAGAACAGAATGAATAAAACAGAATAAAACAAAAACACAAGAAAAACTTCCCTAAGACCCGACCTTGTGAATGCTAATAGGTTGCTTTAGAAAAGATGATATTAGATTTGCTGGCATTGGGAGTTACAAGCAAAATTACCATACTGTGCAGGAATTGCTTCCCTTTGATCTTCTGACGCGAAGAACCATGTGACTCGACGTGATAGGCTGGAAGTATGGAAATCAGCGAGTGTCAGAAACACAAAACAGAACAGGAATGCTGGGGTTTCTCTTATGCCCACCGGAAGTACATGGGACTTCCTGAGCTTTAAGCTTGGTATCTTTCCGCTATGTGGGCAGTTGGAAACTTTCGTTCTCCATGGTTGTCCCTACGGCATGAAGTTTGTAGTCTACTTTCCTCCTTGCGGTTGTATGAACTAGAGACTCTATCTTTGTCACTGGGAATAGAGAGGAGTGCAGCCGTCGGTGTTATTTTCTTATTCTTTATCTTATATAACCCGCTCTCTCTGTCTCTGTCTGATGTGTGTGTGTGTGTGTGTGTGTGTGTGTGTGTGTGTGTGTGTGTGTGTGTGTGTGTGTGTGTGTGTGTGTGTTGTGTGTGTGGTGTGTGTGGTGTGTGTGTGTGTGTGTGGTGTGTGGGTCTCCTCTCTGTCTCTCTGTGATCTCAGTGATCTCTCTTTCTGCGTGCGTGCTGTGTGGTGTGTGTGGTGTGTGTGTGTGTGTGTGTGTGTGTGTGGTGTGTGGTGGTGTGTGTGTGTGTGTATGCATTCTCGCAGGCACATGCGCTTGTGTATGTGTTGTGTGTTATTTCAAGTTGGTGTGTCTCTCTATCTCTCTCGGTCTCTGTCCCTTGTCTCGTTTCTGTCTGTCTGTCTGTCTCGTATGTCCCTATCTCTCTCTCTTCTTCTCATTCTTCTTTAAAAGATGTAAAAAAAAACCAACAACTGGAGACAGGCTATTTCCGATAGTTGTCCCTACGGCATGAACAGTTTGTAGTCTACTTCCTCCTTGCGGTGTATGAACTAGAGACTCTATCCTTGTCACTGGGATAGAGAGGAGTGCAGCCGTCGGTGTTATTTTCTTATTCTTTATCTTATATAACCGCTCTCTCTGTCTCTGTCTGATGTGTGTGTGTGTGTGTGTGTGTGTGTGTGTGTGTGTGTGGTGTGTGTGGTGTGTATGCGTGCGCGCGTGTGCTCGCGCGCTTGCGTACGTGTGTGTGTGTGTGTGTGTGTGTGTGTGTGTGTGTGTGTGTGTGTGTGTGTGTGTGTGTGTGTGTCCCTCTCTCTCTTTCTCTCTCTCTCATCTTAGTGATCTCACTCTCTCTCTCTCTCTGTGATCTCTTTCTCTCACTCACTCATTTACTCTGTGTGTGATCTCAGTGATCTTTCTCTCTGTGCTTGTGTGCATGTATGTGTGTGAGTGTGTGCGAGTGTGTGTGTGTGTGTGTGTGTGTGTGTGTGTGTGTGTGTGTGTGTGTGTGTGTGTGTGTGTGTGTGTGTGTGTGTGTGTGTGTGTGTGTGTGTGTGTGCACGCTCGCAGACACATGCGCCTGTGTATGTTTGCGTGTGATTTCAAGTTGGTGTGTCTCTCCCTGTCTCTCTGTCTCTGTCTCTCTGTCCTGGTTTCTGTCTATCTGTCTGTCTGTCTGTCTATTTTTCTCTCTCTCTCTTCTTGTCTTACTTCTTTTAAAAAATGTTAAAAAAAAACTGGAGACAGGCTATTTCCGATAGAGCGTTGTCAGCTCCATCCTTCGCTGTGACTTGCTTCATCTGACCAGACCCCTGTTTCGGATACAAGTTAACATGTCATGTTGAGACACTGTCAGGGAAACACATCTCTACATTCAGTTCCACGTCCCCGCCCTCAACACCGCCATTGCTCTGGGCGTTAGAGGAAAGGGAGATCAGCCGCTAGATTACATCACACTAGCAACGCTGTCATATGGACAATGTACAGTGAGGTCCTCCTGAGAAAAATGTAAAAGACCGATGAATGAATATGGCGAACTGCACTCACAGACAATCGAACAAAACTGAAGCAGTAACTCTGCAAAGAATATCGAGGAAAGAACGTCTGTGGTAGTCTTTCTCGACGCTTTGGTTTTAAACGAAGGTGAACATGCACACTGGATGTTCATGTGTCAAGTGGACAATCAGGGTTTGGGGCAGAGTGAAAAGCCTATTGGCTGTTGGAGAAAAGCTGCAGAGGCTGTCAGCAGCTGTTTACCACGTTTCTGTTAGCTGTTCCAGGGTGTCAGACTGACCACAATTCTAGGACAGGGGGAGGATGCAAGGTGCTGTTTTCTTGTTCTTTGCTCCATCGTTTACACTTTTTTGAAACCAGTTTATTGACAGATTAACCTGGGTTGTACCGACATTTAAGAAAAACTGTAGAACAGAATGCTAACATATACATAAAAAAAGAATAATTTTAAAACAGTACTATAAAGGGACAAACGTAACTTTTTTAACACCTGATAAATTAGAAATCTCTCTCTCTCTCTCTCTCTCTCTCTCTCTCTCTCCCCTCCTCTTCTCTCTCTCTCTCTCTTCTCCCCCCCCCCTAACTGTTATTCCTCAACCCCTAATTTCTTTCACTGTGTCTTTTTCTGGTCCAAATATCAGAAAACATACACGCACACACATTCACACAAACAGAGCGCGCGCGCGCGCGCGCGCGCACACACACGCACACACACACACACACACACACACACACACACACACACAGAGGCACAAATGCATAGACATATGTACAAAGAAAGAGAGAGAGAGAGAGAGAGAGAGAGAGAGAGACAGTCAGACAGACAGACAGACAGACAGACATGCAGACACACAGACAGACGAGATAGAAAAATGTTATGATTTTAATGCAGAGACCCCCCAGATCTGGTGGTGTGTTGTCACCTCTCCTCCTCCTTATAACGTACTTCATCTGACTAGACCCAGACTTCAGATACAAGTTAATATGCCAAGCTGAGACGCTGATTAATTTCTCTCCCTGCCTCTGACAGAGCCATCTCATGCGAGCATTCGGTGTTAGAGGAAAGGGAGATCAGTAGCAAGATTACATCACACCAGCAATGCTTTCGTGAAAAAACATTTACACTTGGCTCTTCTTGGAAAAAGAAATCAATAGGTCAAGATAGAAAGATGGCCAATGGATTTCACTCGACATTCACGCCGAATTGAAATAGTAGGTTCGCTGAGAAGAATATCGAGGAGACAGATTTTTTGGTGCATCATCTCGCTGCAGGGTCTTCAAATAAAGGGCGTAGGGACACAGGATGTTCATTCGTCAAGTTGTCAATCAGGGATGTAGACTGGCTCAGGGGCTGATTGGTAGCTGGATACGAGGCTTCTGAAGCTTTTGGAAGCATGTCTAGACATCGTTGGCTGGCTATTTCCTTTCTTTTTCTTTTTGCAGGGTTACCAGAGTGGCCTCAGTGACGTCATTTTCCCTTTGATGGGACAACAGACCACGTTGCACCATCCCCGGGTCTTTTCCCTTACATGGTGTGGGGAGTGGAGATATGTGCCTATCCCTTCAGAAACAATATCTGGTTTGATTGTCATCTCCTGCTGAGAGCATTTGCTCAGTATGATAGTTGGGAAGGCGCATACAAGATGCTAGTGAGGCCTCATAATCATGTAGACTGTGGAGTTGACAGGTTTCTTGCACATGAAATGAAAAGTCAGAAAACTTTTTCCCTTGTGTTTCTGTCAACTTGACAATCCCATGGTTGTCTTCGTTTCCGATTGATGAGCTCACGCACGTGTGCATCAGACATCCACCCACTCATAGAAGTTTGAGAGCACACACACACACACACACACACAACACACACACACACACACACACACACACACACCACACTCACACACACACACACACACACAAAACACACACACACACACACACAACACACACACACACACACACACACACACACACACACCGTTGCGTGCGCACATTCACACACATACACACAAATGCACACACGTGCCTCTTACCCTCTCACACACACTTATACACAAAAAATCTATGAATATAACTATTTCAACTCATAGTGGCATAAATCAACCACGGTAACCGATAGACACAGGAGAGGACCTTGGTCTGTATCCTACAACTTTTCCTTTTAACACAGAAACTTTTATTCTAATTCTGTGTACGAAGATGGGTGGATGAAAAACAGAATGAATAAAACAGAATGAAACAAAAACACAACAAAACGTCCATAAGATCCGACCTTGTGAATAATAATAGGTTGCTTTAGAAAAGATGATGTTAGATTTGCTGGCATTGGGAGTTACAAACAAAATAACCATGGAGTGCAGGAATTGCTTTCCTTTGATCTTCTGATGCGAAGAACCATGTGACTCGACGTGATAGGCTGGAAGTATGGAAATCAGCGAGTGTCAGAAACACAAAACAGAACAGGAATGCTGGGGTTTCTCTTATGCCCACCGGAAGTACTTGGGACTTCCTGAGCTTTTAAGCTTGGTATCTTTCCGCTATGTGGGCAGTTGGAAACTTTCATTCTCGTTGGTGGTCCCTACGGCATGAACAGTTTTTCTGCTTTCCGCATGAACAGTTTTCTGCATTCCGGGACTTCCTGAGCTCTTAAGCTTGGTATCTTTCCGCTGTGTGGGCAGTTGGAAACTTTCGTTCTCGTTGGTGGTCCCTGCTGCATGAACAGTTTGTAGTCCACTTTCCTCTTTTCCGTTGTATGTACTAGAGAATCCTTGTAACTGGGAATAGAAAGAAATGCTGTCGTCCGTAGATTGTTCTTATTCTTTATTTTATATAACCCCCTCTCTCTCTGGCGTGTGTGTGTGTGTGTGTGTGTGTGTGTGTGTGTGTGTGTGTGTGTGTGTGTGTGTGTGTGTGTGTGTGTGTGTGTGTGCGAGAGAGAGAGAGAGAGAGAGAGAGAGAGAGAGAGAGAGCGTGCGAGGGCGTGCGTCCGTGCATACATGTGTGTTGGGTGTGTTGTGTGTGTGTGTGTGTGTGTGTGTGTGTGTGTTGTGTGTATGTGTGTGTGTGTGTGTGTGTGTGTGTGTGTGTGTGTGTGTGTCTGTACGTATGTGTGTGTGTGTGTGCGTGTGTGTGTGTGTGTGTGTGTGTGTGTGTGTGTGTGTGTGTGTGTGTGTGTGTGTGTGTGTGTTGAGTCTCTCTTTCTCTCCCTCTCTCTGTGATCTCAGTAACCTCTCTCTCTCTCTCTCTCTCTCTCTCTCTCTCTCTCTCTCTCCCTCTAACTCTCTCTCTTTGGGGGGGGGGGGAGGGGTGCGTTTGTGCATGCGTGCGTGTGTGCGTGCGTGTGTGTGTGTGTGTGTGTGTGCGTGTGTGCGTGCGTATGTGTGTGTGCGTGTGTGCGTGCTTGCGTGCGTGTGTACATGTGGAAAAGTGTGTGTTTGTGTGTGTGTGTGTGTGTGTGTGTGTGTGTGTGTGTGTGTGTGTGCGCGCGCGCACATGCGCCTGTGCATGTTTGTCTATGATTTCAAGTTGGTGTCTCTCTCCCTGTCTCTCTCTCTGTGTCTGTCTCTGTCCTTCCCTGTCCCTCTGGCTATTTGTGTCTCTGTCTGTCTCTCTTTTATCTTTCTTCGTTTAAAGATAAAAAATGGAGAAATGCTATATCCGATAGCGTGTTGTCAGCTCCATCGTTGGCTGTGACTTGTTTCATGTGACCAGACCCCTGTTTTGGATACAAGTTAATATGTCATGTTGAGACACTGTCAGGCAAACACATCTCCACATTTCAATTTCACGTCCCCACCTCCAACGGCGCCATGGCAATCGCCCGGAATCAACTGGCGTTCGAGGAAAGGGAGATCAGCAGCAAGATTACATCATATTAGCAACACGTCATGTGCAAAAGTTTCCGTGGGTTCCTCTTGAGAAAAATGTAAAAGACCCATAAAGGAATATGGCGAACTACTCTCATAAACAATCGGACAAAATTGAAATGGTAACGCTTCAAATTATATCGAGGAAAGAGCTTCTTTAGAAGTATTTCTCGATGCTTCAGCTTCAAACGAAGGGGCGCATGCACACTGGCTGTTTATTTGTCAAGTTGAGAATCAGGGCATCAGAATGGCTCATGAGGCGATTGGCTGTTGGAGAAACGCTACAGAGGCTCTCGGCAGCTCTTCACCACATTTCTGTTGGCTGTTGCAGTGCCCCAGATCGGCCATAGTTCTGGGGGAAAGGAGTGGGACACAAGGTCCTGGGTTTTTTTCTTTATTTCTTTGCTCCCACGTTCACACACACTGACTCTTTGAAACCAGTTTATTGTCAGATTAACCATGGTTGTACTGACATTTATGAAAAACACTGAACAACAGAATGCTAACAAATTTAAGAAACAGAAATAATTTAAGAACAGAACTATAAAGGGACAAAAGTAACATTCTTTATAACACCTGATAAATTAGAAAACAAGAAAATGCTCCCTCTGTCTCTGTCTCTGTCTCTCTCTCTCTCTCTCTCTCTCTCTCTCTCTCTCCTCTCTCTCTCTCTCTCTCTCTGTCGCTCTCTTCACACACACTAGAAACAACCCTCAACTTCCCATCCCCCTAACTCTCTCTCTCTCTCTTCCCTCCCCCCAACATGTTATCCCTCTGTCCCTATTTGCTTCCATCGTATTTCGGGTCAAAACGCATATTCACACAGGGACACGAATACACAAACACACGCAAATGCACACACATACACCGAGAGAGAGAGAGAGAGAGAGAGAGAGAGAGAGAGAGAGAGAGACAGACAGACAGACAGACAGACAGACAGACAGACAGACACACAGACACACAGACAAACAGACACAGGGAGACAGAGAGATATGATTTTAATACAGAAACCTGTCAGATCTGGAGGTGTGCTGTCATCTCTCCCCCCTCCCTATAACGTACTTCATCTGACTAGACCCAGACTTCAGATACAAGTTAATATGCCAAGCTGAGACGCTGATTAATTTCTCTCCCTGCCTCTGACAGAGCCATCTCATGCGAGCATTCGGTGTTAGAGGAAAGGGAGATCAGTAGCAAGATTACATCACACCAGCAATGCTTTCGTGAAAAAACATTTACACTTGGCTCTTCTTGGAAAAAAGAAATCAATAGGTCAAGATAGAAAGATGGCCAATGGATTTCACTCGACATTCACGCCGAATTGAAATAGTAGGCTCGCTGAGAAGAATATCGAGGAGACAGCTTTTTTGGTGCATCATCTCGCTGCAGGGTCTTCAAATAAAGGGCGTAGGGACACAGGATGTTCATTCATTGTCGTCAAGTAGGGGCTGATTGGTAGCTGGATACGAGGCTTCTGAAGCTTTTGGAAGCATGTCTAGACATCGTTGGCTGGCTATTTTCTTTCTTTTTCTTTTTTTTTTTTGCAGGGTTACCAGAGTGGCCTCAGTGACGTCATTTTCCCTTTGATGGGACAACAGACCACGTTGCACCATCCCCGGGTCTTTTCCCTTACATGGTGTAGAGAGAGGAGATATGTGCCCATCCCTTCAGAAACAATATCTGGTTTGATTGTCATCTCCTGCTGAGAGCATTTGCTCAGTATGATAGTTGGGAAGGCGCATACAAGATGCTAGTGAGGCCTCATAATCATGTAGACTGTGGAGTTGACAGGTTTCTTGACATGAAATGAAAAGTCAGAAAACATTTTCCCTTGTGTTTCTGTCAACTTGACAATCCCATGGTTGTCTTCGTTTCCGATTGATGAGCTCACGCACGTGTGCATCAGACATCCACCCACTCATAGAAGTTTGAGAGCACACACACACACACACACACACACACACACACCACACACACACAACACACACACACACACACACACACACACACACAAAACACACACACACACACACACACACACACACACACACGTGTGCCTGTGCGTGTGCGCGCATTCACACACATACACAAATACACACAGTGCCTCTTACCCTCTCACACACACTTATACACAAAAAATCCATGAATGTAATATGTATTTCAACTCATAGTGGCATAAATCAACCACGGAAACTGACAGACACAGGAGAGGACCTTGGTCTGTACCCTACAACTTTTCCTTTTAACACAGAAACTTTTATTCTAATTCTGTGTACGAAGATGGGTGGATGAAGAACAGAATGAATAAAACAACAAAACAAAATCACAAGAAAAACGTCCATAAGATCCGACCTTGTGAATGCTAATAGGTTGCTTTAGAAAAGATAATGTTAGATTTGCTGGCATTGGGAGTTACAAACAAAATAACCATGGAGTGCAGGAATTGCTTCCCTTTGATCTTCTGATGCGAAGAACCATGTGACTCGACGTGATAGGGCTGGAAGTATGGAAATCAGCAAGTATCAGAAACACAAAAAAGGACAGTTGCACAGGAATGCTGGGGTTTCCCTTATGCCCACCGAAAGTCACATGGGACTTCCTGAGCTTTTAAGCTTGGTATCTTTCCGCTATGTGGGCAGTTGGAAACTTTCGTTCTCCATGGTTGTCCCTACGGCATGAACAGTTTGTAGTCTACTTTCCTCCTTGTGGTTGTATGAACTAGAGACTCTATCTTTGTCACTTGGAATAGAGAGGAGTGCAGCCGTCGGTGTTATTTTTCTTATTCTTTATCTTACATAAACCACTCTCTCTGTCTCTGTCTGATGTTGTGTGTGTGTGTGTGTGTGTGTGTGTGTGTGTGTGTGTGTGTGTGTGTGTGTGTGTGTGTGTGTGTGTGTGTGTGGTCTCCCTCTCTCTCTTTCTCTCTCTCTCTCTCTGATCTCAGTGATCTCTCTCTCTCTGATCTCTCGCTCACTCACTCACTCTCTCTGTGATCTCAGTGATCTCTCTTTCTGTGCGTGCGTACGTGCGTTCGTGTGTGCATGTACGTGTGTGTGTGTGTGTGTGTGTGTGTGTGTGTGTGTGTGTGTGTGTGTGTGTGTGTGTGTGTGTGTGTGTGTGTGTGTGTGTGTATGCACGCTCGCAGGCACATGCGCTTGTGTATGTTTGTGTGTTATTTCAAATTGGTGTGCCTCTCTATGTCTCTCGGTCTCTGTCTCTCTGTCTCGGTTTCTATCTGTCTATCTGTCTGTCTGTCTGTCTGTATGTCTCTCTCTCTCTTCTTCTTGTCTTTCTTCTTTTAAAAAATGTTTAAAAAAAACTGGAGACAGGCTATTTCCGATAGTGTGTTGTCAGCTCCATCCTTCGCTGTGACTTGCTTCATCTGACCAGACCCCTGTTTCGGATACAAGTTAACATGTCATGTTGAGACACTGTCAGGCAAACACATCTCTACATTCAATTCCACGTCCCCGCCTTGAACAGCGCCATTGCTCTGGGCGTTAGAGGAAAGGGAGATCAGCAGCAAGATCACATCACACCAGCAATGCTGTCATGTGGAAAATTTACAGTGAGGTCCTCCTGAGAAAAATGGAAAAGATCGATGAAGAATATGGCGAACTGCACTCACAGACAATCGAACAAAACTGAAGCAGTAACTCTGCAAAGAATATCGAGGAAAGAACGTCTGTGGTAGTCTTTCTCGACGCTTTGGTTTTAAACGAAGGTGAACATGCACACTGGATGTTCATGTGTCAAGTGGACAATCAGGGTTTGGGACAGAGTGAAAAGCCTATTGGCTGTTGGAGAAAAGCTGCAGAGGCTGTCAGCAGCTCTTTACCACGTTTCTGTTAGCTGTTCCAGGGTGTCAGACTGACCACAATTCTAGGAAGGGGGAGGATGCAAGGTGCTGTTTTCTTGTTCTTTGCTCCATCGTTTACACTTTTTTGAAACCAGTTTATTGACAGATTAACCTGGGTTGTACCGACATTTAAGAAAAACTGTAGAACAGAATGCTAACATATATATAAAAAAGGAATAATTTTAAAACAGTATTATAAAGGGACAAACGTAACTTTTTTAACACCTAATAAATTAGAAACTCTCTCTCTCTCTCTCTCTCTCTCTCTCTCTCTCTCTCTCTCTCTCTCTCTCTCTCTCTCCCAACTGTAATTCCTCTAATCCTAATTCCTTTCACTGTGTCTTTTTCTGGTCAAAATATTAGAAAACATACACGCACACACATTCACACGGACAGAGAGCACACACACACACACATATACCCACAAATGCATAGACATACATGCAAAGAGAGAGAGAGAGAGAGAGAGAGAGAGGACAGACAGACAGACAGACAGACAGACAGACAGACAGACACACAGACACACAGACACACAGACACACAGGCAGACAGACAGAGGAGACAGACAGATGTTACGATTTTAAGGCAGAGACCTTCAAGTTCTGGTAGTGTGTTGTCATCTCTCCCCCTCCTTATAACGTACTTCATCTGACTGGACCCAGACTTCAGATACAAGTTAGTATGTCAAGCTGCGATGCTGATTAATTTCTCTCCCCGCCTCTGACGGCGCCATCTCACGGAAGCTTTCAGTGTCAGAGGAAAGGGAGATCAGCAGCAAGATTACATCACACCAGCAATGCTTTCGTGTATAACATTTACACTTGGTTCTTCTTGGAAAAAGAAATCAATAGGTCAAGATAGAAAGATGGCCCATGGATTTCACTCGACATTCACGCCGAATTGAAATAGTAGGTTCGCTGAGAAGAATATCGAGGAGACAGCTTTTTGTGGTACATCATCTCGCTGAAGGGTCTTCCAATAGAGAGTGTAGGGACACAGGATGTTCATTTGTCAAGTTGTCAATCAGGGGTGAAGACTGGCTCAGGGGCTGATTGGTAGCTGGATACGAGGCTTCTGAAGCTTCTGGAACCATTTCTGGACGTTGTTGGCTGGCGATCTTCTTTTTTATTATTATTATTATTTTTTGTAGGGTCACTAGAGTGGCATCAGTGACGTCATTTCCCATTTCATGGGACGACAGACCTGGCCTCGCCATCCCCGGGTCTTTTCCCTTACGTGGTGTGGAGAGAGGAGACATGTGCCCATTCTTTCAAAGACGGTTTCGGGTTTGAATGTCATCTCATGTTGAGAGCTTTTTATGAATGTGATAGTTGGGAAGGTGGACACATGACGCGAGTGAGGCCTCACAATCATGTAGACTGTGGAGTTGACAAGTTCCTTGGACATGAAGAGAAATGACAGAAAGCTGTTTCTCTTGTGTTTCTGTCAACTTGCAGAGCCCATGCTTGTCTTTGTTTACGATTGATGAGCTCATGCACGTGTGCGCCAGACATACACCCACTCATAGAAGTTTGAATACATCTGTGTACACACACAGAGACACACAGATAGACAGACAGACAGACACACAGACAGACAGACAGACACAGACAGACACGACACACACACACACACACACATACACACAAACACACACAGACACAGACACAACACAGACAGGCAGACAGACAGACAGACAGAGAGACACACAACACACACACACACACACACACACACACACATATATATATATATATATATATATATATATATATATATATGTGTGTGTGTGTGTGTGTGTGTGTGTGTGTGTGTGTGTGTGTGTGTGTGTGTGGCGCGCGCGCGCGCCAGACATACACCCACTCAAAGAACTTTGAATACATCTGTGTACACACACACAGACACACAGATAGACAGACAGACAGACAGACACACAGACAGACACTCAGACACACAGACACAGACAGACACAGACACACACACATACAGACACAGACACAGACACAGACAGACATATATAAAATATATATATATATATATATATATGTGTTGTGTGTGTGTGTGTGTGTGTGTGGTGTGTGTGTGTGTGTGTGTGTGTGTGTGTGTGTGTGTGTGTGTGTGTGTGTGTGTGTGTGTGTGTGTGTTGCACGTGTGTGAAATAAATCGTATCGTAGGATCATTATTTGCAGGCATATGCTTATAACTATGTTTGCTGATCATTATAGTTTGATGCATGAATGGGGTTTAACGTCCTCAAGTCACTTCATACTTGCATTACTGTAAAACATAATGGATCTTATAACCTCGACAAATAGCTGCACTTCGGACTGTTTTTTGTGCACCAAACATAATTTCAACATCTGTCAAGAAACATACCTGTGGACACTATCCTATTGATGTGTCCGAACACAGCAAGCTAAAATTGTTATTTCCTGGGAGACCACTCTAATATTTTGGGTGTCCAGGAACACAGCTTGCTAAAAGGGTTTTTGTGTCCAGGAACAGAGTTTGCTAAATGGTTGGTGTCCAGGAACAGAGCTTGCTAAAATGGTTGGTGTCCAGGAACAGAGCTTGCTAAAATGGTTGGTGTCCAGGAACAGAGCTTGCTAAAATGGTTGGTGTCCAGGAACAGAGCTTGCTAAAATGGTTGGTGTCCAGGAACAGAGCTTGCTAAAATGGTGATGTCCAGGAACAGAGCTTGCTAAAACGGTTGGTGTCCAGGAACAGAGCTTGCTAAAATGGTTGGTGTCCAGGAACAGAGCTTGCTAAAATGGTTGATGTCAAGGAACAGAGCTTGCTAAAATGGTTGGTGTCCAGGAACAGAGCTTTCTAAAATGGTTGGTGTCCAGGAACAGAGCTTTCTAAAATGGTTGATGTCCAGGAAGAGAGCTTGCTAAAATGGTTGGTGTCCAGGAACAGAGTTGCTAAAATGGTTGATGTCCAGGAACAGAGCTAGCTAAAATGGTTGGTGTCCAGGAACAGAGCTTGCTAAAATGGTTGGTGTCCAGGAACAGGCTAGCTAAAATGGTTGGTGTCCAGGAACAGAGCTAGCTAAAATGGTTGGTGTCCAGGAACAGAGCTGCTAAAATGGTTGATGTCCAGGGTCAGAGCGTACTAAAATGGTTTATGTCAAGGAACACAGTTTGCTAAAATGGTTGAAGTCCAAGAACCGAGCTTGCTATAAAGGGTGATGTCCAGGAACAGAGCTTGCTAAAAGGGTTGACGTGAAGGAACAAAGTGTGCTGAAATAGTTGGCACAGCGCTCATCTTCAGTGCTTTGGACTGAGCACATACATCAGAACACCACAACTAAAACTCATCCCCGATCAGCTCTTACAACGGACTAATGGGGAAAGACTGTTGCTCAACACACGCTCCAATCCACTTGACATGTCCGCCATAGTCCTGTATCTCCCGTTACAGGTTGTTGCAACACAAGATAAGTGCAAAGTCCCTGATAAACCCTGGCAGGCTTTTAGCACTTTGTGTGCCCCAGTTATCGATGTACTTTTCACTGCCTGATTTGTGCATTGCGTGCCTGGGAGTATCGCGCGACACAACAATGATGAAAGATGTGCCAAGATACGAGTTCCATATTGACTGGAAAAACGAAACCGGAGTTCCTTTTTTCTTTCAAGAACGGAGGATTGTTCGGAAGGTTGTGAGATGGGTAACACCAATAGAGGAATTAATCTTCAGCTAATTCATCAGCTGCTACTTAGAATAAAGCGTTTGAAAACTGAAGATGAGGTGAAAAGGAGAAAGAAAACTCATGTGCGCTTGTGGAATGTTTACAATTAGAAATTAGATGTTATCTCTTTAAAGGGATCATCTGCTGTCATTATACCCATTTACAAACAGCCATGATAGAGGCTGTATAATATGTCACTTCATACACCACACACACACACACACACACACACACACACACACACACACACACACACACACACACTCACATGTGTACACACACACACGCACGCACGCACCTCTCTCTCTCTCTCTCTCTCTCTCTCTCTCTCTCTCTCTCTCTCTCTCTCTCTCTCTCTCTCTCTCCAACACCACACGAACACGACCACAGAAGAACACACACTGAGTGTCAAAGGTTAGCATGGCAGCTATTGTTATACAGACCTAAGATTCGGGTTTACCATGCACGGTAGAGGGCGATAAGCTAATTTTGCGCATGCGTAAACGAAGTAAATAAAAGATGCTTAAAATAGTACGGCTTTCCTGAGAATTATACGACGCAGGTGTAGAAAGGTCTTCACTGTATATGTATACGAAAATACGATGAGGGAAATGAAATAGAAAACATGTGTTTTGCATGCTAGTATCAACAGCATTCACATCATGAGTTTTGAAATAATAATATATATACTTACTTTACATTCATAAGGAAGAACGTACTAAGAAGCATTAATGTATAATTAAGATAGAATTCTGCATGTACATACTGTCATGGAAGAATGTTTTGTTGCAATCATGGTAAATTTTGTTCTAACTATATAAAATTGATTATTTCTTGTTGCGTACTCATGTGAATAGGCTGATGGCCTCACATTAAAGTCACGAGTCCTTCTCTCTTTTCTCTCTCTCTCTCTCTCTCCTCTCTCTCTCTCTCTCTCTCTTGAACCTTACTGCTTTACTCCTGTGCGTGAGGTGAGGACATAACGAAATGTTATGAATTTATTTGTTTTTGTTAACTTTGGATTTGATACACAGTAGGAATGAAAGTGTACTATTTGTTTGCAGGAAAGGAAGAGGGAAATGTTTTTGTTCTGTTACCTCTCCCCCCTTGTCAAAAGACCTCTTTGGTAATGACAATAAAATATCAAAGTGTCAAAGTGTCTCTCTCTCTCTCTCTCTCTCTCTCTCTCTCTCTCTCTCTCTCTCTCTCTCTCTCTCTCTCTCTCTCTCTATGTCCTGTGCTTTGTCTATGTTCTTGCCGGTAACTAACCCCCTCTCTTTCTAACTTTTGCTTCATTTTCCGCCCTCAGTCACTCCGTTTTGAAATATATATATATATAATATATATATATATATATATATATATATATATATATATATATATATATGTGTGTGTGTGTGTGTGTGTGTGTGTGTGTGTGTGTGTGTGTGTGTAATGTGTGTGTGTGTGTTGTGTGTGTGTGTGTGTGTTCGTGTACATACATATCTGTCCACCTATCTATATATCTGTCTATCTATCTGTCTATCTATCCATCTACATACAACACACACACACACACACACACACACACACACACACACACACACACACACACACACACACACACACACACTGGTTCAAGCCCTTCAATGGTTCAAGTCATACCTGTCAGATAGACACCAGTCAGTCGTTGTCAACAACGTCAGATCTCGTTTGGCCAAGCTGGAATCTGGGGTTCCACAGGGCTCCGTCCTTGGACCTGTACTCTTTGTAATGTACACCATCCTCTCTCTCAGATCCTTGAAACTCACTCCTGTCCTCACCAGATGTTTGCCGACGACACCCAGCTAAGACGCTCGGGGAATGCCTCTGATCTCGACCAAATGAAGGGCGAATTGTCTGAATGTGTGTCCATCGTTCGGGACTGGATGGCTGAAAACAAACTTCAACTAAACCATGACAAAACTGAAGCCTTACTGTTCAGCTTACCAGGAGCAAAAACACCCGCTTTTTCTGTAAATTCTTCACTTCTGATCTGCAGTACTGTTATTCCCTTCTCAGAAAAGGTTAAAAACTTTGGTGTCTTTATCGATAGCGATCTTGATATGAAGGCACAGGTGAACCATGTCTGTAAAATATGCTTTCTGGAAATTAGACGTATAGGTGCTATCCGACATCTCCTTACCACTGAAGCAACCAAAACTCTCACCACTTCTCTCGTGCTTTCGCGTCTCGATTACTGTAATTCTCTACTAGCAGGCCTTCCCGACTATCTCACCAAAAAACTTCAGCACGTTCAAAACTGTGCAGCTAGACTAATCCTCAAAGCTCCCTTCAAAGAACACCCTCAACTATTATTACGCAGACTTCACTGGTTGCCGGTCAAAGCCAGGGTGACATATAAAATCGCATGCCTCTGTTTCAATGCTGTTAAATCTGGAACTCCAGCCTATCTGTCTGAACTTCTACTAACTCATACTGCCCAGCTAGAACCCTTCGCTCGTCTTCTGACTCGTTGCTCCTGGTTCCTCCCAGGTTCAAATGCAAAAGAAGGAGGGATCGTTCCTTCTCCTTCCTGGCTCCTAAAACTTGGAATTCTCTTCCACACGACATAAGGCACTGTGACTCTTTTCCAGTTTTTAAAACGAAACTAAAAACTCATCTTTTTACCGTCTATTTCGGCTGATAATTCAAAAGTCCCGGTCATACACAGATGTAAGTTTGTGTGAGTGCGTGTGTGCGAAGGTGTGCGTGAGTGGTTGTGCGTGTCTGCTTTCCCGTGTGTGCTGTGCGTATCTGCTTCCCCGTGCCTGAGTATGCGTGTTGTGTGTGCGTGTGTGTGTGTGTGTGTGGGGTGTGTGTGTGTGTGCGTGCGTGTGCGTGTGCGTGTGCGTGTGGTGTGTGTGTGTGTGTGTGTGTGTGCGCGTGTGTGTGGTGTGTGTGCGTGTGTGTGTGTGCGTGCGCGCGTGTGCGTGTGTGCGTGCGTGTTTTCGTTAGTCCTTGTATTGTAAAGCGCTTAGAGCTAATCTAGGATTTGCGCTATAGAAATATTCATTATTATTATTATTATTACACACACACACACACACACACACACACACACACACACACACACACACACACACACACACACACTTACACACTCACAGAGTCATGCACACACATATGCGCAAAGAGAGAGAGAGAGAGAGAGAGAGAGAGAGGAGAGAGAGAGAGAGAGGAGAGAGAGAGATTTTAATGTAGAAGCCTGCCAAATCTGATAGTGTGTCGTCATCTGTCCCCTTCCTCCTGATCTACGTCATCTGACCGGACCCCTGTTTCAGATACAAGTTAATATGTCAAGCTGAGACAGTTACAGCCACACACATCTCCACATTTAATTTCCGCCCCTGCCTCTGACAGCGCCATCTCACGGAAGCAATCGGCGTCAGAGGAAAGGGAGATCATCTGAAAGATAACATCGCACTAGCGATGCTTTCGCGTGGAAAATTTACTCTTGGCTCCTCGTGGTTGAAAATATTGATAAGTCAAGATAGAGAGATGGCACAGGATTCCATTTCTACCGCATGAAAATGAAGAGTCCACGGAGAAGAATAAGAAATATTAAGGGACAGGGTTTTTTGTGGGCTCATCTCGTGAACGATCTTCAAACAAAAGGCGTAGAGACACGAAGTTTTCGGTCGTCAAGTTGTCAGTCAGGGTTGAAGACTGTCTCCGTGGCTGATTGGTAAGTGGATATGAGGGTTCAGGGGCTTTCTGGAACATGTCTGGACGTTTTGGGCTGATTGTTGCAGGAATATCACTGTGGCCTCAAATGATAAATGATTTTTTTCCTCCATAGAAGGACAACAGACCTGGTTCCACTATTCCCAGGTCTTTCGCCTTAAATGGTTTGTTGGTGGGGGGAGGGGGGGGGTGAGTGGAAGGGGGAGGGGGAGTTATGGACCCATCCTTTTCAAAGGTGTCGACAGCCTTGGGTTTTTGAATTCGTTCTCCTGCTGTGACCATTTTCAGAATGATCTTTAGGATTAAGAAGCAAGGTGCGAGTGAAGACCGGATATCGTGGATATTCTGGAATCTACAGGTTTTTAGAGATCTGGAGACGAATGTTAGAAAGCTGTCCAACTTGTAGTTCTGTCAGTATTTCGATTTCACAGACACAGACACAACACAGAGACACACAGAGACACACAGACACACACACACACACACACACACACACACACACACACACACACACACACACACACACACACACACACAAATGCGCGCGCGCGCACGCACGAACGCACACGCCCCCCCCCCCCACACACACACACACACACAACCCCACATACTCACCCTCACCCTCTCTTTCTCTCTCTCACTCTCACATATCTATCAATCAATCAATCATCTATCTATATATCTACCTGTCTGTCTGTCTGTCTGTCTATCTATTTATCTATCTGTTTATCTATTTATCTATATGCATATTCAGAGAGAGAGAAGAGAAAAGAAGAGAGACAGAGACAGAGAGAGAGAGAGAGAGAGAGAGAGAGAGAGAGAGAGAGAGAGACAGAGGCAGAGACAGAGACAGAGAAACAGACAGAGATACAGACAGAAAAGCAGAGGCAATGAATGTTGTCCCTTTTTAATTATTTTATTGCTTATGCGGTACAATCTAAACTCATTGAAGCGACGAAGAAACTTGGTAAACAAACGTGGAAATTCAACTCTGACTCGAGAATAATAACAATAATAATAATAATAATAATGATGATGATAACAATAAATAAAAATAATGATGATGATGATATAATAATAATAATAAGAAGAAGAAGAAAGAAGAACAAGAAAAGAACAAGAACCAGAACCAGAATGTTCTGTTCCTAGCCTTGAGCCTGAGGAAGAAAACAATGAAGTGGAAAGATAAATAAATGAATAGATTTATAATCATGTCTTGAAAAAGGCCGTTTCTCCATACAGTGGAGGTGACTGACGTTTTGATAGTACCCTAGAGCCCGTAACTCACAGGGCTAGAAGCCTGGACACCAGTAAAGGAAGAGAGGGTGGAAGAAGTGATGTTGATGAAGATGGGAGTTACAGGGGAATATACACTTTACCCCTGACCATGTGGAGGAAGCTTTTAAGCAGAGTATCTTCCCGTCATGCTGAAAATTAGAAAATGTATCAGTGTTGGCTAGTCGTCTCTGCAACGTGAACGATTTATTGCCTTTTTGTACCCCAGTTTTTATAGAACAGGGAGTACTTTACGATGGGAACGAAGAAATGCTGTCTGTGTGTCTGTCCGTGTGTCTGTCCGTGGTCAAAATGTGTTCCACTCGCTCCAGACAAAACTTCTGGGCCGATCTTTCTGAAATTTTGTAGGTATGTTCATTATGGGACACGCATGATGCCCGATGTTTCATTTTACCAGAATAGCCGTTACTAACGGCTATAACGGTCCAAAACGGTTTTCTTCTTTTTGGAATATCTCAGTGACGAAATGCATTATGACGCATGTTTGATTGTGACGTTGTTGTTTTTTTTATTTGACAATTGTCTATGAAAGTACAGTATTTGACGGATTTTAAAACAGGTTTAGATCTAATAACTGACTGGTAGATCATGGGTATTTTCCTAGTAAACATGCTCTTGACATGTACACGTGTATTGAAGATAAACTGGTAGCACGTTTATATACTTTGCATCTTGTTTTTTCCTCCATCGAGATTACGTATCAGCGAGAGCCGCGGGAGCTGGGAAAGGACAGTGGTGTTCGTATTGTTGCTGATTGTGGGCAGCGCAGGGACGTCACGAAGAGGCGGCGAGACTGTGTGGGACTCCTGGCACAAAGACTGTGTCCGATGTGGGTGAGATTTCTGTCCCACCACAACCATG
Source organism: Conus canariensis (assembly GCA_033310375.1). NCBI lineage: Eukaryota > Metazoa > Mollusca > Gastropoda > Neogastropoda > Conidae > Conus > Conus canariensis. Next base: position 8,882,527 of record CM065720.1, read on the forward strand.
TTCACAGTGTATTCGTTCTACAGGTGACATTCGTCCCCCCCCCCCCCCCCCCTCTCTCTCTCTCTCTCTCTGCCCGTCTGTCTTCCTCTGTCTGTCTGTCTTCATCAGTCTGTCTGTCTGTCTGTCTGTCTGTGTCTGTCTGTCTCTGTCTTTCTTTCTCTGTCTCTCACCGTCTCCCTCTTTCTTTCTTTCTCGATGTATATCTGATTGCTCGTTGAAGTTCAAGTTTACTCTCCTTGTAAATGGTTGTGTAGGAGAATATAGGATTGTAACAAAAACAAACGTAGACCGTTCTCGTCTAATCCAAAGTAATGAAAATAAACTGTGTAACATTCGAATAACAATGTAATTATACTGCTATTCAAAACTTCATTTGGATTTGGCTAATTTCAGTAGATCATTTTTGCTGGCACTAAATTAAGATAGAAATTTAATGAAAAGCTACTTGAGAAGGAAGTATCATTAACAACTATCGTTTGAAAATCTAAACATGAAATCACAATGGACCAGTAACATCCTATAAGTTGAGATGAAAAGGGATTTAATTCAAGTTGGGAATTGCGAACGCTTTTAAACTAAACTTTTTAGAATAAAATCTTAGATGAGGCATGGAACAGTACACAGTAAACAACAAACAAGTAGGGTAACTCTTGCTCCCATGATGAAATAAACATACGCCCATAACTCCAAACGAATGTTACGACATTCGTGTAGAGTTATGGGCGTGTATCTATTATTATAAACAATTTAAACAAGGACAATGCACTGATCAATTACTTATACATACATGATTTTATCAGTTAAACTAAAATCTAAAAACCATTATCTGCCCACCGAGACAGGGTGAGTTAATGTTCTTCCATGGGAGCGCCGTCACTGCAAACCAATGTGACATGAATTCTATCTCTGACTGTGAATTCACCTTCATTTTGTTTCAGGTTCAGAGCTGATTGATAAGCTAAGGCGTTATCAATTCTATCTCTGACTGTGAATTCACATTCATTTTGTTTCAGGTTCAGAGCTGATTGATAAGCTAAGGCATTATTAGCAACAAGACCTCATGAGACGCCTCACTAAAGAAGACCGTCAGTGACAACTCAGTGATTCAAAGTGGTCAGGGTCGCCCCACTAAAGAAGACCGTCAGTGACAACTCAGTGATTCAAAGTGGTCAGGGTCGCCCCACTAAAGAAGACCGTCAGTGACAACTCAGTGATTCAAAGTGGTCAGGGTCGCCCCACTAAAGAAGACCGTCAGTGACAACTCAGTGATTCAAAGTGGTCAGGATCGACTGAAAAATCATACTGGGTATTGTCGGCAATGGCGCCAGAGGATGGTGAATTGTCAAAGAAGCCTCATCTTCTTAGACGTTCTCTCCCCCAGCTCGCTTTTATACAGACCCACAAGAGATTATTGAGCTCTACAGGCAGAACTCAAGTTCACCAACATGACCTGGGTGAAGGCAAGAGAACAGCCCAAGACAGAGCGAGATGGAGATCTGCAGTACGGGCCCTGTGTTCCGATCGGAACGAAGAGGACTAAGTCAAGTAAATAGTCAAGACAAGAGATGATTATTTTTCTCGTTTTAAGCTTAAACTTCGTCAGTATTTGGACCTGACATGCTGCACCGTCAAGTCCTCTCTAGGTTGTTTGTACATAATGCAGTATGGTGGACTTGAACCATAAGAAAGTCCTAAGCATAGCAACTTTCATTCTATGAAAAAAATCAAATCCTTTCCAAACAGCATTTTGTCTGCGCAGTGAGATAAGTGAGAACAGCCATATATAGAAATGTCTCATTCTGCGAAATGCATTCGGTGTGTGTTTGTGTGTGTGTGTGTGTGTGTGTGTGTGTGTGTGTGTGTGTGTGTGTGTGTGTGTGTTGTGTGTGTAACATTAATCTGAGTAATGCCAACTAGCGAAAACCAGTCCACAGTCCTAATGACTATACCCTCAAAATTATCTGATTCACCATAAAAGAAGACGAAGTAGAAGAGAAATTGAAATAACAATAAAAACTGATTTCTGAATATGCGTTAAATATGATATGCATTTCTGTTGGTGGTATTTCAGTTTAAAGGGAGTTCTTGATCAGAATATCTCGTAATTTTGTACGTCTGTCTGCCTATCTGTCTGACTGTCTGTCACTTTGTCTGTCTGTCTTTCTGTCTGTCTGTCTGTCTCTCTGTTTCTCTCCCCCTCTCTCTGTGTGTCTCTGTGCATATGTGAGTAGTGCGCGTGCGTGCGTATATATATATATATATTTTTATTATATATATATAAAACATTTTATACTATTTGCATAATGTTTTTAGCAACTTTTTTCCTCTCCACGCTTTCGTTTTATTCCATTTTACTGTCCTTCGCTGGCTGTTTTGGGGGTGCTGTTGGATTCTTTTTTGAACCCCTGGTGGTGATAACACCATAGAATTATGGACTGTGGTGTGTCTCTATTTGACACCAGGAGCGCAGACACAATCAGCCGTGTCTCCCTGATGAGTCCGATCCAGCGGACGAAAGGCCTAGGAGCAGGCAATACAAATACATCTGCTTTCGAGAGGGATTATGATGGTTCTCTCAGGCAGCTAGTGAAGGGTTTCTCGTGTTTGTGAAAATCCCCCCCCCCCCCCTCCCCCCATTTTCTTCATCTTCAATTTTTTTTTTTTCTCTTCTAAAACTTCAAATCTTTGTCAAGTCATTACTATAATGACTGAAGAATTGTTAGCCTGCACTTGTTTTCCCCCACTGCTTAATTGTTCAGTATATATATATATATATATATATATATATATATATATTAGTGTGGTGTGTGTGTTGTGTGTGTGTGTGTGTAACTGTGCATTATTTCATGTTAGTGGATCTCTCTCTCTCTCTCTCTCTCTCTCTCTCTCTCTCTCTCTCTCTCTCTCTCTCTCTTCTCTCTCTCTCTCACACAAAAAATCTGCCATAGCTGATGATGTGTTGTCAGCTCTCGTCTTTCCTGTGACTTGCCTCATCTGACTGGACCCCCTCATTTCGGATACAAGTTGATATGTCAAGTTGACACGTTGTCAGGCAAACACATCTCCACATTTCATTCCCGTCCAACAGTCTTCGCAATCAGCGTTAGAGGAAGGGGAGATCAGCAGCAAGATTACATCACACCAGCAACGATTCGCGTGGAAAATTTACAGTGGACTCCGCTAGAAGAAAAAGAAAAGTGATAGATAAATCCGATAGAAATATGGTCCAATACACTCAGAGACATTCGGGAAATAAAACAACAACTGAAATAGCAACTTTGCAAAGAATATCGAGTGGAGAGCCTTCCTCACTGCACCATTTTCGGATGAAGGGCAAATGCACATTTACTGTTCATTTGTCAAGTTGTCAGTCAGGGCTGAAGACTGACTCAAGAGCTGATTGGCTGTTGGATGAAAGCTGCAGAGGATCCTTGAAGCACTTTACCACAGTTAGGCTGGCTGTTGTAGGGCCCCAGACTGTCTCTCTTCCAGGGGAAGAGGAGGGGGGCGGGGAGGGGGGCACAAGGTCCTGTTTTCTGATGTTTTTTGCTCCTTTGTTAACACTTTTAGAATGGAGTTAAAAGACAAATTACTGTGCCGACAAAGGAAAGAGACAAACACATTACAAGTCAAAACACGACGCGTTTCGACCTCTTTGACGACAATGAAAAAGAAAAACGAACAATACTTATGTCCTCAAATTGCGCCCAATTTGTGATTGTTCGTTCTTCGTTTTCATTGTCGTCAATGTTGTTTGTCTTGCCTGAAGAAGACCAAAGAGGTCGAAACGCGTCGTGTTTTGTCTGGACCCCATCTTACTTCGAAACTTACTTTCGGAATGGCTGAAGTCAGTCGATGGTCAGCTTATCCTCTGGATGTACTGACATTTAAGAAAACAAAATACCGACAAGTTCATAAATAGAAATGTGAAAAGAACCGGGAAGGGAATGAGAAACACTCATTTACACCTGATAAAGTATTAAAAAAAACCTCTTGCCACTCCTTTCTTTCTTCACAGAGAGAAGGAACATCACTCCCCCACCGTCTTCCTTCCCTCTCTCTCTGTCTGTCTGTCTCTCTCTGTCTCTCCGTCTCTGTCTCTGTCTCTCTTCATTCCACACGAACTATTACCACCCAACCCCATACCCCAATTTTCTTTCTCTGTTTCTTGGATGTAAACGGTATGAGAACATACATGTACGAGCATATTTACAGGCACGCATGCGCGCGCCCACACTCATACACACATACCCATTGTTGATATTTTATTCTCTATTAATACGTCTTCTTTGTCTTTTCTTTCAACGTAGTTTCATTTTGATCAGGCTAATTTTTTAAATATCACACATACAAATGAACACATGACCCAATGTTAAGAGCGATACTAGTCTCCGTTGCGTGGTGGTTAGCGTCATGGACTCGGGATTGGGAGGTTATCGGTTTGGTTCCCATCTGAACCATTTATTTGTAGGATTCTTCCGCGCCAAGCGGCTCTAAAACAGCATTGAGTCTGCTGTGAGGTCAGTTGGGAAGACTGGGATCATACAATCGAGTTTCATGGATACCGCTATGACATTGGCTTAAATTTTCTTGCCAACACTGCATGTGTCTGTATCTCTTGGGCCTGGTAGATACCGAGATATATCATGAAAGAAAGTGTAGAGTACAGGCCTTCATGCAGTCTCAGACCAGAACAGAAATCCACTGCATCATATTCACCATTCTCATCCTCATCCATCAGCATAAAAAGTCTGAAACTGTGTAGCCCTTTATGCCCTACTCTCATAGTGACCTCAGTTTTGATTTCTCTCCCCACGTCTATACTCTTGGTGAGTTCGTGACGAGGTCGCCTTATCAACAACTTCATGGGGACTGTCGTTTAGAGGACATGGTGGCAGGCACCCTTCGGAGGGGGACGCTCAGTCACGATGGTTCTGCGACTAAGCACTTATTGTCGTCAGCAGGAGGCTAAGTAGGTGGTATCCTGTATAATTATGTTGGATCAGAACAGGCACCAGTGAACACCACCGAAGTGCTGGATCTCCTCTGGGGGGTTGTCTCATGACGAGTTGATATGGACTGCTCCATGTGGATTGCAATGCTTGGCCTGTGACAGGACAAACCAGGATGTGGCTGTGGATGGAAAGCCAGAATGAGCGGCGTGGCACTAGTGCCATTGAAGCGGCAGAGATGATGAAACAGCAAAAAAAAGATCAAGAGAAGAGAGAGAGAGAGGAGAGAGAGAGAGAGAGAGAGAGAGAGAGAGAGAGAGAGAGAGAGAGAGAGAGAGTTTTATGTAGGGACCTGCCAAATCTCCTGGAGTATTGTCAGCTCTCTCTTTCCCTGTAACTCACTTCATCTGCCTGGATCCCCATTTCAAATACAAGTTAATTTGTCAGCTGAGACACCGACAGCCAAACACATTTCCACTTTCAATTTCTGTGCTCGCTTCTGACAGCGCCATCTTACGGAAGCAATTGGCGTCAGAGGAAAAGGAGATCAGCAGCAAGATTACATCACACAATGTTATTTTTGCGTCAAATATTTACACTGGACTCCTCGTGAAAAAAAAAGGAAGTCAGAATAGAAAGATGTACCATGGGTCTCACTCGATATTCGCGCTGAAATGAAAGAGTGGTATGGAATGCAGAATGTCGAGAAGACAGCTTTTTTCACATCATCTCGCTGAAATATCTTTTACAAGAAAATCTCTTATACTGAGCGCGCATTTTTAAACGGTAAAATTTCTTGTATTGAGTGTGCATTTTTAAACGGCCTGTAAACAAACAGAGATGAAGCGAAAATATCATTAGAGGTTATATTAAAAAATTGACATGGTTACTTTTCTGTTTTTTGTTTAAAACGGAGTCTCTCTCTCTCTCTCTCTCTCTCTCTCTCTCTCTCTCTCTCTCTCTCTCTCTCTCTCTCTCTCTCTCTCTCTCTCATCTTTTTTCTTATCCATCAAAAGTTAAAAGTGTAGACCATCTCAAGTGGAGTGTTGTCAGCGCCATCCTGTCCTGTAACTTTGCTCATCTGACCAGACCTCCCGTTTCAAATAAAAGTCAGTAAATCAATGTGAGAAGTTTGTCAGGCAAACATACCTCCACATCACTCCCCCCCCCCCCCCTCCCTTTCCGCCTTCTACGGCACGACCGCAATCAGCGTTAGAGGAAAGGGAGATCACCAGCAAGATTATATCACACTGGTGACGCTTCATGTGGAAAATTTACAGTGGGCTCCTCTTGAGAAAAATATTGATAGGGGCTCCTCTTGAGAAAAATATTGATAGACGCATAAAGGAAAAAAAAATGGCTCAATGCACTCAGAGACATTCGGCAAGATTGAAATAGTAACTCAGCAAAGAATAGCAAGAAGAGAGCTTCTTTGGTGGCCTTTCTCATCGCTCTCCTTTCAGATGAAGGGCACAGATACTGGCTGTCAATTTGTCCAGTTGTTGGCTCAGAACAATCTGTCTGTCTATCTATCTGTCTGTCTGTCTGTCTACCTATCTATTTATCTATCTGTCTATCCGTCCGTTTTTCAGTCCGTCTGTCTATCTATCTACCTATCCATCTATCCATCCAGCAGTCCATCCATCCAACTCTCTCTCTCTCTATCTAACTATCCATCCATCTATCTATCTAGCGATCTTTCTTTCTTTCTATATTTCTATCTGTCTATCTATCCGTTCGTCTTTCAATCTGTCTCTCTATCTATCTAGCTATCTACCTATCTATCTATCCATCCATCCATCCAGCAATCCATCCATCCATCCAGCTAACTATATATCTATCTGTCTGTCTGTCTATCTATCTACCTATCTTTCTCTCTCTCTCTCTCTCTCTCCTCTCTCTCTCTCTCTCTCTCTCAATCAGTCTTTCTTTCTATATGTCTGTCTATCCATCTGTCTTTCAGTCTGTCTGTCTATCTATCTACCTATCCATCTATCCATCAATCCAGCAGTCCATACATCCATCTTCCTATGTATGTATGTTAGATGTATGTATGTATGATAGAGATGATATGTACATACAAAATGAAACTCTTATTACTGAAACTGTCTTAACGTTTCTGTAAGGAGTGGTTGAAACAAAATTGTCAATGCCCAGCTTTCAACCATTAACGTGTTTCAGCGTCACTATCAATGCAGGTATCGATAACTGTGAAATTGAAACTTTTCTTACCTGAATACATTGTTAAGTAGGTCGTGTAAATGTCAAGGCACCACAGAGACAGACAACACAGTCAATTTCACGTCTGCTAAAAAGTCTTATACAACAGATATTTAAACATTACCAAGACATCTTCTTTGAAAAGAAAATGGTGTGTTATAAGCTCATTGATGGCTGTATCTTAATTAGTCTTTCAAACCCCGAAATCTGAGCTGTGGCCCCTTCTAATTGAAATGTACGGATACTGTATTTGTCCGAAAGCACCCATGTTGTTATCTGCTTTATATTCACTTTAAAAAAATTCGCTGATCCGCACATTTCAACGTCATAAGGTGAACACCCATAAAGACTTTCTCAAACATTGTAATGAAAAAAAAACTGTGCATGTTTTGCAATGTACGTTACTGTAAAGTACGACATTTAGTGACTTTGAAACTAACGTTACGATGAAGTCTGTTTGTTTTCCCTCATGTCAGTTGACTGGTTCCTGTGAGGTGAGTAGCTATATACATCACCCTGGATAAACAGCTTTTTTTGAGTTTCTGCAATGTTCGTTACAATAGAAAGGTACATTTTAGACAACAGACATATCTCCAGGAACAATGTCAATTTCTGTTAACCTAAGGAGAAAAAAACACATGGTTTTATACAGTGTTCCCATGTCATCCACCGAAGTGGCTTCTTCTTCTGCGTACGTAGGCTGGTACTCCTGCGGACACCCCCTGTATAGAAAGGCAAGGATTAATCCCATCTACCCAACAAAGGGAGTGGAGTTTTGTGTGTATGACCGTTTTTTATCCCGCCATTAAGGCAGCCATACTCCAACTTCGGGAAAACCGAAGTGACAACACTGCATAAAGAAAACAGAAACGCTAGTTGGTTTCAAGACAAATGTCTTAGTCAACTTTTGTGTTGTTCCGAGTTGTGGTGTTTCAGGTTTACAGCACGCACACATTTGTACGAAGCCCATTTATTTTTTAAATCCCACTTTCAGATGAACTGTACCGATGTGAAATCATGTGTTTAACAGATACACGCAAAAGAATCGGTTCAATTTTCTGGTTAAAGTGCTGCTCATTATTGAGAAATGCGCAGTAAAGATAATCCGAGGGGCACAAAGGAGCGATAAACACCCCACAGTCCTTCCTAATAATTTTACACACAAGAATAGTCGGATCTACGAGACACAAAGAGCCATTCGGAAGAGACAGTTAAAAAAAAAAAGAAAACTTGTTTCTAAATATGCATCGAGTGCGATGTATTTGTCGTGGTGGTTTTCCAGACATCACATATGAAACAATTTCTTAATCGGGTTTTATCTTCGCCTGTCTGTTTGTCCTTCTGTCTGTCTGTCCGCCAATCTCACTCCCCTCTCTCTCCCTGTTGTGTGTGTGTGTGTGTGTGTGTGTGTGTGTGTGTGTGTGTTGTGTGTGTGTGTGTGTGTGTGTGTGCGTGCGTGTGTGTGTGTGTGTGTGGTGGTGGTGCATGTGTGTGTGTGTGTGTGTGTGTGTGTTGTGATTTCTATTTGGCACGAGCATAATGTAGATCTCTCTCTCTCTCTCTCCTCTCTCTCTCTCTCTCTCTCTCTCTCTCTCTCTCTCTCTCTCATTCATTTTTCTTTTTCTAAAAAAAAGTTAAATAGTGTGGACCTACCATATCTGGCTGCTTGTGTCACTTACCCATCTGACTGGACTCCCGGTCCAGATACAAGTAAATATGTAAAGTTGACGCAGTGACAGACAAGAACATCTCCACATTCAGTTCCCGTTTCCTTCACCAAAAGCGTCTTCGCCATTGGCATGAGGAAGGGGAGATCAGCAGCAAGATTGCATCACACCAGCAATACTTCTTGTGGAAAATTTACGGACTCTTCCTGAAAAAAAAATCAATAGACAGATCCAGATAGAAAGATGGTCCAACGCACTCAGAGACTTTCAGCCAAGATTGAAACAGTGACCCTGCAAAACATTTCGAGGAGAGAGTTTGTTTGGTGGCCGTTCTTGTCGCACAATCTTCAGATGAAGTGCACATACACACCAGCTGTTCATCTGTCAAGTTGTCAATCAGGGCTGAAGACTGACTCAAGAGCCGATTGGCTGTTGGAGAAAAGCTGTAGAGATTCCTTAGAGCACGTCACTACATTGAGGTTTACTGTTGCAGCCATCCAGAGTGGCCTCTTTTCAATGGGGAGGGGGAGGGAAGATAATATCCTGTTGTCTCATTTCCTTGCGAATTCGTTGAAAATGACACACACACACACACACACACCACACACACACACACACACACACACACACACCACACCATACACACACACACACACACACACACACACACACACACGCATGCACTCACGCTCGCACACACATATTTTGATACTTACGTGTTTATCAATACGTCGTCTATGTCTTCAATTTTAATGCTGAAAAGGCCAGTAAATAAACAATTAAACACACGTATGCAAACACACACACACACACACACACACACACACACACACACACACACACACACACACACACATGGAGAGAGAGAGAGAGAGAGAGAGAGAGAGAGAGAGAGAGAGAGAGAGAGAGAGAGAGAGAGAGAGAACACAATTTCATTGCAGGGCCCTACCATATCTGCCGGCGTGTTGTCAGCTTTCGTTCGCTCTAACGTATTTCGTGTGAC
>CM065720.1:8899868-8937368 GCA_033310375.1 Conus canariensis
AACTGTTGCAGCACTCCAGACTGGCCTCTTTTGTAAGGGGAAGAGAAAGGGAGATAAGTCCTGTTTTCTTATTTTCTCACTCCTTCATGTTCACACACACACACACACACACACACACACACACACACACACACACACACACACACACACACACACACAACACACACACACACACACACACACACACACACACACACACACACACACACACACACACACACATCTTGATATTTATGTATTTATCAATACGTCATCTTTGTCTTTAGGTTTAATGCTGATAAAGCCAACAGCTAAACAATTATCCACACATGCAAACACACACACACACACACACACACACACACACACACACACACACACACACACACACACACACACGTGTTGAGAGAGAGAGAAATGAGAGAGAGAGAGAGAGAGAGAGAGAGAGAGAGAGAGAGAGAGAGAGAGAGAGAGAGAGAGAGAGAGAGAGAGAGAGAGAGAGAGGCAGAGAACACAATTTCATTGCAGGGCCTTACCATATCTGTTGGCGTGTTGTGAGCTTTCTTTCGCTCTAACGTATTTCGTGTGACCAGACTCCCGTTTCAGATACAAAATAATGTGTCAAAATAAGACATTGTCAGACAAACACATCTTCACATTCGTGTCCCATCCCAACCTGTGACAGCGCCATCTGATGGAAGAAATCAGCAGTAAAGGAGGGAGAGATCAACATCAAGATTACATCACATCAGCAAAGCTTTCACGAGAAACATTTACACTTGGCTCCTCTTGAAATATAAATGACAGGTCACGGGTAGAAAGATGGCCCCTGGATCTCACTCGACATTCGCACCGGATTGTAAAAGTAGCTTTACAGAAAACAAACAAAAAAATATCGAGGTGGCAGCGCTTTAGGGGCATCATCTCGCTGAAGGATCTTGAAATAGAGGGTGTAGGGACACGGGGTGTTCATTCGTCAAGTTGTCAATCAGGGGTGAAGACTGGCTCGGGGGCTGATTGGTGGCTGGATACGAGGCTTGTGAAGCTTCTGGAACCATTTCTGGACGTTGTTGGCTAAGCACTGCAAGCGTGCCACGTTGACCTCAACGCCGTTATTTCCTCAGGGAGGGAACAGCAGACCTGGTTCAACATCCCGTGTCTTTTCTCTTATATAGTTTGGAATGCAGGCTTATGGGTGTGATCTCTTCAAAAGTGTCAGCAATCTATGGTTTAGAATGCAGACTTATGGATGTGATCTCTTCAAAAGTGTCAGCAATCTTCGATTCGAATCTTCTCTTCTGCCATGAACAAGGAGATGGTGGAATGGATAAGTGTCTGGGACGTAGATGCATATTTCAAACAACTGTTCCACACACACACACACACACACACACACACACACACACACACACACACACACACACACACACACACACACACATACACACACACACAATGTGACCTTATGTCTGTCTGTCTGTCTCTCATTTTGATTTTCTTCCATCAAAAATTAAAAAGTGCTGGCCCACCATATCTGATGGCTTGTTGTCGTCTATCGCCTTTCCTGTAACTTGTGTCATCTGACTGGATCCCATTTCAGGTACAACCTAATATGTCAGTTTAACACGTCAGTAGGCAAACATGTCTCCACATTCAATTGCCATCCCCACCACCAAAAGCATCACTGTAATTGGTGTTATAGGAAGGGGAGATCAGCAGCAAGATTACTTTACACCAGCACCAATTCATCTGCAAAATATACATGGGTTCCTCCTGCATAAAAAAAATCAATAGACAGATCCAAAGAGAGAGATGGTTCAATGCACTCACAGACTTTCAGCCGAGATTGAAACAGTGACTGCAAAGAATATGGAGGGGAGAGCATGTGTGGTGGCCTTTCTCGCCGCACCATTTTCAGCCAAAGGACCCATGCACACTGGCTGTTCATTTGTCAAGTTGTCCATCAGAGCTGAAGACTGACTCAAGAGCTGATTGGCTGTTGGAGAAAAGCTGCATAGGCTCCTTGGAGCACTTCACCACAGTTAGGTTGGCTGTTGCAGTACTTGAGATCGGCCTCTTTCCTAGTGGGAGGCGAAAGCGCAGTAATGCCTTGTTTTCTTATTTCTTAGCTCCTTCGTTCTCACACACACAGACACACAGACACAGACACACACACGCGCGCACTCACTTTTGAAATGTATACATTATATTTGTCTTTATTTCTAATGCTGATAAAGCCAGTAATTAAACAATCAGGCACACATATGCACACGTAACTCAATATGTAAAACACACACACACACACACACACACACACACACACACACACACACACATCACACACACACACACACACAACACACACACATGCAGAGAGACAGACAGACAGACAGACAGAGAGAGAGAGAGAGAGAGAGAGATTGGGATGCTTGATTCATATAGACCTTGGCCCCTTATGTTAGGGTGAGTGAACATAATATATGATCTGAAACAAATTCTAATGACTGTAAGGTATACCAAACACAAATAATTCAGAACATTAAGAGAGAGAGAGAGAGAGAGAGAGAGAGAGAGAGAGAGAGAGAGAGAGAGAGAGAGAGAGAGAGCACAATTTTATTACAACGACCTACCATTCTGTCTGTCGGCATGTTGTCAGCTTTCTTTTGCTGTAACTTATTTCATCTTGACTGAGTTCCCGTTTCAAATACAAAATAGTATGTCAAGTGAAGACATTGTCAGACAAACACATCTTCACATTCGTTTCCCTTCCCAAACTCCGACAGCGCCATCTGATGGCAGAAATGAGCCGTAAAGGAGGGAGAGATCAACATCAAGATTACTTCACACCAGCAATGCTTTCACGTGAAACATTTACACTTCACTCCGACTGAAATACAGATGACGGGTCACGGACAGAAAGATCGCCCCTGGATCTCACTCGACATTCGCACAGAATTGAAAAAGGAGCTTTGCTAAAAAAAAATATCGAAGAGACAACGCTTTTCGGTGCATCTTGCAGAAAGATCTTGAAATAGAGGGCGTGGGGACACGGGGTGTTCATTCGTCAAGTTGTCAATCAGGGGTGAAGACTGGCTCGGGGGCTGATTGGTGGCTGGATACGAGGCTTGTGAAGCTTCTGGAGATATTTCTGGACGTTCTTGGCTGGGCATTACAGGGAGGGGACAACAAACCTGGCTCAACAGTCCCCCAGTCTTTTCCATTTCATGGTTTTAGGGTGAGGAGTTATGGACCCGATCCTTCAAAGATGTCGGCAATCGAGGGTTCGAATCTTCTCTTCTGCCATGAACAAGGAGTTGGTGGAATTGACGTGTCTGGGACAGGGAGGCGTATGTCAAGAACTATTTTACTTTATGCTGATCTTTGTTTACAATTGATGGGCTCGCGCACGTGCTCTCCAAACATACAAGCACACAGAGACATGCGTGCGTGGGCGCATAATTAATCATATAGATATTATTGCACATTGTATACAAATATTATGTAAGTTATATCCACATTCTCTCTCTCCCTCTCTCTCAGTGTATACCGTGCCTTTTCAATTCTTTCAGGATGAGGTCAGAACAATAAATGAACGAGGAATTTTGACAAAAGGCCAAATTCCGACTAGAGTCTAAAGAGCTAAATAATTGAACGTAAAAACCGAATCAATCAATCAATCAATTAATTAATCAATTAGTTAATGAATGAATCAATCAATAAAAAGATAGACAAAAAAATAAATCGACTGATATGGTATTTGTGGTCAGGCATTCTAAAAACGAATCAATCAATCAATCAATCAATAAATCAATCAGTTAATGAATAAATCAATTAATAAAAAGATAGACAAAAAACAAATCGACTGATATGGTATCTGTAGTCAGGTATTCTCTGGTCATGGTGCGTTTTGCTTACACCCTGTAGGATTGACTCTCACCAAAAAAATGTTGCTCTCACTCACAGAGTGAAGGCGTGGTAGATGGGAAATGAGAAAAGGACGGTAGAAGTGATGTTGATGGAAACAGGCATTACAGGGGATGTTCACGTTTCACCATTGCGTGTCAGAAAGCGCAGGAAATCCCAGACTCTGTGAGGGAGCTTTTAGCCTGAATATCTCTCCGATTGGACACTGTGCTTGTTGTGTTCTGCTAGTCGTCCCTGCAACGTAAGCGATTGATTGCCTTCTTTTCCCCACATCTGGATTGCGTGACAGCGAATGTCCTGGGGACTGGGGAAAGAACAGGCGTGATGTCGTTGACGTCGTTTTCGGTATTGATGCTGGACATGGCCGACAGTGGCTGGCTGCGTGGTCAGGGGAGGACGTCACAGACTGGTGGCGCCACCGTGTGGGGGCCTTCTCAGTTTCTGCCATAGTGATTGTATCCAAGTTGGATGAGATTTCTTTGTCATCGCAACCATGTTTTGACTGTGCTCATTCTATATGTGAGATTGTTCTCTCTGTCTGTCTGTCTGTCTGTCTGTCTCTCGCTCTGAGATTAATAAAGAAAACAGTAACACAAACTCTGCTAGCAAACAGTTCACACTATTTTTTGCATAAATTGTCGAAAATCTTAAATCAGTTGCTGTCTAGAATCGCATGATTTCATGCTTGAAACTGATCTATGGTTGATGTTATGTTTCTGCGCTAAAATCACCTGCCTTAGAGGACAGTGTTTACATCCATTCTTTGTGCACCCATAGTTGGATAAGCGCTGAACTCTATAGTCCACATACCTTCGCCAGAGTAGTGGCGTAAATTGCTTCACCTTTAAACCGATGATGTCAAGTGGTGAGTCTCCAGCTGCCAGTTGGAAAATCGCAATGTGCTTGCTGTACGTGAAATAGTACCTGTTTTCATTGTATCGCTGCGCTAGCCAGCAGTTGAACACATTTTTCTGTTTTTCTTTCTTTCTTTCTGCGTACGCAGGCTGATACTCCTGTGGACACTGCCTGTATAGATAGTCAGTGGAGTTTTGTGTATATGACCGTTTTTTACCCCGCCATTAAGGCAGCCATACTCCATCTTTGGGGAAGGTGCATGCTATGTATAACGTGTCATCCATACCAACGGCCAAACTGGCCTTCTCTTCCGAAAGTTGGTGATGGGATTTTACGTGTGTACAAGATGTTTGTAGACGGTTTATAGTCTATTCGAAGGACTGTATGGGGAATGGAGTCAGAACCAATGTTAACTCCGAGGGAAAAAATCCCCCTGTACCGAAATTCGAACCCGCAACCCCAGGATCACGAGTCCGGCGCTCTACCAACTGAGCTATTCCGGCCCCCTAAATTTTTCTGTCAGCAGTGTGATTTGTGAAGACAGTGGGAAGAGGACTGGTGAGCCCTTGTTCGATCGTCGTGCCAGTTCTTGATGGTATAGTCCTGCGGACGGGTATGTGCACAACATCAGATCCGGTGGTTATCGCACTACATGTTTGAAACGGTATTTTTCATAGAGAAGGGAAATAATGATGTTAGAATGAAAGATTTTGTCATTCAGCTATTTCTCACGGTCAGAAAATGCCTAAAGACACATACAGAAGACAGTTCACAGTGAATACGAATAGGCTATTCAGGCGCAGATGAATAAATTCAAAAAGATTTTTAAAAAGCTTAAAATAACAATGTTTATCATTAAGCTTTAAACAGCAACACATATTCTATTAAAACAAAATATACTGTTCATTCAAAACTACTAATGCATCGAACTTCCACTCATGGCAACGTATGCACGCGTGCGTGCACGTATACGCACGCGCGCGCATGTGTGTGTGTGTGTGTGTGTGTGTGTGTGTGTGTGTGTGTGTGTGTGTGTGTGTGTGTGTGTGTGTGTTTCACAGTGGTACATCTGAGTTTCTCTCTCTCTCTCTCTCTCTCCTCTCTCTCTCTCTCTCTCTCTCTGTCTCTCTGTCTGTCTGTCTCTCTCTCTGTTCTCTCTCTCTCTCTCTCTCTCTCTCTCTCTCTCTCTCTCTCTCTCTACTCATTCCCACGCTCCCTCCCTCCCTCCCCACTCTCTTTCTTTCGGCCCCATATTCTCTCTCTTCCATTAAAAGTTGAACAGTGCAGGACGGCCATATCCCATAGCGTGTTGTCAGCTCCATCCTTTGCTGTGACTTAGTTCATCTGATCAGACCCCTGTTTCGGATACAAGTTAACATGTCATGTTGAGACACTGTCAGGCAAACACATCTCCACAGTCAATTCCACGTCCACATCTCCAGCAGCGCCATGGCAATCGCACGGAAGGAATTGACGTTCGAGGAAAAGGAGATCAGCAGCAAGATTACATCACACTAGCAACGCTTTCGTGTGGAAAATTTACAGTAGGATCCTCCTGATGAAAAAAACACAACGAAAAACAAAAGCTCCATGTAGAAAAATGGCCCAGAGATTTAGTGAAAAGATAATCGTAACTCTGCAGGAAAGAATATCAAACAGAAAACTTGCAGGGTGGGCTTTCTCCTCGCACCGTATTCAAATAAAGGACTCACAGACACCGGCTGTTCATCTGTCAAGCTGTCAATCAGGGTTGAAGATTGAGTCAAGTGCCAGTTGGCACTTGGATAAAAAGCTGCAGAGGCTTCATGGAGCACTTCACCACAGTTAGGTTGGCTGTTGTGGGGTCCTGACCTGGCCTAGCTTTTGGTGAAATGCATGTTCCAGTTTTGGTGCCTGATTCGTGTGTTGCAGGACGGTCAGACGGACCCTGATGAACTATGTGTGGCAATAACAGTGGCAACCTGATGTGCAGGACTTGAAGAAATTGAAGCTTTTTGTCACGTCACCCTGTCGAGCAGGGAAGAATTTTTAAAACTGTCGTTTGTGTACATAGAGCTATCCCCTTCTCCGAGAGAAAAAAAATGTGAAGACTTGGGAAGATGGAGAGGAAGTTAAAAACAATGATAATGTGCAGTTGTACATTCTGGGATGAGTTGCCAAGTCTAAAAGAAGTGCTTTCATGGAGTAATGTACTAGTATGATTTGTGGTTAAAAACGATACTGCCTGTTTTTTTTATGTAGAAATCAAAGTGTTTGCATTTTAAGTGAATAACTGATCAAACAATCTGAAAAAAAAATGTGATGTTAATCGAATCAGTCTGTACTGGGTTATTATGACAGCATTGTCCCTTTACTCTAAGTTTTAATCCAGTCTCTGACAGGTGTAGAGCCAAATAAGCCAAGAAGTTATTAATAATGTTATCAGTAACTAGATCACATACAGATACACAGACACAGACAGACAGACAGATAGACAGACACACACACGCGCGCGCGCGCGCGCGCGCACGCACGCACAGCAACACACACACACACACACACACACACACACACACACACACACACACTCGTACACACGAGTCGCCACACACACACACACACACACACACACACACACACACACACACACACACACACACACACACACACACACACACACACACGTGAGCGCGTGCACACACACACGAGTCGTCCCACTGACGAAGGCCTTTGGCAATATTTTAGTGGTGTTATTTATTTACACTGAGATGTAATATACTTCTGATCTTAACCAGCCTACCCCGTTCAAGGAACGTAATCTTTTTGCTTTCATTATTAACACTCAAAAGTCATAAACAAAAGCCACGTCTGCGATATCAGATACGAACGACCGATGCATTCACTGGACATGTAGGCATTTTATCTTAGAATTTCCTGATCGTCATGTCTCTCTCTCTCTGTCTGTCAGTCTGTTTTGCCCACTCCTACCCCTCTCTTCATCCCATTTCTCTCTCTCTCTCTCTCTCTCTCTCTCTCTCTCTCTCTCTGTGTCTGTCTGTCTGTCTGTCTGTCTGTCTGTCTGTCTGTCTGTCTGTCAACTCAACTCAACATTACAAAAGTGGCTTCGACAGCGTTGATGCAGAGGACTGCCTTGGCTCAAGACGGGTTGTCAGCTCTCTGGCTCTGTGATTTATTCCATTCAGCTGGACTCCCGTTTCAGATTCGTATTAACATGTCCACACGAGACGCTGCCATATATTCACATCTTCACATCCGGTTCCTGTCTATAACTCAGACGGCGCCATCTCACAGAAACAGTTTGACCAGCAGCAAAATTAAACCCCACCACAAATGTTTTGGAGTGAAGATTTACTCTGTGATCCACTCTTGAAAAATATTGATAGATCTGAATAGAGAGATGGCTCATCAACGTCGCATAACATTTAGACCAAACTGAACTGTTGACATGCGGAACAATTATCAAGGAGAGGGTTTATGATGATCTGTCCCCCTGAACGTCTTCATAGGAGGTGGGCGTTGACATTTGGTGTTCACGAGTCATGTTTTTAATCAGTGGTGAAAAGCTGTAGAGTCTGATTGACCACCCGGTACCAAACTGTTTAGAGAGCTGGTCACCATGACATTTGCGCCTGATGTTGTAGGACATCAGATTGGTCTCATGTATGTCCTTCCCTGGGGAGGAGAGATACACAGTGTACTGTCACATCAATTTCTGTCTGTCTGTCTGTCAGTGTGTCTGTCTGTCTTTATCTCTCTGTCGTCCCACGTCCCATCAAAAGGTGAACAAATGCAAAGTGTGTAAGTAACAACGTTCACTTTGTCTGTCATGCATCATGGTGTGTTGCCAGATCTGTTCTTCACTGTATCTTACTTCATCTGCCTGAACCCCCATTCCAGATACTGTTTAACACGTCACCGTGAGATGCTGTCAGGCAAACACATTCAGCTCCCGTCCCTATCACAGACAGAGCCATTTCCTGCAAACAAATGGCCTTCAAGGAAACGGAAACCAGCAGCAAGATTACATCACACCAGCAACGCTCCCAAGCGAAACAGTTGATGTGGGTTCCTTCTGAAAAATTATCGATAGACCCAGGGAAGTTTCCTGTTGCACTCGCACGTCATTTAGGCCAAAGTGAAACAGGAAGTCTGCAAAGGAGAATATTGGGGGTAAAGAACTTTATTTGGTGGAGTGTCGCGCTAAACCGTTCTGAAGAAAGGAGTGTAGGGACACTGGTTGTTCACTTGTCAAGTTGTCAATCAGGGCTGAAGACTGACTGTGACCTGATTGGCTGTTTGAGATGAAACTACAGAAGCTCTTATGAGCACGTCTCCACATTCGTAAGGGCGGTTGCAAGGACTCAGACTGGCCTTGATATTTCTTGGGGGGTGGGGAGGGGGGGGAGGGGGGAGGGGGGGGGGAGCAGGTCCTGTTTTTACATTCCCAAGTCTTTCCTCATTCGAAGGGAGGAAGGGAGGGTTGATGAGCCTGAATTTCCAAAAACGTTAGAAAACCTTGGGTGCAGATCTTCTTTCCTCTGCTAAGCGTGTTTCCATTACACTGCCTTGGACGTTCAAAATGCGACAAGGATGAAGGCTTGAGAAGGAGGCGACTGGTGCATGAACAGAGGTGGGGACAGAAGACAAACAGAAAACTGTCTGACACCCGTTTCCTTCAGTTTCACTGTCGCACATCAAGATATTGTTCATCTGATGCCTCCATACATGTGTCTGCTCACTCTCTAACACACACACATGCGCGCGCGCACACACACACACACACACAACACCACTACACACACCTCACTCATACAAAGAGAGAGAGAGCGAGAGAGAGAGAGAGAGAAGAGAGAGAGACAAACAAACAGACGGGGGGGGGGGGGGGGGGGGGGGGGAGTGAATTTGAAACGACGGTACATTGTCTATTTCTCCTCCCCATCATCCCTCTCACACATTCCAGTTTTTCAGCTCTGGGAAAAAGCAATCTAAACTTATCAAAACTTATCTACACAGGCAAGAAACTTGGTGAATAAACCTGCAACTTTTTCCCCCCCACTACAATGAAACGCCCCGTTCTGAGCCTGAGACGAAAACAACATGATAGGATTCACGAATATCCCATCTCCCGAAGCAGTGCCAGCCCTTTCAGCAGAAATGATTGTTGGTAAGCGTGCACCTTGCTTCATCCCAACAGGGCCGGAAGCGTGGAAATGATACCAGAGAAGTCCAGAGCGTAGGAGAAGAGGTGGAAGGGGGACAGAGGGAACACGGGCACAGCAGAGGGATGTTCACGTTTCATCATAGTGTGCCAGAGAACGCCAGGAGTGCCTTGAATCTGTCAATGATGCTGTAACTGGGGAACTATCATCTTCGTCCTTCTCGCAATTCTGCCACCACACAGGCTGCATGGGATCTGGGGGTGGGAGTTTTTATGTTTATGCTGATACAATTATTTTGTCGGTTTGTTCAAATATTCTCCTCTCTCTCTCTCTCTCTCTCTCTCTCTCTCTCTCTCTCTCTCTCTCTCTCTCTCTCTCTCTCTCTCCCTCTCTCTCTCTTTGCGAAGTCTGAAGTCTGAAGTCTCTGCGAATAATGTGTTCTCAGAATCAGTCCTGAAGATTTCACGGTCAAATAAATAGGCATCATTACCAGAACGAAGCACTCTTCGAAAAATGTCAAGTGTGTGTGTGTGTGTGTGTGTGTGTGGGGTGTGTGTGTGTGTGTGTGTGTGTGTGTGTGTGTGTGTGTGTGTGTGTGCCAAGCCAGGTTGTCACTTTCACACACCTTACAGCATACATAATACGTAGATCAGCTATACTCACCATTCATTGATTGTTCAGGGTGCATAGTTGATGCCTTGTCCTAAAGAACGCCTCTGGAACACTGACAGTAACACATGTGCTCGCTCAGCTGTGATGACCGACAAGAAGGAAACACCGCTCACCGCTAGCTACAGTCTGTTTACATGGTAATCATCATCATCCTGTCCGCCGCATCACGCTTGTTGAGACACTGGACAAATTCAACACCCTCCCCTTAACACCCGCTTCTGGCGTTATGAGCTTCCAGGCAGCTGACCTCTTATCAAAAGGCGTGATTATTTTTATCGCTGCCTGATTTGTGTATTGCGTGGAAATGAGTACACAGACTAACCGTGATGAAGTATGTGCAGAGATGTGAGTTCCAGCCCGGCCAGCCACACATGATCAGAAGTTTTTTTTTTCTCATCCTTTGAAGTGAGCGGGTTTGTTTGGAGGGCTGTCGGTTGTGTATACTTCAATGTAGAGCTTCATCTTCAGCCAAATTATCAGCCTCATCTGAGCAAAACTGTGAAGGTTTGGGAAGATGAAGAGAAGGTGAAGAAATGATAAAGTCCATGTGCACATTTGGGGTAGAGTTAACCACAAGAGTGAAAGAATTACGTTTAGGAGATAAGATTGTGCTGATACGACTTGCGGTCTTAAGGAAATCTGTTATGTAAAGTGTGCTGTCATTCTCTGTACGCAGAAAAAACAACAAATTTGCACATTTAAGAAATAGCTGATCAAAGGCTCTTAAATTTTGATATGATTAAGAACGTATTTAAGAAGTTACTTGATCAAATTATATTACTCTCTTTACTTTTCAATTTAAATATTGTCTCTCCAGATTCGGACCAAATAAGCTGAGGACACACACACACACGCACACACTCACACCACAGATCACACGAGCCCCCACCAATGAAAGTCTTTATTCATATTTCAGTGGTGTCATGTGTTTACACTAAGACACAGTCAATTGCTGGTCTTCATAGACTATCTAGTTCAGGGTGCTAAGTCTTTCAGCTTACATTCTTTAAACTGACTACTTATGAAAAAAGCCTTGCAATATCAAATGCTTGCAATCAATGCATATACTGGGCATGTAAGCAGTTTACATTGACTGCGATTTTTTAAATTTTCATTGTCATGTGTGGTTATATGTCACTATCTACTTCCCACTTCCACCACAGGCCGTCTATCTCAAACACTGCCTTACTCTCTCTGTCTATGTACAGCTTTTACTTAGGCACCTGCTACAGCTCTCGGTGCATTATCAATTCTCCCACTGTTGTGATTTATTCCATTCAGCTGGATCCCACGTTGGATGCATACTGATATACCAGTGCAACGACCTGTCATACAAACACATCTTTACGTCGGTTACTGTCTCTCACCTCAGCGGCATCTCACATCTTTACATCGGTTACTGTCTCTACCTCAGCGGCATCTCACAGAGGCAATCTGCATCAGACGAAAGAGAGACCAGCAGCAAGATTAAATCCCATTAGCAATGCTGTACCATGGGAAAACTGGCTTCGTGCTCCAAGATAGAAAGATGGCTCATGAACATCACACAATATTTGGACCAATGTGCTGTTGTAGACACTCAGAAAGGAATGTGGAGGAGACAGCTTCTAGGAGCATTTCTTTTGAACATCTTCACCATGAAATGTGAGCAAGCACTGGTTGTTTATGTTTCAAGTCTTCGATCAGATGGTGAGACACTTGGGAGCACGTCACCAGATTTAGGATGGATGGAGTAGGACCCTTGATTGGTCTCATTAATAGCTTTCCCCAGGCACAGGAGGTAGACACTGTACTGTCACTTCTAATCTCTCGTCTGTCTGTCTGTCTGTCTGTCTGTCTCTTTCTCTCTGTCTATCTGTCTGTCTGGCTGGCTGGCTGGCTGGCTGTCTCTCTCTCTCTCTCTCCCCCATCACTTTAAAAGTTAAAAGGTGCATCAGTCAGAACTTTCACCATGTCTGTCATGTCTGGAAGTGTGCTGTCAGCACTCTCCTGCATTGCAACTTATTTCAGCGCACTAGACTCCCATTTCACATACTGTTTAGTACGTGAAGTGAGATGCTGTCAAACACATTCAGTTCCCATCTATATCATCGACGACGCCACTTCCTGGAAGCAATCAGCGTTTGAGGAAAGGGAGACTACTTTGAGACGCTTTCATATGGAAAATTTAAAGTGGGATCTCCCTAAAAAAAACTGTATGGACAGATCAAAGTAGACAAACTGCCCATCGCACTCACATGACTTTGCCTAAAGTGAAAGAGAAATTTTAGGTAAAAGAATATCGAAGGAAGAAGTTATTTGGGGGAGTATCTTGGTAAACTACTGTCTCACAAAGGGGGCTGAGACGCCAAATGCTCATTTAAGTTGTCAATAATGGCTGAAGACTGACTCATGAGCAGTCTGACTGTCGGACATGAAGCTGCAGAGGCTCTTGGAGATCGTCATTACGTTAGGCTGATTGTTAATGGCCTCCGGATTGGTCTTCATGACGTCATTTTTAAGAAGGGGAGAAACGGCTTTGTTCTCATATCTGTAGTCTTTTTTTTTCTTTCCGAGAGAAAGAAGACTTTAAGATGTGAGAAAAGAGCCTTGGGTTTGATCATCTCTTCACTGCTGTGAGGATTTCCTTCACGATTCTTTGGAACGTGGAAAAGAGACACAGGTGAAGGTCAGAGACTATGTAGATTAGTGAGTGACCAGAGTTAAGGAGTTAAAGGCAAATGATTCAAAACGGCCCCACATTCATTTCTCTTCAGTCTTCCTGTCCCTACCATCCTCCTGGTTTGTTCAGACTGGTGCATATGCAATGTGTGTATTCACTCGATAACACACACACACACACACACACACACACACACACACACACACACACACACACACACACACACAATATATATATATATATATATATGAATATTTAAAAAACCCTCAGACACAGACATACACGTTCAAACACGAATATACATCGAGAGAGAGAGAGAGAGAGAGAGAGAGAGAGAGAGAGAGAGAGAGAGGAGAGAGAGAGAGAGAGAGAGCAGGCAGGCAGACAAGTAGCATAACTTTCTCACACATTCCAATATTTCAGCACTGGGGAGCAGCAATCTTACATTATCAAAAGTTTACCAAAAAACAAAACAAACAACACACACAAAAAAACAAACAAACAAAAAAATACCACCACCAACAACAAAAAACAGGAAAGAAACTTAGTAAGGAAATCTGCGACTTGTTTCCCATCACCTTGAAAAGCCCAGCTCTGAGCCTGGAAAGAACACAGAATAATAAGCTGGACCAAGATCACATCTCGTCAAGTTGTGCCATCTATTTCAGTGAAGGTGATTGTTGGTATGGTTGCACCTTAGTTTCTCCTGATAGGGCTGGGAGCGTGAATATGATAGCAAAGAAGACCAGAGCTTTGAAAAAGGGGCGAGGAAGAGGACGGAGAGGGAAATAGCACATCATATGGACGTTCACGTTTCACCATTGTGTGCCAGAAGATGCCAGGCGTCTCCTGAATCTTGTTATCAGGCTATGGTTTAGGGCTTTTATCTTCGTCATTCTCAGTTTCCGCTGCCACAGAGGTTGTATTGGATCTTGGATTGAGATTTTTTTATATGGACATAATTGTGTGTTGGGTTTGTTTAAATATTTCTGCTCTTCCTTTTGTTTAATTTGCTCTCTCTCTCTCTCGTGCTCTCTCCTCGTCTCTCTCTCTCGTCTCTTCTCTCTCCTCTCTCTCTTCTCTGTGTGTGTGTGTGTGTGTGTGTGTGTGTGTGTGTGTGTGTGTGTGTGTGTGAGTGTGAGAGAGAAAGAGAGAGAGAGAGGGGTGTCTGTGTGTGTGTGTCTTCCTGCCTGCCTGCTTGCCTGCCTGTCTGTCTGTCTGTCTCACTCTATCTTTCATTCTCTTTCCTTCATCTCCCGTTTCTTCCTGCCTCTCACTCACACCTTCTTTTCTCTCAGTGTGCTTGTGTCTCCATATCTGACGTCCTCTCTCTCCTTCTAACTGCAAGCTCTTACCATGCCTCTGTATACACAGCTGAGATGCTGTCAGGCCAACATGTCTATTTCCCATTCTTTCACAGACAGCACTGTCTTCTGGAAGCAATCGCAGAATGGAGGAGGAAGAAGAATGGCAGATCAGCAGCAAGATTACATCACGCCAGCCACGCTTTCATGTGGAAAATTTAAAGTGGGTTCCCCTCGAAAAACCATTGATAAATCCAGACAGAAAAAAAAATTGTCCATCACACTCGCACGACATTCTGATCAAACTGAAATAGAAACTGCAGAAATAATATCGATGGAAGAGCTTTTTAGGTGGAACATCTCGCTAAACCAGATTCCAGAAAAGAGTGCGGGGACCCCGGCTGTTTAATTGTCAAGTTGTCAATCAGGGCTGAAGGCTGACTCATGAGCTGGCTGGCCGTTGGATATGAAGCTGCAGAAGATCCTAGAAGCATGCCTCCACATTTGTGATGACTGTTGCAAGCCTCACATTAGCACGATGATGTCATTTCAAGAGACAGGAGAAAAAGATCCCGTTCTTACATATAGAAATCTTTCTCTCAAAGGAAGGAGAGGAGAGTTATGTCTAGATTTCCAACACACTACATTGGAAGTTGGAATGCGGCATGGGTGATGGCTTAAAGGTTGTGGAGATTGGTGATGTAACAGAGTTACGGAGGTGAGGGCAAATGATAGAGAACTGTTCACATTCACTTTCTTCAGTCTCCCTGACTCACTCATCCTTGCTTGATGCATGCGCACGCGTCAGCGTGTGCGTGCGCGTGCGCGCGTGCACTCACACATACACACAATGCACATGTATGCATGCGAACGCACACAGATATCAGAGGAGAGAGAGAGAGAGAGAGAGAGAGAGAGAGAGAGAGAGAGAGAGAGAGAGAGAGAGAGAGAGAGAGCATCACTCTCATGTACATTCTAATTTTCAACGCTCCAAACTTAATCACACTTAGCATAAGAAGCAAGAACTTAATCAATAAACTCGAAGATTCCCCCTGTCCCCCACCATAACGAAAAGTTCAATTGTGAGCCTCACACGAACATTAAGTTACAGGTTCGACTAATATCCAGTCTCGTAAAGTGGTACCAGTCATGCCAGTATGGTTATGACTGGTACCATTACCTTGATTTATCCTAATAGGGCTGGAAACTTGGAAAGGATTCCTAGAAAGACAAGCGCGTTGAAGTGGTGGAGAAACAGAGGAAAACTGGCCTAGCAGAGGGATGTTCCCTTTTCACCATTGTGTGCTAGAAGATGCTAGGAGTCCCTGAAGCTTTCCACTGTGTGGCAGTTTAGGAACGATCATCGCTGTCATTCCGTTTCCTTTGATGTGGAGACAAAATTAGTTTCAGGGGAGAGATTCTTAATATTAGCACAATTGTATTCTGACATTTTCAGATTCTCTCTCTCTCTCTCTCTCTCTCTCTCTCTCTCTCTCTCTCTCTCTCTCTCTCTCTCTCATCATACCTCCCCCCATCTTGCCACGCCCCTTTCTCTCTCTCTCTCTCTCTCTCTCTCTCTCTCTCTCTCTCTCTCTCTCTCTCTCTCTCTCAATAAGCTGATCTCAGTCCTGAAGAATGCATGATCAAATGAGTGGGAGATGTTTCCACTACGAAGAATTGGCTTTTCCAAAACATGTTTTTGATTCTCTGGATCATGCCTATGGAGTCCCTCCTCACCTTCCCCCCCCCCAACCCCCCACCCCCACCCCCACCCAGGCCTTCTTAGCACCTAAATGTCAACACAACGCTTTACTCTCCTACTTCAAGGACAGTTTTTTTTTTCAGATACCTGTCCACATTCATTTGTGTACACATGTACAATTTGGCTGCGTTTGCACCTCCTGGTGTGGTTGTGTGTCGTGTGTGTGTGCCGTGTGTCGTGTTTGTTGTAGGGTGTGTGTCGTGCTGTGTTCGGCGTGCGTGCGTCTTGCGTGCGTTGCGTGCGTTTCGTGCTGTGGTGTGTGTGTGTGTGTGTGTGTGTGTGTGTGTGTGTGTGTGTGTGTGGTGCGTGTGTTGGTGTGTGGTGTGTGGTGTGTGTGTGTGTGTGTGTGTGTGTGTGTGTGTGTGTGGTGTATGTGGGCTGGTGCGATTCGTTGCCTTGCTGTTGTTTGGATTGTAATTTTATCCTGTGGGAAAAATAGTTTTGCGTTTTATTGGGACTGTGCATTCAGTTGCCTTGCTTTGTTCGGATTGTATTTTTTCCTGTGGAAAAAAAAATTGCCACATATATATATCACAGTACAGAGTCACAGCACACAAACATGTATGTTTTTGCTTAAAAAAAATCAACAATCCACTAGTTCAGCTAAACAGATCATCAAGTCACACACACTACAACGTATGAAATATGTGAAGTAAGCAGTAGCGATAAGAATTCACTTACGTAGGGTTATTACCTTTTCCGCCAGTTAAGCGTGCATACCTAATGCTCCGTATTGAGCAGCATACCTGACCACTCAAAATGAAACACGTCTTGGCTGAGTTGATACGACTGACAAGAAGGAAAGGCCGCTCGCCACTGGCTACAGTCTGTTTATATGTTTATCACCATGATCCTGTCTTCAGCCCAGCGCTTGGTCCGACACCGGACAAATTCAACACCCTCCCCTAACACCCACTTCTGGCGTTATGAGCTTGCAGGGTGCTGACCTCTTATCGAAAGGCGTGTTTAGTTTTGGCTGCCTGATTTGTGTATTGCGTGGAGAAGAATATACGCACTGACATACTGTGATGAAGTATGTGCAGAGATGCGAGTTCCATCCTGACCAGCTGACATGAGGGGAAGGGTTTTTTTTTTTGCACCCTTCCAGGTCGGGAGGTGTGTTTGGAGGCCGGCTGGTTGGGTAAACCCTAACAGAGAGCTCCGCAACTTCGTCAGCCTCTCCTGGAGGAAATATATGGATTTGGGAGATGAAGAGGAGATTTGAAGGCTCATGTAAGATGCAGATGACTACAATTTGGAAAGAAATATTTTCATGAGGTGACGTGCTGATTTGATTTGTAGTTTAAACCAACAGATTAAACAATACTCACTGTCTATGGCTTCACTTAAAACTCAGAGTGTTTATATATGAAAACAATCAATGAACAAATATTTTGAGCCCTAAATACAATCAGATCACATGTTACACTCTTACAGACGTTAGTTGATGAAACCATTCCTCACATGTTACACTCTTACAGACGTTAGTTGATGAAACCATTCCTATGTTACACTCTTACAGACGTTAGTTGATGAAACCATTCCTCAAAGAATGATCATAACAGCTGTACATAACATGCTTTCCTCTGAAATTGAACCTACCACTTACAGATTAAGCGATGCAGAAGATATAATGTCATTAATTAAATCATCTCATGAGACTCTCCAATGACAAATTCTTCATTTCATTTTCAGAGGTGTTAAGCACTTAGACTGACTATCTAAAGAAATCATGTTTGCATTACAACATACTAAAGGTGAAAATACAGTCGCTGGATTTGAAACCAGTTCCCCTTTGTCTGACTGTTTAACTGTTTGGATAACTGTCTGTCTGTCTACCCCCCCCCCCCTCTATCTCTCTTCTAAATTCAGCTGTAAGATCTCTTGTATGCAGTAAATGTCCATCTTTCTCCACTTGTAACTAACTGTCAGATTGCCCCCTCCCCCCCCCCCCCCCCCTCCTTTTCAGAATCAAAACAACAGGCCAGCGGCAAGATTATGTCACACCCCACAATACTTTCGTGCAGAATATCTACTGTAGGCTCCACTTCTGACAATTATTAATAATTCAGCCAGGAAATTCGTCCATCACACTCGGCGTCATTCAGATCAAATTGTACTAGTATTTTGCTGAGAAAGTGGTGTGTGTGTGTGTGTGTGTGTGTGTGTGTGTGTGTGTGTGTGTGTGTGTGTGTGTGTGTGTGTGGTGTGTGTGTGTGTGTGTGTGTGTGTGTGTTTTGTGTGTGTGTGTGTGTGTGAGTGTGTGTGTGTGTCCAGCGATCTCCAAATAAAGGGTGTGGTGATGGCGGGTGTTCATTCGTCAAGATGTCAATCACGGATGAAGACTGGCTCTGGGCTGATTGGCTGGTGGATACGAGGCTGAAGAGACTCCTGGGAGCACGCCATCACCTGTTGGGGGGCCGTTGTGACTCTGCACCGTGGCCTCAATGATGTCTGTCTCGAAGGACAAAAGATAGGGCTTCCAAGTTTTTTCCCTTACATGAGATGGAGAGCAGAGTTATGGCCTTGCTTTTAAAAAAACCGTAGACAATCTTGGGCTTGAATCGCCTTTTCACTAGTGGGAGCATTCTCATCACTTGGGGTAGAGAGTTGGAAATAAGACATGGGTCAAGACCCGTGATTGTGGAGTTGGGGAGCTGACGAAGTGGGGGAGATAAAGGCAAATAGCAGAAAATTGTCTCCCCCTTTTTTTTCTCTTCAGCTGCCTGGTGCCATCTTCGCCATTTTCTTTTTGTGTTTGTATGGGCAGAGAGAGAGAGAGATGGGGGGAAGGAAGGAGGGAAGAAGAAGAAGAAGAAGAAGAAGAAGAAGAAGAAGAAGAAGAAAAGAACAAGAAGAACAAGAAGAGAGAGAGAGAGAGAGAGAGAGAGAGAGAGAGAGAGAGAGAGAGAGAGGTGTCATTGTTTTTTATTTCATTTTTTTTTAATACAAGAGATCAACAAGGCAAATTTACAAAAAGAGGCGGGAAAACTGATATATTATTTTGGAACAAATTTCACTACAAAAAGGATGTTGCTAATTCTGAGGAGTAATGTGGAAGGAAAACGAAATAAAGGACAGATATGAGATGCCTCTGTCTCTATCTGAATGTATGCATGTCTCTGTCTCTGTTCTTGTCTGTTTTTCCGTCCCTGTTTATCTGTGTCTCTCTGTCTCTGCCCCCTCCCTCCCTCTCCCAAATGCAACTGTGCAACAGTGGAGTGCACAGACTGCTTACATGAAGAGGCCTGAAATACATTGTATGCAGTGCATTGTCATCTCTCTTCCATTGTGACTGGTTTTATGAGGCTGCACTACCGTTTCAGATTAAAAAAAAGAACTGGCCTACAACAAGATTACGTCAAACACCAGCAATACTTTCACACAGAAAATTTACAGTAGGCTCCACATCTGAAAACTATTGACAGATTTAAACAGGAAAATGACCTGTCAGTCTCATCGGCATTGAACCTAGACTGAAATGGTGGCTTTGTCAAGAAAGCAGCCGGTCTGTGTGTTGGGCGGCGTATCGAGCGATAGTCAAATAAAGGACGAGGGCGATGTCGGGTGTTCATTCGTCAAGATGTCAATCACGGCTCTTGGCTGATTGGCTGGTGGATACGAGGCTGAAGAGACTCCTGGGAGCACACCATCACCTGTTGGGGGACCGTTGTGGCTCCGCACAGTGGCCTGTCCTGTTGAGAAAAGGCAGAGCCTGGAATCGCCAACTTCAAGTGTTGTTTTCTTTCATGGTATGCAGAACAGAGTTGTTGGCCTGACTTTGCAGAAACGTAGACGGTGTTAAGCTTCAATTGTTTCTTCACTACGGGCAGCATTCACTTGAAACCTGTCATTAACAAGCAAGTGCCTGATATCGCTGATAACGTCTACATTGGATCGAAATGCAGTGACTCTGTTCCGTTCTTCCTCAGTTTGCTCACAATATCGTTATTCTGTCCATTTGAGTCAGGAGAAACTGTGTTTGCATTTTACTTCCTCGCTGAAAAGCAGATTATGTATGAGTACGGTAAAACGTCCCTGTTTTTCACGTGCCAGTGAAGTTGAAATAAACAGATTGTCTTATTTGACAGGAGAAAGTCTTTCGCTGAATTCCATAGGTTACAGTAAACAGTTGCAGGCTCATATAAGTGAACATTTTGGATGTGTGAATACTTTCAATAAATCGAGCCATTTCAATCAAGCAAACTGCCACTTTAACATACATAAAGGAACATATAAAGTGTAGATAAACTGCAGACGGGTTTGGTTGATGTATGCCTATCAACCACAGCTCCGTGCATTGTTGTTACTTTGAACTGAATTTTAAAAAAAAAAACACCTTTGGAATATTGAGCATGTTTCACGTCCTCACCAAACTATTATAACCGACAAGAAAGAAACACTGCCAACCACTGGCTACACTTTGTTTGTATGTTAATCACCATGATCCTGCCTGTTGCACTACACTTGTTCAGACATTGTACAAATTCAGCACCCTCTCCTCAACATCTGCTTTTGGCGCTGTGAGCTTCCAGGCCGCTGACCTCCAATGAAAAAGCATGTTTAGTTTCCGTTGCTTGATGTGTGTGTTGTGTGGCGAAAAATATACAGACTGACATACTGTGATGGAGTATGTGCAGAGATGTGAGTTTTATCCTTGACCAGTAAGACATAAGGGGAGCTTTTTTCTCACCCTTTTCAGTGGGGAGATTTGTTTGGAGGCCAGTCGGTTGTGTAAACGCTGATAGAGGGTGTTATCTTCTGCCAACTTATCAGCTTCTCCTGGAGAAAAATATGAAGGTTTGAGGAGATGAAGAGAAGGTGAGAAGGGAAAGCCTGCCCACACATATGGAATAGAGGTGACTACAAGTATTAAAGAACTGTTGAAACAAGGGGATGTGCTGATGGAAATTGTGGTTTAAACCAACAGCTATAACACAAACACACTGTCCATCCTTTCGTTTAGAACGCAATGCGCTCGTGCATTGAAAGAGTAAGCGATCAAAATATTCTGAACCTTTAGAACATTCAAATCACGAGACACACTCTTACAGACTTTAGTTTAGCAAATCACTCTTCAGCGTGTCATTATTATAGCTTTTCTTAAGTCAATTTTCTCCAAATCGAAATCTGCCTCTTGCAGATTAAGAGCCACACAGAACATGATGTGTCTAATCACATGATCTCATATGACTCCCCAGTAGAGAAGACCCTTCATTAACACTTCGATGATGTTAAGTTTTGAGACAGAACAATTAAATGTAATATTGCCTACAAATGGTGAAAATACAGTCACTGGATATGAAAGAAATTAATGTTTGGCTGGCTTTGTGTCTGCTTGGCTAGCTGTCTGTCTTCATCTCTTTGTCTCTCTCTGTTTCTCTGTTTGTCTTTCTCTGTGTGTCTGTGCATCTGTCTGTGCAAGTGATTGTCTGTCTGTCGGTTTCTCTGTCTGTCTGTCTGTCTATCTCTCTTCTAAACTCAGCTGTGCAATAGTGAATTGTAAAGGTTGCTTTCAGGAAGAGGCCTGATATATCTTGCATGCAGCATATTGCAATCTCTCTTCCTTTGTCAACAGCTCCATCAGATTGCATCCCTCTCCCCCTCCCCTCTTTCAGAAAAAGCCTGGCCAGCAATACTTTCGTGCAGAACATATACTAGCAGGCTCCACTTCTGAAAATTATTGATAGATCCAGCCAGGAAGATGGCCTTTCACACTCAGCGACATTGGGATCAGACTGAAATCGTGGCTCCACTGAGAAGGCTGTCTGTGGGGGGGGGGGGGGGTGTCTTTTCTTTTCTTTTTTTATTATGGTGTTGAGAGAGAGAGAGAGAGAGAGAGAGAGAGAGAGAGAGAGAGAGAGAGAGAGAGAGAGAGAGAGATTTGATTTTCAGTACAGTTAAGATGTGCTTTTATTATTTGACTTATAAATGTTAAATGTTTCCCTGTTAATTTTCCTTTATGATTTTTATGTCACTCAGATGTTATTTGTATCATTTTCGTTTCTCATTAATTCATTAAAGATTTTTAAATGTCAGTACAACACTATGTTAATCTGACAGTAAATGGTTTCAGGCAGTCAGTGTGTGTGTGTGTGTGTGTGTTGGGCGGTGTATTGAGCGATCTTCAAATAAAGGGTGTGGCGGATGGCGGATGTTCATTCGTCAAGATGTCAATCACGGGTGAAGACTGGCTCTGGGCTGATTGGCTGGTGAACACGAGGCTGAAGAGACTCCTGGGAGCTCGCCATCACCTGTTGGGGGGCCGTTGAGCTCTACACGGTGGCCTCTGTCCCGTGGGAGAAAGGGTATTCGTTTTTTCCGTTCTCAATGTGGGAGAGGAGAGTTATTGGCCTGGCTTTCAAAAAATGTAGACAGTCTTGGGTTTGAAGTATTTCTTCACTACTGACAGTGGTCTGATGATGCTGTGTGGGAAGTTGAAAATGAGACATGGTTCAAGCAAGCCCATGATTGCAGAGCTGGGGAGATAAGACAAATAACAGAAAATGTTTCTTCTGTTTCTATTCTGTTCAGCCAACCGTTCTCATGGAGGTATTGTCTGATATGGGGACACACACACACACACACACACACACACACACACACACACACACACACACACACACACACACACACACATGCACAGAACAGGTTTTATTGTGTTTATTTTGTTCTATGTTGTAGTATCTAATTTGTTTTCTTGGAACAGAGATGTGATAGTGAATGACCAAAGACCTGAGCAACAAGCACCTCAGGAAAGAGACACAGAGATAAACTAATAAACATAAGTGGTGGACAAGATTAAAAACAGAAGACAGATGGACTGAGACAGATTACTGTAGGGGATGAGACACAGAGGAAAGAAGAATAAGGTTAGAAAAGTTACACTATTGTAATCATTCATTTGTTTGTTTTTGCATTGCTGGGCATTTTGTATTGTAAACAAACCTTACTGTGGCATTTACATATTATATTTTAGTGATTCATGTGTGAATCCCCATGGAGGTAAACATACCACCTGCAGGACCTGTCATCAACAAAGAAGTGCTTGAGACTGCTCACTACATCTATCATGGGCCGAGAACAGTGACTCCGTTCTGGTCTTCCTCTGTTTTCTCGCAATATCTTGTTTCTGTCCATTTGAGGTGGAACAAAGCATTATACGTCTTCACAGAGAAGCACATTATGCCTGAGTAAAGAAAAAGCTGTTCCATGTGAAAGGGAAACAAATAGATTATACATTGCTCAGTTACTATAAACCAATACTGTAATAATAAAAACTCATGTACTGCTCAATTACTATAAACCAATACTGTAATAACAAAAACTCATGTACCATATTTGTGTTAAACAGGACAGAGAATTAGTTCACTTGCTTCGTTTTTCTTTGGGATCTTACTTGTCAGGAGAAAGTCTTTCGTTGGATTTAACAGGTAACAGTAAACAGTTGCAGACACATACAAGTGAACATTCTGGCTGTGTAAACTCTCAGTAATCGAGCCATTTCAATCAAGCAAAGTTATAACTTTCACATGCCTAACAGAAGATATAAAGCGCAGATCAACTGTGCTCAGGATTCATCGACGTAGACCTATCAAACCATCTTCCATGCCTAT
This sequence comes from Conus canariensis, assembly GCA_033310375.1. Lineage (NCBI taxonomy): Eukaryota > Metazoa > Mollusca > Gastropoda > Neogastropoda > Conidae > Conus > Conus canariensis. Next base: position 8,923,802 of record CM065720.1, read on the forward strand.
TTTGTGCTTTGTACTGCCAATCTTTGGAACACCGAAATGTAACACGTTCTCGCTAAGCCGTTATAACTGACAAAAACGATACCCTGTTCGCCACTGGCTATAATCTGTTTATATGTTTATCATCGTGATCATATCTGCTGCGTAACACTTGTTTCGACATTGGACAAACTCAACACCCTCCCCATAGAACTTGCTCCAGGAATTGTAAGTTTCCAGGCTGCTGAACTCTTACGGAAAAGCATGTTTAGATTTCGTTGCCTGATTTGTGTATCGAAGAGACTCGTGGGAGCATGCCATCACCTGCTGGGAGACCATTGTGGCTCCGCACGGTGGCCTCAATGATACATATCCGGTGGGTGAAAAGGCGTGGCTAGAATTCACCAATTCCAAGGTTTCAAAAGAACAATTTCTGATTGCATGATATGGAGAGGAGACCATACTAAACAAAACCGTAGAGTATCTAGAGTTTGATGCATGTCTTTTCTGCTGGCAGCATTTTCATGACACTGTGTGAAAGGCTGGAAATGAGACATGGGTAAAAGCCTATAGTGTGAAGTTGCGAGAGTTGGTAAATAATAGAGAACTGTTTCTCCACTTCTATTCTCTTCAGCCATCCGGTCTAACTCTCCCCATTTCTGGTGTAATGTGAAACACACACACACACACACACACACACACACACACACACACACACACACACACACACACACACACCACAGAGAGAGAGAGAGAGAGAGAGAGAGAGAGAGAGAGAGAGAGAGAGAGAGATTATCCATTTTAATTCATTTAACATGAGATAACAGCGATGATAATCGATGGAATCAGACGAGAAACCTGGCGTATCATTTGAGACTTATTGCACTATACAAAGCGTTCTTTATGATTCTGGAGACGGAAGGCGGAAGGAAAAGAAAAAGGAATTAAGGACAGATATGAGTAATGCCCTGTTTGGTGAATGCAAGTGAGCCATTTTACTACAAGTGACTGTCTTTTTGCCCGATTCTGGGTTTGGTCTGTTTTAGCTGGAAGAGTGCGGATGAAGGGGAAGGACAAGAGAGGCTGGTGGGTGAAAGGACACTGTGAGAGATAGGATACTTCGGGAGAGGAAGGATACGGATGCTTCATGTGGGTGTACACCTTATATTTCACCGTGACGGGCCAGGAGACGTTTGGAGTTCCCTCGTTCTGTGGGATAGATTTTTTAGTATAATATCTTCCCGCCATTCTGGACACGGGATCTGCTCGGTAGCTTTCGCTCTGCCGTAAACGATGTGTGACTGTTGTCTCCTTCTCCTTCTTCTTCTCCAGCGTTGAGGGCCCACAATCAAACTTGATTATTCTGGCACCTCCTTTGGGCTCTGTGTCCCTGACTCTTCTTCTTCTTCTGCGTACGCAGGCTGATACTCCTGTGGACACTCCCTGTGTAGACAGGCAAGGATTAATCCCATCTACCCAAAAAAGGGAGTGGAGTTTTGTGTGTATGACCGTTTTTATTTTTATCCCGCCATTAAGGCAGCCATACTCCAGCTTCGGGGAATGTGTCTCTGACAATCCTGAGGACCAAAGAAAGTACAAGAGTGTTTGAGCAAATACACTTTCCGACACCGGGTTATTCATGTTTCTGTGTGTTCTGACTCAAGAGTCTAATACAAAATTTACCTTAGGGAAATTTTCGGCCAGCTCCTGCTGGTCTTCATCAGCCCCGACTGACTGGTAGTTATGGTGGGTGTTGGTGTTCTCTGAGTTGTCCTCACTGGTGGAGTGATAGGTGTTCAGCACGCTCTTGTAAATGGGGGGCAGTGAAGACAACTCAGAGAACACCAACACCCACCACAACTACCAGTCAGTCGGGGCTGATGAAGACCAGCAGTAGCTGGCCGAAAATTTCCCTAAGGTAAATTTTTATTAGACTCTTGAGTCAGAACACACAGAAACATACAAAAGTGTTGTTGTGTATTAATGCCTCCACCACAGAAGTTCAGTTTTCATCACTGTATGCTGGGTTGTGTGTTCCTCAGAAGATCATGCAAAAACTACCTATTTCAATCAATTAGAATGAGGCCCCATGGCAAACCCATTAAGCTGGGGTGTGGATCCATGGTGTAGATTCAGATCAACGATGGTTCCAGGGTCGTTCAGAAAGTTCAAAGTTGCACGAGGAATAACGCCTTCGGTCAGTACTAACATTTACCTCCCTTACTGTCAATTCAGTATCGGGTACTTTTATTGATAAGATTATTAGAACCTTTCCACTGTACATGAACACTGCGAAGTTACTTTTTAGTCGTTGATGACTAATTGTGAAGAAATATGTTTTTAATGAATTGTGAAAACCTTCCAGATATGTAACAGTGGACATTACGTGTTTTGTATGTTCTGTTTGAAACACACACACACACACACACACACACACACACACACACACACACACACACACACACACACACATACACACGCGCGCGCGCACTCACGCACGCTCGCAGCACGCACGCACGCACGCACACACACACACATACACACACACACACACACACACACAAAGAGAGAGAGGAACACAGATGCACACACACACACACACACACACACACACACACACACACACACACACACACACACACACACATACACACACACACACAAGCACACGAATAACTCCTGTCTATACTAAAATTTACTTCCCCAGCCTGGAAAATAATTTTCTTTCTCACTCATGAATGAACTCAAAAGGCAAATCCCATCCAAGATTTGTCCAACCATGGTGGACGTCATCACTCTCCTAAGTGCGGTAACTGTCGTTGTTTTCAGTATTGAAGTTGAAAACCTTATCATGGAACAAGTATGAGAGGAAAATAGCAACCGCAGAACATCATCCACATCGTCATCTTCTTTTAATCATTATCATAATTGTGTCAGGTTCTGTGCCCCCTTCCCACCCATCCCCAAACCTCTTGCAAACTTTATGCCTTGCTGTCAGGGTGGCTTCCCCTCCATGCCATGCTGTCATGGTGACCTCAGTTTTGATTACATCTCCACGTCAGTGCTTTTTTTTTTTCTTTTTTTAATTGCTGATCGATGAGGATGAGGATGAAAAAAATGATGCTATGTATTTCCATTCGATGGCCAGACACCATCAACAATGAGCTCTGGGAGAGAACAACCAGCTGCCTGCAGAACAGGAAATCAAGAAACGACGTTGGGGCTGGATTGGACATACGCTGCGGAAGCCTGCAAGCAACATCACCAGACAAGCCCTAACATGGAACCCCTAAGGGAAACGAAAAAGAGGTCGGCCAAGGAACACCTGGCACAGGGACCTGGAAGCAGACATCAGGAACATGGGGATGACTTGGAACCAGCTGGAGAAAAGAGCCCAGGACAGAGATGCTTGGAGGTCCTTGGTTGGCGGCCTGTACCCCAGGAGGGGTAATAGGCGATGATGATGATGATTTCCATTCTGGTCTGGGACTGCGTCATAGGACGGGCTGTACTCTATATTTACTTCCATTATATATCCCGGCGTCATCCAGGCTCAAAGGTAGAGACACCTGCAATGTTGGTAAAGAAATGTGAGCAACACTCTCAGAGACGCATCCATTAAGCTGATGAAACTCGACTGTGTGGTCTCAGTTTTCCCAGCTGACCCCATAGCAAACTCAACTCCGGGTAGGAGCCGGTCGAGGTACACAAATCACACCAAAAAATGGCTCTGATGGGAATCGAACCCACGACCTCCAAGCTATACCACTTCGCCACGGCGGCTGGTCAGCATTTCAGTTTCACTTTCGACCAAAAGGCATTACTGTGTGCAAACTAGTCCATGTAGGCTACACAACGTTGTTTTCTTTATTTGCTTGTTTTTTGTTTTTTTTTCTCTCTTTTTCTTCTTCTCTTTTTGAGCCATGAAACCAAAGTAGGGAAAGCAAAAAGCTGGTGGTAGGAAGCTTGAGGGGAAAGGTGAGGGGTGGGGCGAGGGACTGAGAGATGGGAGGAAGGGGAAAGTTAGGATAGAGGTGGAAAATAAACATATTCTCATCGATGAAGATCCAGTGGGTGTCCATGCCCAGGTGAAAGCCAGCGCGGTGGTCAGGTGTACGTAGAGTTATAGATTTACGCATTAGCACAGGAACGTTCAGTCTGTTTTTTTTTCCCTGCGACATCTCATCTCCTCCCCCCAACCCCCACCCTCATCTCCATTGCTCTTACTTCTCTCTTTTTGCAATCCCCCTCTGCCCTCCATCTACCAGGCCCACCCCTCCCGACAGAAAAAAAAATCAAAGAGAGAAGAGAGAGAGAGAGAGAGAGAGAGGAGAGAGAGAGAGACAGACAGACAGACAGACAGACAGACGACGACAGAGAGACAGAGACAGAGAGACATACACACACACACACACACACACACACACACACACACACACACACACACACACACACACACACACACACGATGCTCTTTTCCTACCATCATCCTAAAATCTTATTCAGCTACCCCAGAGCATCCACAATTGAATACAGTTTTTGCTGCCCAGCTTCGCATTAACGTTCAGAAAAAAAAAAGAAAACAGAGCTGCTCAACACTATTCTAACAACTTCACTGGCTTCCCATCCGATGAAGTATTCAGCAGAAGTGTGCTTGCACTTGCTACAAAACATTATTCAAAAGTTATTGATAAAGCACCGCAAAAAAAAAAGACAAAAAACAAAACGAAACAAAACAAAACAAAAAAACCCAAACGAATCACAAGACAAAATACGACGCGTTTCGACCTCTTATGTCTTCCTCAGGCAAGATACACAACACTCAGGACAACGAAAATGAAGGAGCAATCACTGATCTTCATCCAGTTCGGCTCAAGACTGGCGTTGAATCAACGGTGTTTTGTCATGTGTTTCACTTGTCTACGCTTTTTTTTTTTTTTTTTTTTTGCGATGCTTCATCAATAACTTTTCAAATTTGTTTAGATTTCCCCGCTTGCAGTCGCCTCACTTTGCAACTAGATCTACAAAACATTAGTTAATTCCGCTCCGAGCTATCTGTCTGAACTGTTGCAAATTTATCTCCCCTGACGTTCCCTCCCCTCTTCTGCAAATAACCGCCATCTTTGTAATCCCTACCTCCGCCTGCCCTCACCCCTCTCGCAGATAACAATGTCAGAGTATTCTCCCATTCTGCTGCCCAGCTTGGGACTCCGCCCCTGCTCCCCAACCCCGACCCCTACCCCATCTCCCTCCCTCCGCATTCTTCGTCCACTTCCCTCCCTTTTAATCTAGGTGGCCTTCATAGTTTTTTTTTCCTAGTTAAAACCCTAAAAACCCTCTCTTGCCCCCGTCTAATGGACGTGCTAGAGCCGTTTTATTCATGTTTGTGCAGGGAAATCTATGAATGAGTTTTTCTTTTGTTTTTCATTTTCAGTGTCCTGTAAAACGCTACGTGTACGGTAGGCGCGTATAAATGTGCCACATTATCATTATTCTGTTATTATATTATCATCACCCTCCTCCTCCCTCCTCCTCCTCCTCGTCATCGTCATCATCATCATTATTCTCATCATCTTTGTTGTTGTTGTTGTTGCTGTTGGCGTTGTTGTTGTGGTTGTGATTGTTGTCGTTGCTATCATTATTTTTGTATCTATTATAATTGTCGTCGTCGTCGTCGCTGTCATCATCATCATCATCATCATCATCATCATCATCAGTCGTCTCGTCTCGTCGTCGTCGTCATCGTCGTCGTCGTCTATCGTCGTCGTCGTCATCATCATCATCATCATCATCATCATCATCATCATCATCATCATCATAACTCATTCATTCACTCATTCTCTTAATATGCTCGCGTCCAAGATTCACAACTCACTTGTGCCCTTCACGTAAGGAGGACAAATTCCTCTTTAACCGCCCCCCCTCCTCCCTTCCCCCTCTACTCCCACACTACCATCACCACCACCACAACCTCTCTCCCCCATTCTGTCCCGTCCTTGACTAGAGATGGAAGGGGGCGGGGACGGGGAAGGGGAGGGGGGTGCGGCAGTGTCTGGCTGCATCTTTACGACCTGGGTCCCCACCTGTCGTCACGGAGGCTTGCCTCGTTCCTTACTTCCAGACCGTTGCCTTCCACTCGCTATGGCAAGGCCTTCACTCGTCACGTACTGAGCCACAACGTATGGCTGGGATGTAAGAGAGAGAGAGAGAGAGAGAGAGAGAGAGAGAGAGAGAGAGAGAGAGAGAGAGAGAGAGAGAGAGAGAGTTGTGCCATATAATATGAAACAAAACCAAAACCAAACAAGATGCAAAGCATATAAACATACTCCCGGTTTATCTTGAATACGCATGGGTGGGGGGAGCTGAAAAAGTCACAATCAAACATGTGTCATAATGTATGACAACGCCAAACATGCGTCATAATGTCTTTCGTCACTCAGATATTCCATAAAGAAGAAAAACCTTTTGGGCCGTTATAGCCGTTAAATAACGGCTATTCTGGTAAAATAAAACATCAGATCGGGCATCATTCGTGACCCATGATGAACATACGTACAAATTTTCAGACAGATCGGCCCAGAAGTTTTGTCTGGAGCGAGTGGAACACGTTTTGACCACGGACAGACAGACACATAGACAGACACACACACAGACAGCATTTCTTCGTTCCCATTGTAAAGTACTCCCTGTTCTATAAGAACTGGGAGTACAAAAAGGACGAGCGTCGCGCGACGGTGCCCATGTCCACACTCACATGCACACAGAGACAATCATGCGCCCCGCACACAACCACACATCGGACTCCTTTCTTTCAGTATAACAAACCAGAATATAATTTCAAGTTTCACCCCGGATATTTTTTTTTCTTTTTCTTTCTTTCTATTTGCGCCTCTTTTCTTTTGGTGCGAGGGGGTTTTCAAATTTTCTCGTTTTTGCTTTGTCCAATATGTGATTCAACAAGACTGTCTTTTATTCAAAGTGCTAATACTGTTCTCTCAAAAATCATATCTAGGTCACACTGACCTCAGTTCATTTGCCCATTTCACAGACTTCTTTTTCAGGTCATACAGACGACCAATTTGCCTGCATAAACCACAAACCACTCTCAGTTCACTGAACCCGATTTGAAAAAAAATTCCCAACGAAAAAATAACTCTCTTTTTCAGTCACCAAAAAACACACATTCTTTCTGTGAGGACAATAATCACATCAAATTTCCAATTAACAATTTATAGCGACAGCAGACATTCCAAAGCTTCTCAAGGGCTGTGAGGGCAGCGAGGGGCTACGTCCAGGTGATAGTTCCAACATACAGGGTGCTTGCAAGGCACTCTATTTGTAATCTGAATTAATGACACTCTTGACGATCGATCACAGGATCCATATCTTACCTATTGGATGTGTGAACGGGGTAGAATTTGAAAATGATTCCGATTACGATCAAAACGAGAATAAACAGGTATGTTGATAAATTTTAGTGTATGAATCTGTGTGTGTGTGTGTGTGTGTGTGTGTGGTGTGTGTGTGTGTGTGTGTGTGTGTGTTCGTTCTTCAATTTAACGTCTATTCACATAAAGTGATTTTAGACAGGTGTGTGTGTGTGTGTGTGTGTGTGTGTGTGTGTGTTGGTGTGTGCGTGCGTGCGTGCGTGCGTGCGTGCGTGCGTGCGTGCGTGCGTGCGTGGTGTGTGTGTGTGTGTGTGTGTGGATAGAAGATGGTGTGTGATGTGTAGATAAGTAAATAAGTGCTGAGTGTTGATGTGTAATTTTAAGCTTAGTAATTTGATTTTATTCTATTGCTTTTTTTTTTTTACACTGTATCTTACGATGTAATATTGCAATGTGTCACCACAAAATGATTTTCCTTTATGGACAAAATAAACAACTTGTGAACTTGTGTGAACTTGTGAAATTCGAGATCGTGGTAAAAAGCTTGTATTGAAAATCATTATATATGTTCACACATCCCATACTCATCCTAGGATCAATAATATGCGTGCCTACAAAAATAGTTGAGAGTTCAACTCTTTCACAGACGTCTTCGTCCTCTTCGTCTCCTCTTCACCAATCTCTCCTTTTCCTGACTGTGTCTGTCTCTCCTCTTAGCTAGTCGGCTGCTTCCGCCAATGTGACATGCAGTCTCTTGTTTCCCAGGAATCCAAATCACTATTTTAAAAAAACTGATCACTGAGGTGCAAGCGCCCTGTAAAGGAGAGTTTTCAACCACTCCAGTTAAACTTCTCCTACAAACATTTCTAGTGTCTGCAAGTAATAGTTTTAGCAGGCCTGCCGGTTCAAAGTGCACAAAAAGGGAAAATTATATATGTTCTTTTTTTTCCCGGGGCGTATGACACCCCCACCCCCACCTCCCGGGGAAAGAATCATCCAAGGGAGAATTCTTCGAAACCCAGAAAGATAGTGACAGGCGCTAACATTACGTCATTGATAAGAAACACAGGCATGGATGATAGCAAGACCATTATTACAGATTTATCACAGAAAAATCGTACGACCACGAGTAATATTATTATCAATCAATAGTGTTGAGAAGTTTTGCATACGATATAAGAGAGAGAGAGAGAGAGAAAAAGAGAGAGAGAAGGAGAGAGGGGGGGGGGGGGGGGGGGGGGCGGGGGGGGGGGGAGACTTACTTCATGGTTTTCATTTTCTCTACGAAAAAAATACCTTCTATCACAACAAAAAATAATGATGAACCCTAAACATGATTTTCCAACAAAAATAAATGATGAACACTAAACATAATTTTCCAACAAAAAATAATGATGAACCCTCAACCTAATTTTCCAACAAAAAATAATGATGAACCCTAAACATAATTTTCCAACAAAAAATAATGATGAACCCTCAACATAATTTTCCAACAAAAAATAATGATGAACCCGAACATAATTTTCCAACAACAAAAAAATAATGATGAACCCGAAACATAATTTTCCAACAACAAAAAAATAATGATGAACCCGAAACATAATTTTCCAACAAAAAATAATGATGAACCCTAAACATAATTTTCCAACAAAAAAATAATGATGAACCCTACACATAATTTTCCAACAAAAAATAATGATGAACCCTAAACATAGCATTCCTGAAACCCCATTGTCTTCCTCTCACTGTGATGTTAACCTGCAAACGTAGTCAAGCATTTGATCAATCATTACAACTCATGCATACGCATGTGGCTTTGACAACTGAAGACATTAATCACCGAAAATAACAACCGTTCTCGTTCACTTCAGTGCCAACGTCGTTCTGGCGGCATGCTTTTCACAGTTAATATTCAGTTTATTTCCATGCACTGTGCACCGGACAATCGGTGCCAGAACCTGTCAAACTTGTCAAGTGGATGTCGGATCCTCAGGACACATATCAGAATGAAAGAGGGGTGTAAATGCCATATGAAAATTATGTTCATGTTGTAGGGGTCCTTTTCACGATGAAAATAAATCCGTCCGCGGAGGAAATCGTAAAAAAAGAGCGCCAAACTCGTAATTGTCCATAACTGCCAGGTTACATCAACACGACTTGATGGGTTTTATGGAGAGCGAAGACACCTCGTCATCCGCTGCCTGACGGCTTGACGGACTGGGCCGGGAATTGAGACTATAAACACATGATACGTCACGTGACACACGCTTCACTCCTCCACCCCTCTCACCCTTCCACCCCAACTTCACACTCCCTTCATTCCCTACCGCAAGGTCATCTTGTTTTCAAACTGAGGATTCTTTCAAAAGACATCAGAACTCTTTAAACAACAACAACAACAACAACAACAACAACAACAACAACAACAACACATGCATTATCACTTATCTTCTCAGACAGAAGACGAGAAGAGAAATGGTGCTCGTTCTTCGTCTTCATTGACCTGAATGTTGTTTCTTTTTACCTGAAGAAGACCTAAGAGGTCGAGATGCATCGTGGTTTGTCCTGTAATCTGTTTGTCTGGATTGTTTTGCAGAACTCATAGATTTTCTTTTACAAATTTGCTTCAATTTCCGCTTTCAGTTACCTCGCTTTGAAACTATGCATTGTAAGGTTTTAGTAAGATAAGATTAAAAACAATTAATGGTAACTATGCATTATTAAATTATAGTAAGATAAGATTAAAATAATTAATGGTTACTTAAAATGAAATGAAATCATGGAAAAAAAAGTCAGAACAGAAAAAATAGTGCAAGTATGGACAGTACACGAGGAAACAACAAGAACAAACACGTACTAATAAAAGGGCGTATACGTCCTACGAGTCTCCCAACCTTCTCAAACATTCCTCTCATGCAGTCCAGCATCTCTCCCCTCTCTTCAGCTAATAGTCGGTACGATGCCAACCCTCGCTTGTCTCCCTTCACACACCCCCCCCCTCCCCCTCTCCCCCTCTCCCTTCTCCCACTATCCCCAGCTTCAAGGAAAAATGACAACGACAAACCAACTTTCGCATCATGGCACATGCATTTACTTACCAGGCACTTCGTTTTCTTATTAACAAAAGACGCACTCTCCGAATCAAAAGATGTTACTGCCTTGCAAACATCGCCCCAGCTAAAGCAACAGCACCCTTGCTCTTCCATTTCACTGCAGAATGGTGGGCATGGTATGCAACGCTGACGTGAAGTGGATGACACAACGTTTTGTTCTGTTTTTCAGAGAGAGAGAGAGAGAGAGAGAGAGAGAGAGAGAGAGAGAGAGAGAGAGAGAGAGAGAGAGAGAGAGAGAGAGAGATTGTTTTATTACCTTAATGGGCATCTGCCAACAATGTTTTTTTTTTGTCAGAGAGAGAGAGAGAGAGAGAGAGAGAGAGAGAGAGAGAGAGAGAGAGGGGTGTGTGTGTGTTTTATTACCTTAATGGGCATCTGCCAACCTTACAGCTTGATGGAAAGCGGAAAGACAGGCCTCTGTCACGTAGCAGCCCTGCGTTACATGTACGTTAGACATCATGCATCTGATGAATGCAACTGGAGCAATTCCCTGGTTTCGTGCACCAATCCGATGAAGAAGATTTCTCAGTATTTAAAGAAATCGCTCAGACAGAGACAGACATGTCCATAAAAAACAGATAAAAGAATCTAAGACGAAGAAGAAGAAGAAGGAGGAGGAGGAGGAGGAGGAGGAGAAGATGAAGAAGAAGAAGAAGAAGAAGAAGAAGAAGAAGAAGAAGAGAAGAAGAAGAAGAAGAAGAAGAAGACGGAGAAGAAGGAGAAGAGAAGGAGAAGGAGAAGAAGAGAGAGTGAGTTTAGTCAATCTAGCTCTGATGTAGCCTCTTTCTTTTTAAAATCCATCTCACCTTCCAAACAAATAAGATAGATGTAGTTTGTGGGAGCTATGGGTACACCAATGAAATTTTGCTTTCTAATCTGCGGGCCTACTGCCATTATTTTTCTCACATGCACAGTGCCTAGTGACGTGCTCTGATTGGTCCAGGAAACGATAGGTATTCTTACTCTCAGGGAAACTCCAGAGGTATTAATTGATGTCTGCTGGTACTTCCGGATTAGATGGTCTCTTGCGCTTTCGTCGTCCGCGTATTCCTTCTATCCTGTACTCTTCTTGTTCTTTTCCTTCTATTTCTTTTCTGTTTTTGTATTTGTCTGTCTGTCTGTCTTCTGTCTGTCTGTTCGTCTTCTGTCTGTCTGTCTGTCTGTCTTTGCATATGTTTGCTTGTCTGCGTGTCTGTCTGTTTGTCTGTCTGTCTGTCTGTCTGTCTGTCTCTCTCTCTCTCTCTCTCTCTCTCTCTCTCTCCTCTCTCTCTCTCTCATATCTATCTTTGAGATGATGATATTTGTATTTTTGTCGCAGATGATGGTGTTTCTGGTGGTAATTCGCGCGTGCGTGTGAGTGTGTATGTATACGCGTATTTTCAGTATAATAAAAAATTAGCCACAAAGCGACAAGAGTGCACAAAAGGTAATAATAATAAATAGAAATAGAAAAAATAATTGATTACACAAACAAACAAACAAACAAACACACATATAAATCAATATATAAATGTATAAATGAATAAATACATATATATATATATATAATGTATATATATATATATATATAATATATATATACATACATACATAAATGAATAAATATAAATAAGGTTCGTTTTAAGTTGAGTAAAGAGGCTTTAGTGTGCGCAGACAGACAGACAGACAGACAGACAGATCACACACACACACACCACACACACACACACACACACACACACACACACACACACACACACACACACACACACACACACACACACAACTTCATATATGGAAAGCACAACTTCACTTAATATACCTTTAGATCTTTCAGAATGCTATTCCTTAATTGACAAACAGACTGAGAAAAGCTTCCAACAGTCCTTAAAGAACTCGGAATCTCAGTACTGTGATAACTGTATTGCATACAGTTCTGGAACACAGAATAAAACAGCAAAAACTTATCTAACTTATATACCTAGAGATGTAAGAAGCTTAATCCACAGATTCCGTTTAAATTCACTGAAAACAAAATTCAGTAGAAATGTTAGATATATGTGTGGAAACGCACTAAGTGTTTCACATTTATTAATTCATTGCCCCAAAACAAAGAACTTGATTATCATGGCTGGTGGTAATACTTCCGATGGATCGACGTCATCACTCTCTAAAATGTTGAATGATTATTCGTTTCTCAGATTAGTTAGTCAAAGTTTCTTACAGAGTCCAGTTGGCGTTTTTCTTTAATTGTTTTTTTTTTGTTTTTTGTTGTTTTTTTTAAAATTTTATTTTATTTATTATTATTATTTTTTTTATAAACACGTAGTAGTATTCAAAGTTCTACACGCTTTTCCCCTGTCCCTCCACCATTCTTTTCATAAGCACACATTCGCATACCACACACACCATTAACACATCGTCTGATATCACGTTTAGTGAGAAGACGTTAAATTGAGGAACAAACACACACACACACACACACACACACACACACACACACACACACACACACACACACACACACACACACACATATATATATATATTATATATATATATATATATATACATCTAGATAGATAGATAGATAGATAGAAAGATAGACAGATAGATAGATAGATAGATAGATAGATAGATAGATAGATAGATAGACGGACAGGTAGACAGATACATACATACATGCATACAAACATACATACATATATACATATGTAGATATGATCTGATATGATATTGATATGATGTGGAATTATATGATATGATACGATACGATATATGATATGATATGATACGATACGATATATGATATGATATGACATGATATGAGATAATGTGAAATGATATGATGTGATGTGATATGATATGACATGATATGATTTTTGTATGCTATTCTAATCTATTCAGTTCTGTTGTGTTTTATTACATAAATCATATCATATTATGTGATGTGAAGTGGTGTGATGTGATGAGATGTGATGTGATTTGATGTGATGTGGTGATGTGATATGATGTGATGTGATGTGGTGTGATGTTACGTTTCGTTATGTAACGTTACATTACATTACATTACATTACATCATGTTATGTTATGTAATATAATATTATGTT
>CM065720.1:8939868-8944868 GCA_033310375.1 Conus canariensis
CAGGTAAAACATCAAGATTAATTTTTTTCTTTTTTCCATTTTTTTTGTGTCTCACGACACCAAGAGAACGAACCTGTCTGCAGTGAGAAGTGGTTTTGCCTGGAGTTTCAAGGTTTACACGTTATGCTGAGTGCGTGCGTGCGTGCGTGCGTGTGTGTGTGTGTGTGTGTGTGTGTGTGTGTGTGTGTGTGTGTGTGTGTGTATGTGTGTGTGTGGTGCGTGCGTGCGTGCGTGCGTGCGTGCGTGCGTGCGAGTGAGTGGTGTGTGTGTGTGTGTGTGTGTGTGTGTGTGTGTGTGTGTGTGTGGTGTGTGTGTGTGTAGTGTACGTGCGGCACCAGATGAACGCCAATGTCTCCATCTCCCACTCGGAAGGAAGTTAACAAAATTGGACGAATCCTGTAGCCTGACGTACACGATAAAATGTATACATAAACGTAATAGAAATCAGCTAAAGGCGGTGTTTAAACAATTCAGTGTCTAATTCAGAATTTTTCGTTTACGATTTGTTACATTTTTATTTAGAGAAACAAGAAAAATGTTGTCCTGAACAGGTGGAGGTCAAGGAAAAGACCTTTCTCAATTATATTCAGATATTATTTTTTTGTCCCGTGTATCCAAAATAACATTGTCCTCTGATTGGCAGGCGCAGGCATTTTCATTCTCTTGGAGGGGGGGGGGGGGGGGGGATCCAAGATCTTGTAAGGAGGAGGAGTGACCTCAGTTAATTTTCTGCAAACAAAAAAATTATAGAATCGTAGCACGTTATATTTCGCCTTAGCTGAAATACAAGTAAGCATCACGAGAATGTGAAATATGTAGATTTAGCCAAAAAAAAAAAAGGGACGTCACATAAAGTGTGACGATAATAGATGACGTACGACCTTAGTTTTTCCTCCTCAAGTAAGATTAAAAAAAGAATATGGTATTGAACAGAATAAACATAAATGATCAGCATTTTACATGTTGATGCATGCTGTCAAAGCGACGCTCATTCCTCCTTTTAGAAGATCTACATCATGGATTTAATTTCACAACACCAAACTATTACGATCAGAACACGAGTTCGGTTGTTCCGATGATTCCCGTTCAGCAGAGACCGGCGATTGACTGTTTAATATCCAACGATTCAAAAACAAGAACTGTGATTTGATAAACATATTTTCCAATTTTACGCCTCACTGCCACGATGATCTGTGGTGGACGCTTCATAAAACCTTAAAGAAACGAAACAGATTGCGACAGAAAGTGTCCGGCTGGCACTAATCAATATTGAAAACAAAGATGGCCGAAACTGTGACGTAATGTCGTGTGCGTGGAATATTCAACTCCGCTTAGACAGGATTAGGTTTTTATCGGTTCGTTTCCGTATGTAATAAACGAAGCACACGGGTATGTTCGACCGCTCATAACTTATGTCTTAATTTTTGCTACAGTTTTCTTTTGATGTTTGTTGTTTTGTCAGTTCATACAAATGTTCATGTTTACAGAAAACTACCCAAATAACTTCGTCAATCGATGACTACAAAGTTTTGAAATGCTTTCAGCAATCAAATCAATTATGCAATTAGTCCAAATTAATCATGATTATGTAGTTTCTGATAGTCATCAGGACATTTGCGCTTTTAATGTCTACAACTTTGTAATGGACTTTGCCTTGGTCTGAACCTAGCGGTCAGGCTCAAGTCCGCGCTACACTGGATGTATGATGATGAAGCAGTGCACATAACCCAAGTAAATAGAACCCATTTGGTTATTCCTTTCTGACCAGTCTGTGAATTGTGGCTACTGGCTTCTTACATATATGCATATGTACTTGTATGTATGTATGCATGTATCTATGTATGTATGCACGTATTATCTATCTGTCTATCCATCTATCTATCTGTTTATCTATCTCGCTTTCTGTCTGTTTATCTATCTATCCATCAATCTATCTATCTGTCTATCTATCTGTCTGTCTGTTTGCCTGTCTATCTATCTATGTATCTATCTGTCTATCTACTATAACAAGATCTGGGCACATATGTCTTCAGTTTCTGTATAGGAAGTGTAGCAAACATGAAAATCTGTCCCGGTTAAAACATGCAACTTTAAAAGATTTGGGGGAGGGGGGGGGGGTGAGTGATCTGCAAAAAATGCTTCTCCAGTGAGTGTTCTGCGTGTTGTATAGCTCCTCTAAAGTGGAGGGCGACAGGACCAGCAACCGACATGTGTTTCGCTCCGTCAAGAGTTCATCAGGTCTGCTACTGGATCCTGGTTTGCCGCTGATGAGAAGGATGAAAAGTTGCTCTTAGAAAATTTCAAGTTCAAAACACTGGACACTGTTCCCATACATCTTGAATTTCCAAAGAGGAAATGGAGTAAACATGAATTCACGGTGAGCAAAAATACATAACTTTAGAGGAAACTTGTGTTTGGGGGAAAGGGCCCATGATTTCTCTCTCTCCCCCCCCCCCTCACTCTCTCTCTCTCTCTCTGTCTATACGCGCGCGCGCGCGCCGCGCGCACACCACACACACACACACACACACACACACACACACCACACACACACACACACACACAACACACACACACACACACACACACACCACCACACACAAACACAAGTTTAGGACCTAGTGTTAACATTTAGGAAAAGTGCAGAGTGGTTAAGACGTTTCGCCTGCCAATCCAACTGTGAGAAGTGCGTGGGTTTCGAGCCCTGCCTTCACGCCCTTTTTTCCCAGTTTGAATGACAAATCGAACTGAACTCAAGTCCTTCGGATGGGAAACTATAAGCGAGTCGGACCCGTGTGCCTTTCCTGACCCCATGCAACGTAAAGAACCCACGGCAGTTGAAAATCGAAAAGAGCAGGGGGTTCCCCGCTGCCCTGGCAAAATTGATGTAGATTGAAGATAGCCGCCTGGTATTTCTTACCAAGCCACAAAAATTGTCACTTACTGTTATTGTGTCCCATCGTGTACCGGTGGAAATGGAGGACACGTATAAACATCGCATGCATCCTATGTGAGAAACTGGAAGAATAAATGAGATAAATGAAAATGAGTGACTGATATTTGAATGGTACGGGAAACGACTGAATGAGCGCCAGTAGGCTGCTCTTCGGCCGGCTCTACCTGGGTAGGCAGCCCGATGAGTGAGTGAGGTAGTGCGCTTATTGTAAAGCGCTTAGAGCTTGGTCTGTGACCGAGGATAGGCGCTATATAAATACCCAATATAATAATAATAATAATAATAATTCCCCATAATCTGTCAAATCCATTGTTATGGACGTCGGCTTATCTGTCACGGTAAAATTGTGCTTTTGTACACCTATTTTGTACACGTGTGTGCGTCTAAATCACCCTAAAGTGAGCAGACTTTGAACTATTGAGAACAAATGTGTAAATCCAAGCTGATGGGCATTAGTCGTTAGTAAACTGAATTTGTGAGTTACGCGAATGTTCTTTTGAACTGAAAAAGTAACATTTGGTGTTCTGATACTGTTGCTGCTATCGAAAGTAGTGTACTGAGGTCGCATTTAAAACTTCCATGAGTCAGCAACGAGGCTTCCATTCCGGTTGAGACGCACCAATTTAAGTAGTAATTACATAGGTAGAAGAATGGTGGGCCTACTGCTGTTTAAACGTCCGGCTGAAAACCTTGCGGACGGGTCCGAGATCCGTCAACCTCCTCCCTTTCATGTCATGGACAGTCAGGTACTGACAACGGCACCGCCCCATTAACTTTGCTTACCTCCTTCCTGTGTCCAGTCCGGTGCGCTGCATCATCCGGAAGTCCTCCTTCATTCTGCACAACTGCGCATGCTCATGCCAGTGGCGCCGTCTGTCTGGTGAACAAAATTTTGAGTGATGGCGGCGAGTCGTGACCCGGTGTTTCGCCTGTCCTGATTGTGAGCTAATTCCTGCGCTCCGCTTGTGAAAAATAACGCCGTGCCAAGACCTGGCGTGTTGCCTGTCCTTCGCCAGCACCGAGCTGTTCTGCAGCCGTGATGGATGGCGTGAGGTCGGGACCATTGTTTGTTCTGTCTCTGCTGCAAAACGTGCATCTTCCTCTCTGTCACAGAGATCACATGGTGTCCAGACAACTCATTCATTTCCCTTTGCTTTTTTTCTGGTAGGCTTGTCAGCATCGCGCAGCCCAACGTAGATAAGAAAGCGACAAGCCCGCTGTTCGGTTTCTCACTTCCTGCCACCCACCTCAACTGACTTCGTTCGGTCTTCTGGACTCTGACGGACATAGATGTTCAGGGGGCGTAGTGGAAGACTAGTATCCCCCTAGCATATCATAGAATCCACGTGATGAGTGAGCTCTGATAAGCATCCTCTTTACTGCTAGCAGGCACTTTTAAAACACTCCTCAGTAAATCTTTAAAAGTTTTTGTTATGGCTCACGTTTTCAGAAACCGCTAGGTAAGCCCCCGGGGGGGGGGGGGGGGGGGGGGGGGGGGGAAGAAAAAGTATAACCGTTAAGTACTTTAAGGTCGACTACATAGACAATTGTCATTCTGAATGTTCCCTCAGCAAATGAATACTATTTTGGTATCTTTTGAATAAACTGAACTTTATTCTTGACGAAAAGATCTGACGATGTTTGGGAACTAGTGTTGACTATAGGAGCCACTGATACCCAGCGTATCCCCCTCTTCACTGGTAGCAGGTGACATAAAAAAAACACACCTCCCTTTCAAAAACCACAGTGAAAACAGACCAAAGGCAGAGCAGTTCTGTTGTATTCTCCGTGAAGACAATACAACTCTCTAACACTGAATCACTGATTTGTTGTTGACAGAAGTAATGAATGATCAAAACTTTTACCCTGGATGCAACAGACAGTTTGATGTACTGACCACCCCGGTAAGGGACATGTGAAATGTTCATCATAGGAAACCACTCTCCAGTGTCATCTTAAATGTTCCTGTGTTCAAACAAGTGCATAATTACTGCAGCACATCCCCTGGGACAAAAGGATCGATACAAGGACAATTAAGTGAGTA
>CM065720.1:8962368-8967368 GCA_033310375.1 Conus canariensis
CATCAACCTGGCGGTCAAGACACCAAGAGAGAAGAAGAAACTAACCAAAGGTAGAGACGGAGATTACAGGTTGGAAACGGATCATAACCCTCAAGAGATGGAAGATGACGTGTCGTACATTAGTATCGTTCGAGAGGTAGAGAATGGAATCCACCCATCGATTCAGCTGGAAATGGACTGTCCCTCACTGCACGATGACCAGAAACTTCCCCTGCTGGACATCAAAGTATGGATCAGAAAACAACCTGAAAGAGAGAATGGAGCGAACTGCGATGAAGGAAAGGGAGGAAAAGGAGGACAAAGCCAAATAATGCATGAGTACTATTACAAAGAGGTGGCAGCCAGAGCGGTTGTACATGCAAGATCGGCAATGCCATGGAAAGACAAGAGAACTGTGATTACACAAGAAATTTTACGCATCCTGTTGAGATGCAGCCCAGACCTCCCGTGGAGCATTCCCACAATGCATGTGAACGAATACATGAAAAGACTACAGTTCTCCCACTATGATGAAAGGTTCAGGGAAGAGGTGTGGAGATCGGCACTGAATGCGTACAACTCTATAAAAGAGAAAATAGGAATGGAGAACAGCCACTGTACAGACCCAAACACTGGCAAAGAACAGACAGAAAGAAGAAGAGAAGAGCAAAGAAAGAAGACTGGTACAAGAAAGGAGGGAACAAGACAGTGATCTTTGTACCATCAACCCCACACTCTCAGCTGAGGAAGAGATACCAGGATGTAATAAAGAATACAAACCTGAAGATAAAAGTTGTGGAAAGATCAGGGAAGACGGTCAAGAGCATCTTACAAAAATCAGATCCATACAAACGACCTAGATGCAGCACAGAGGAGAATTGCATGGTGTGTGGAGGAGGAAGGGGGAATTGCAGAAGAGAAGGTGTGACATATGAGATAAGATGTAGTGAGTGCAGCTGCGTGTATGTTGGAGAGACAGCACGCACTGGACACTATGAGGCCAACAACACATGACAGCCCTAGCAAAGAGAGACCATGATTCAGTGTTGTGGCGACACACAGCACAGACACACAGCAACAGTGACCCCCCCCCCCCCCCCCCCCAAGTACAGCATGGTGATAACAAGTTACCAAGAAACTGCTTTGGGAAGACAAATCACTGAAGCTGTCAAGATTAACAACACACCACCTGAGTTGAGACTCAACACAAGAGAGGAGTGGGGCCATACACGCCTGGTGAGAACATCACTCACCAACCTGTGAGAACATCACTCACCAACTGATGGAAGCAGTTTCCAACACAATACACAGCCAGACTTATGAGGGGTGGTTTACCCGACAAGTCTTGATCACAGGTCAGGGAAAGAAAGAATGGTGGAAGAGTGGCGCGGCTGAAGATAAAACTAAAACAACTTGGAAAAATGAGATGCAGTAATATCTTCATGGCTAGAGTCGATGGACTATCAAAATGTATAACCCAAAAGACATTGAAGCAATGAGGTGTACTGTAACTACATATTGTGTGACAAGGGTCAATTCAGTTCAAACACAGTGCTACAACTTGCTGTCATTTTCATCCATCCTTCTTCACTTCAGGCAGGACACACAACATGGAAAGACCTATGATACTGAATATTCCTCGAAAGAAAAAAAACTCACAAGGTTCTTGCAGATACTCACAGATGTATACATATGATGTACTATAGTACAGTACAATGCAAAACTGAACAGCACATGACAATTTCACACACACACACACACACACACACACACACACACACACACACACACACACACACACACATCACACACCACAACCACACACACACACACACACCACACCACGCGCGCGCGCGCATAGGCTACACACACACACACACACACACACACACACACACACACACACACCACACACACGCACACACCACACACACACACACACACACACACACACACACACACACACACACACACACACACACACACACGCACACACATTCCCCTTGATCCTCGCCATAATTTGGTAAAAAATCACCAGATAAGCAGACAACAATAACAACAACAACATAGACACATTTCCTCCCTACTCTCATCACCAGTCCCCTCCCTCCAATGTCCTCCAAAGGAAGGAAAAGCCAGTGTGATGTTCCCAGCGGGTTCTGTGAGACGATCGCCCTGGCTGACACGTTTCTCACTGATCTGACCTCACACCGCTCTCCATTGTCGGCACACACATCACGGCAGTCCTCGGCTCTGTGGGCTGCTTGGACTGACCGTTATTCTCTGGGTTGTAGCACAGACAGAAAGACGCACAGACAGACAGACAGACAGACAGATAGACTCACACACACAAATATACACACACACACACGCATGCACGCACGCACGCACACAACACGCACACGCATGCACACACACACACACATACACGCACGCACGCACGCGCACGCAGCACGCACGCACGACACACACACACACACACACACACACACACACAACACAAAACGCATGCTCGCCCGCACTCGTACACATAAACTTAGATGGACAGATAGCTAGTTAGCTGGATAGATAGAAAGTCACACACACACACACACACACACACACACACACACACACACACACACACACACACACACACACGCACTCACACACACACACACACACACACACACACACACACACACACACACACACACGCCCGCGCGGGCACACACTTGCCTACAATGTCTTGACACCTCAAACAGAGGAGAAATGCCAGACAGGGCGATTGGGCCCTCCCATAACCTGACCTTGAGGGATGAGTCTTAAACGACATGTTTGTCTGCACTGCACACAAGCACTCCATGTGTCTGTTTGTCACGGAGACGGACAAACACACAGCAGCGTCGTTCGCTAGCTTTAAAGTGGTCAACCAAAGGTAGTTCATTCGTTCGACACCGGTGTTCGTGCAGATGCTTGAGGATTTTTTTTTTCAGTGCAAATCCCTGCCTCCACATCCTGGAAGTTCTGTACTTACAGCTTCCTCTTTGTTGATACTGTCTTTGACTTGGCCCTTCTTCATTCTTTTCTGTCTTTAATGTTGTTTTTCTTTTCTTCATTCTATTCTGTCTTTAATGTTGTTTTTCTTTTCTTCTTTCATTTCTGTCTTTAATGTTGTCTACTTTTTTTTTCTTCATTCTTTTCTGTCTTTAATGTTGTCTACTTTTCTTTATTTTTTTTCATCTTTAGTGTTGTCTACTTTTCTTTACTTTTTTATCTTTAAGGCTGTCTGCCTTTCTTTCTTTTTTATCTTTAATGTTGTCTACTTTTCTTTCTTTTTTTTATCTTTAATGTTGTCTACTTTTCTTCATTTTTTTAATCTTTAACGTTGTCTACTTTTCTTTGTTTTTTATCTTTAATGTTGTCTACTTTTCTTCATTTTTTTATCTTTGATGTTGCCTACTTTTCTTCATTTTTTATCTTTGATGTTGTCTACTTTTCTTCATTTTTTATCTTTGATGTTGTCTACTTTTCTTTTTTTTATCTTTGATGTTGTCTACTTTTCTTTCTGCCTGGGTGGACCATCCTCCTGTCTTTGTTCTGGGAGGTCTTTTACATTTATAGCTGGTCACAAGTTATGACAGCTTTTCCTGCTGTAATCATGGAGACGAGACAGTGAGAACTGTACACACACTGTCCGGAGTGGATACTAGCTATCCTTTCTACAGCGTCTGTCTTTTTGTATGTAGCTTTTCCGTGTTATAATAAGATTTTTTTCTTTCTGATGAGTTTTGACGTTTAAAAGAAATCTGGCTGTGTTAAAATCAAGGGAATGTCTAGCGTTCTACGTACTGCCTGGTCTTTTCCGTTGTGAGTCATATAAATAGGTGAACTACCATTTTTGTAATTGCTTTTGTTGTTTCTTGTTTTCTCAGGATGAAAACCTTTTCTTCATGACGTTTCCTCCTGCTCAGGATGTGACTTTGTTCAGGATGTATGAATGTGACAGCCCTGAAAAGCCCTGTGTGGACAGCTGGGGCTATTAAAGCATAAAATAAAACTGAAAACATCGACACTTACTACTCTGGAATCTCAGGTTACCTCCTCCCCCCCCCCCCCTTCCCGGGCTCCAGTTCAGTTTACGGTCACTCTCTTTCAACGCTCGTCACCTGAACATTTCTGATGTCATTTACCGCTCCTTCGTTTAAAGATAAAGCAAAGGGATTTCAGTTCTTTCTTTCTTTCTGCGTACGCAGGCTGATACACCTGCGGACACTGCCTGTATAGACAGGCGGTGGAGTTTTGTGTGTATGACCGTTTTTTTTTTTATCCCGCCATTAAGGCAGCCATACTCCATTCCATCTTCGGGGAAGGTGCATGCTATGTGTAACGTGTCATCCACACCAACGGCCAAACTGGCCTTCTCTTCCGAAAGTTGGTGATGGGATTTTACGTGTGTGCAAGATGTTGTGCGTGCGTTCACACACGGAACCTCGGTTTATAGTCTCATTCGAAGGACTGTATGGGAATGGAGTCAGAACCAATGTTAACTCCGAGGGAAAAATCCCCCTGTACCGAAATTCGAACCCGCAACCCCAGGATCACGAGTCCGGCGCTCTGCCAACTGAGCTATTGCGGCCCCCGGATTTCAGTTTAAAACCTACAAGATGTCCATCTTCCCACTATCAAAGTACTGGTCTTAAAGTTGTAGCAATGCTTGCACTGAAGCAAAAACACAGTATTAACAGCAAGTGTCACTGTCGCTTAATATCTGTGTTTAAAGGGTTAAATCTCTTTGATATTTTTTGCCCATTAGATCTTTACGGTGATGGAATCCCCTTACCCTCCCCCCCCCCCCCCCTCTCCCCACCTTCGCCTCCAAGTGAGATCATGGGAATTCATTGTGGGTGATGCTGCTTATGTGTCGTGCATATAATCTTGCATAAATGTACGCCTGATTAGATAGATGGATGTGCTTCATCATTCAGGTGTACACCGACGCAGGCACATGGGCTGGCGCGCACGCGTACACACATACACAC
>CM065720.1:8974868-8977368 GCA_033310375.1 Conus canariensis
AATCTATGTTCTCCTTGTGTAAACCTATAATAACAACGACGAATTTCATCAAAGCAATGCTATACTATCAAAGCAATGCTATACTGATATGGTAATTGTGTAATGAACTCTAAGTAGTTCTGTAATTAATTTTTGGTTGTTGTCTAATGAACTTTTGGTTGTTGTGTAGTGAACTTGTCTCTGCAAAAAGCAGTTTACAAGTGTAGGCCTATGCAAATAAGACGTTTGTAACTCCTTTCTTCAGACTCTGGCCAAGTTTGCATGGACGAGTCTTTCCACTTGTTCTCAACATTGTTTCACAAAGAAGTTAACTTGTGAAGCTTTGTAAATCCTAAACATAATATTCATGAGCAGTTTCTATTGACAAATACTTTAATCCTGCTTGACCGCCGTGACGTCATAGCTGATTCATCACAAAACGAGCCCATTCCTTTACAGAGCTGACATGAAGGTTTATCATATTTTGACGTAACCAAAGTCACCTCCAGATTTGATCCGTCTTATCCTGATTTTCATAGATTATGAAAATTTCTTGTTCACAGCAAATGAATTTATGAATAGTACTGGAAATTTTCTGTCTCACCATAAGCAAATTAATAAACAGCAAATCAACCAAAACGAAAAAAAAATCAGAAATTTATATCATAGTTTTGTTTTATTTTACGTATTCAGTACCCATAAATTCATATTCATACAACAGGGCTACTTCAAAACTTTATCAAATAAAACTAGGAGTAGAACGTGTGAAAGATTTCATTTTCTGGTATCTTTTAATCATCGAAACATAATCTATGCCCCCTACCAAAACATGCCTCTCTAGCCTTGTTGATTGAACGCTAAACCTGAACACCTGAAATAACATACTGTTCCAAGATAATCATTTTGATTAAAAAAAAAAAAAAAAAACGAAAGAGTTTTTTTCCCATTATTGCTATTGGAAAACAGCTGCTTCAGTCTTTGACGGATTTACCTCTAAACGACATAGCTGACAACACAGATCAAATATAGTGTAGTACTTGTGAACCTTCGCCTGCCGATGAATTTCGCACGTGCCACCGGAGTTCGCTCCGCGATGTTCTGGGAACCGTTGGTTTTCAGCGTTGCACGTCTGGTGGGTAATATAACGGCTTGTCCCGCCACACAATCTGTTGAAGCGTCGCTGCTGATTAAGTGCATGGGAAACTACTTGCATGCGAGAGGCCAGGCAAGCAGAGATAGAAAGTGCTCAGATTGGGGCTATCAGCTTCCCTTTTTTATGCAAAGGCAACCGCGACGACATTGATGTCTTTGTCCTAGTAGTTTGATCTCTCTCTCTCTCTCTCATTCACGCACGCACGCACGGACGCGCACACACACACAAACACATACACACAAGCACGCTCTCTCTCTCTCTCTCTCTCTCTCTCTCTCTCTCTCTCTCTCTTTCTCAACCTCTCTCGGCACTTCATCTGACACAGGATTTGAGTGCATCTGGGAATCTCAGTCATTCGCCAACGATAATAATTATGTTACATTATATACACGTTAACAGAAACTGCAACATATGTATTGCTGTTTTCGAGTACAATTAAGTCTTGTTGGGCTCGTTAATTCTGTGGACAATAGCTATGAATATTTATCATGGCACAATTTAGAAAAAAGAGAGTTTGAAAATTGAAAAAAAACAACAACATATTTTTACAAACCCGATACTAATACATGTTTAATCAAATTCAGATGCAGCAGTAACAATTAACAATCGAAGATGGAAAGCATAATAGTATTCCATCAGAATGTCGATATTTGTCGTAACTGTGAAACTGGAGAACCTGTAAAGACGAATTTCAGTAATGTGATGCTTTTCTATATTTAAGAACTACTTTGAAAAAAAGCAGGGTCTTTAAAAATGAATGCATTTTTAATTTGTTTAAAGCAGGATGTATGTAGGCTATATTTCAGTCTAGTGTGATGATTTTTTTTTTTTTTTAATGCAATGACTAAATGTTTGCGTGTCACTTATCGTTGACACATTGTGCTAATTCTTAACTCACCAAACGACAATTTCGGATCGGCGTTTTCTCATCAACCCTGTTGATGAGAAAAAAAATGTGCTTATCCTCCATATCCCAAAAGAGGTAAATGGAATTTCATTCACTTTTGAATCGCGCGCGCACGCTGAGTAAGTGTGTGTGTGTGTGCATGCGTGCGTGCATGTATGCGCACGCGCGTACGTACATGCGCTCATGTTTATGTGTGTGCCTGTGTGGGCGTGGGTGTGCGCACGCGCGCGCGTGTGTGTGTGCGTGTGTATGTGTGTGTGTGTGTGCGCGCGCGCACGTTCATGCGTGTGTGTGTAGTTTTTGTTTTGAATTGTTGATTTGTTGTTGTCGTTATAATCAACGTTTAATGTCTGTTTGAACCTGCAATTTCTGTCCAACGAAACAGTGGGAGAGAGACTAATGGGATCAAACTAAACATGCGCCTGACGAACGTTTGACAAGCAGTACTGACCAAGGGCTGA
>CM065720.1:8982368-8997368 GCA_033310375.1 Conus canariensis
TCCCGTCGAGGCAGAAATCTGGAATTGCATGTGGCCAGCGTCAACTGAAGAAACAGGTTTTCACACTGGCAGAAATCTGGAATTGCATGTGGCCAGTGTCAACTGAAGAAACAGGTTTTCACACTGGCAGAAATCTGGAATTGCATGTGGCCAGGTCAACTGAAGAAACAGGTTTTCACACTGGCAGAAATCTGGAATTGCATGTGGCCAGTGTCAACCTGAAGAAACAGGTTTTCACACCGGCAACTTTGATTCAGCGCCGTCCATCAGCCTGCATGCAGATAAACCAAGATACACAGACAAAAATACCATGAAACTTCCTCAACAGACGGACATGTCGAATTTACTATTTATTTTAGAGTGAAGGAAACGTTTTCTTTTTCCGCCCTACGTTTTCTTGTTCAAAAAGCTTTCAGACATACTTCTGAACGCGTCGCTTTGTCCCATAACGTCTGACTCGAACTTCCCATTGGAAAAAAAAAAAAAAAAAAAAACCTGTGTCCACAGTGGATCGGCAGTCCCTACATCGACAGGAAGTTGTCGATGGCCTCCCTTCTTCCTTTCACACCTTCCACAAAGCTTCAATGGCGGACAGTGCTTGGCAGTGCCAGAGCTAACAGTCACAGGTCTGGCCCTGTTGAAACAGCCCTGAAAAGATGAATGATCTTGTGTTTGTCCTCTACCCCCTCCCCTCCTCTCCTACATACTCCCCTCCTCTTCGCTTCTCCTGGACAGAGAGTGGGGGATCTTTGTACGTGGAGCGTAAAATCTGCCATGTTTGTGGTGCTGAATACGGTTTCTGGTATTCTGCCTTAGGGTGTGTGTGGGCTGCCACTGGAAACATTCCACGTGAGAAGAGCGCTCCAAAAAAATCGAGCCCACACCTTTGGTCAGTTTAACTTGTTACGGTGAATGTAAGCTTATTTGAAAACTTCTAGCGTTAAGGACAGAAGTTCGTAGTCTGAATATTTCAACCTGCGAAGTTTCTGCAAACTTTCCGATTCATCATTGGGTTTCTGCTAACATTTATTTGAAAAGTTTTTTAAAATAAAGATTTTGTTAACAGTGGGCTAAAATCACGTTTTCTATCATCTCTTTCTCTCTCTCTCTCTTTTAATTCCTGCCTTCAAACGACCGACTCACCAGCGTCGGCACTTTTCATCTATTCATGTGAACCTCGCGTTACAATTCTCGATTGTATGCGAGTATAAATGTGTTACGATTCTCGATTATATGCAACTTTAAATTGTTACGATCACCTGTTATATGCGACTATAGATGTCCGCATTTACTACTACTATTGTTGCTGTCGATTTCATGTTTGTCACTACTGCCACTGCGTAGTTCAGTTTGGTCTGAAATCCAGCCAGTAATGCAGGCTTATTTATCAAACACACACACACACACACACACACACACACACACACACACACACTCTCTCTCTCTCTCTCTCTCTCTCTCTTTCTCTCACAGACAGGCAGTTACACAAACACAGACACACACACATTATGAGCCCGCACGCGCGCACACACACACACACACACACACACACACACACACACACACACACACACACACACACAGAGGATATGTCCTAATCAGCCACCCTATTTTCGTCATTGAGCAAGGAAGAATGCTGGATTATTGACAAACAAGAAACAGAACACACACACACACACACACACACACACACACACACACACACACACACACACACACACACACAAGCAAAACTAGCAAACAAACAAATAAAGAACCCACTACCAACAATACGGAAAAGAAACAAGCCCAGGGAATATGAAAAAAAGGAAACAAGCCCGCGGAATATGAAAAAGGAGCATTGGTAAAACGAAGCGGGAAAGGAATAAAAGCGAGATAAGAAAGCCCCCGAAGAAAGGGACATGGCCGACACAGCAATAACTGCACCAGATGAATTTTCGATCTGTCAGAGAAGGAAATGAGAAGCTCCCGCAGATAGCGGCACGTGAAACACATCACAACCAACATATCACACACCCTCGCGCTTCACCGGCTTGGACGAAAAGCGTCCCGTGTGTGCGTTCAGCTAACACGACATCTTTCCTACTTTCTACTGCGTTGGGTTCTTCACAGAACATTATTACTTGTTAAGTTTTGATGGTGTGTGTTCTTCAGTCAATGCTACTTTTTCTCAAGATGGAAGCATTTTTATGCCCCCCCCCCCCCCCCCCCCCCGCTTTTGTTTACTCTGTCGTTCATCTAACGAGGATTTTTGCTGTATTTACTAAATGTGTTGTTCAGCCAACATTACCCTCCCCCCCCCCCCCCCCCCTACTTTATGCTGCATGTGTCACGCAATCAATATCATTTCCCCTATTTTTCCTTGCACGCCTCATTTAGCAAGAATTACAACTTTCATATTTCAAAACCCTCAATCAGGGCACATGGAAATGAACTCTAACAAGTAATTCAGAGAGAGAGAGAGAGAGAGAGAGAGAGAGAGGGGGGGGGCCGGGGGGGGGGGGGGGGGCAACAGGCGGTGGGAAATATCAAAAGAAAGTGGGAAGAGTGTCTGATAACATCATTACCATACACTGACAAAGCAAATTTAATCATTTTCAAAACTTACTCAGAATTGTTTTCAAAAATCGAATCAGCTTTGCAAATGTTTATCTATTTTCAGTACTAAACACAGCGTGAAATTTCAGTGTGTTTATGGTTTTCTTTTTTTTTTTTTAATATATATATATATATACATTTTGGCGGCAGTTTGACCCTGTCTTCGTTTATAAAATGGACATTTGACTACGCAATGAAATACATTTCCTAATTCATTAAATAAACATTTAGTGCAAACTCTTTCATTGTGTGGTATATTTGCTATCTTTCATACCGGTATTGGAAGCCTATTGTTTAGTGCGGGCTCTATATATACTTTAGCGCGCGCGCGCGCGCGCGCACACACACACACTTTAGTGTTCGTATATTCATACGTTCAGCCAATACTAACTTTAGCAACAAGGGCCGTTCAGCCAGGTCCACTCTTTACTACACGTGTCATTCGACCAGCAGTACTTTTAGATATGTGCGTCATTCACACGACACTGCATTTTGCTGCGTGCATCGTTCAGGCAAAAACTACCTCTAACTACGTGTGTAGTTCACCCAACACGACTCTACCAAGTGTGTCGTTCGGCTAACACTACTTTGTGTGTCATTCAGCAATTATGTGTATTGTTCAGAAGGCATTACTGTTTACTACGTGTGTCGTTCAGAGAGCACTGCTTTTTAACTACATGTGTCATTCAGTCTGCGCTGCTTTTCACTACAAGTATGTGTCGCACAGACTACATTGCTTTCATATACTTTAGGTGCGTGTCAGTCAGTCTTGCTTTTTCTTCTTTTTGCCATACATGTTGTGTGCAACAAGACACATGTCTTTGACGTCTCGTGTTTCATTAGAGGAAGAGGCCTCTGTAAGTAAGGAACAAACTAAAAAGTAAGCAAGTAAATAAGTAAGTAAATAAGTAAGAAGTAACAAAAACGAAAGTAAGTAAAACAGAAAGTAAGCTGCTTTGGGGGTGCTGTTGGATTCTCTTTTGAACCCTTGGTGGTGAGAACACCACAGAATTACGGACTGTGGTGTGTCTCTATTTGACGCCAAGAGCACAGACACGATTAGCCGTGTCTCCCTGATGAGTCCGATCCAGCGGACGAAAGGCCTAGGAGCAGGCGATACATATAGATCTGCCTTCGAGAGGGATTGCGATGGTTCCCTCATGCAGCTAGTGAAGGGTTTTCATATTTATAATACATATTTTCCCATTTTCTTCATCTTCATTTTTCTTTCTTTTTTTTAATTTCAAGTCTTTGCCAAGTCATTGTTATAATGATGGAAGAATTGTTAATCTGCACTTGTTTTCCCCCACTACTTAATTGTTCAGCATTAAAAAAGCAGGTAAGCAAGTAAGTTAATAAGTAAGAAAGTAAGAACATGAGTAAGTAAATTAGTTAGTAAGAAACTGTGAAGTAAGAAAAAATAGAGTAAGTAATCAAGCAGGTACGCAAGCAAGCAAGTAATCAAGCAAGCAGGCAAGCAAGCAAGAAAGGAAGGAAACAAGTAAGCAGATCAGCAAAAAATCATTCAGTCAACGCTACTTTTCACGGCGTTTGATAGATATGGATCGTTCACCCGGCACTTCTTTCCCCCTACATAATACTACGTGGGCCTACACCCGGCACTTCTTTCCCCTACATTATACACGTGGGCCTACACCGGCACTTCTTTCCCCTACATATACTACGTGGGCCTACACCCGGCACTTCTTTCCCCTACATTATACCACGTAGGCCTACACCCGGCACTTCTTTCCCCCTACATTATACTACGTGGGCCTACACCCGGCACTTCTTTCCCCTACATTATACTACGTGGGCCTACACCCGGCACTTCTTTCCCCCTACATTATACTACGTGGGCCTACACCCGGCACTTCTTTCCCCCTATATTATACTACGTGGGCCTACACCCGGCACTTCTTTCCCCCTACATTATACTACGTTGGACTACACCGGCACTTCTTTCCCCCTACATTATACAATGGGGGCCTACACTCGGCACTTCTTTCCCCCTACATTATACAATGGGGGCCTACACCGGCACTTCTTTCCCCCTACATTATACAATGGGGGCCTACACCCGGCACTTCTTTCCCCCTACATTATACAATGGGGGCCTACACCCGGCACTTCTTTCCCCCTACATTATACAATGGGGCCTACACCGGCACTTCTTTCCCCTACATTATACTATGTGGGCCTACACCCGGCACTTCTTTCCCCTACATTATACTACGTGGGCCTACACCCGGCACTTCTTTCCCCCTACATTATACTACGTGGGCCTACACCCGGCACTTCTTTCCCCTACATTATACTACGTGGGCCTACACCCGGACTTCTTTCCCCTACATTATACTACGTGGGCCTACACCCGGCACTTCTTTCCCCCTACATTATACTACGTGGGCCTACACCCGGCACTTCTTTCCCCCTACATTATACTACGTGGGCCTACACCCGGCACTTCTTTCCCCTACATTATACTACGTGGGCCTACACCCGGTACTTCTTTCCCCCTACATTATACTACGTGGGCCTACACCCGGCACTTCTTTCCCCCTACATTATACTACGTGGGCCTACACCCGGCACTTCTTTCCCCCTACATCATACTACGTGGGCCTACACCCGGCACTTCTTTCCCCCTACATCATACTACGTGGGCCTACACCCGGCACTTCTTTCCCCCTACATCATACTACGTGGGCCTACACCCGGCACTTCTTTCCCCCTACATCATACTACGTGGGCCTACACCCGGCACTTCTTTCCCCCTACATCATACTACGTGGGCCTACACCCGGCACTTCTTTCCCCCTACATCATACTACGTGGGCCTACACCCGGCACTACTTTCCCCCTACATATACTACGTGGGCCTACACCCGGCACTTCTTTCCCCCTACATTATACTACGTGGGCCTACACCCGGCACTTCTTTCCCCTACATTATACTACGTGGGCCTACACCCGGCACTTCTTTCCCCTACATATACTACGTGGGCCTACACCCGGTACTTCTTTCCCCCTACATTATACTACGTGGGCCTACACCCGGCACTTCTTTCCCCTACATTAGACTACGTGGGCCTACACCCGGCACTTCTTTCCCCTACATTATACTACGTGGGCCTACACCCGGCACTTCTTTCCCCCTACATTATACTACGTGGGCCTACACCCGGCACTTCTTTCCCCTACATTAGATACGTGGGCCTACACCCGGCACTTCTTTCCCCTACATTATACTACGTGGGCCTACACCCGGCACTTCTTTCCCCTACATTGGAATACGTTGGCCTACACCCGGCAAGCGTTTTGGTCGCCCATTGCATAACGTTGAAACTAACCTAAAGTGTTACTTGACCGCCAGCATTGGTGATTTTTAAATCAAGCACACACACACAAACAACACACACACACACACACACACACACACGCACGCGCGCGCACGCACGCACGCACACGCACACGCACACACACACACACACACCACACACACACACACAGGTGGAAAGCGGAGGACACGACAATCTTGGCTGAACGTATACGGTGACGTTTTCTTCAGAAATGTATTCCCTACCTTATTATTGGGAATTTCCACCGCTACTCGGGACATAACAATTTCAACGACCAGGGTTCTGGAGATCGCTTCTGCGTTTGCCTAATCTTTGAACGGAAGGACCATCTGAATACCACGGGTGCTGCGCTGTGGCCCGATTCCCTTTCTTCCCTATTGATATATTACCTGTACATTCACAAAGACGAGGGAGAAAGCGGCTTTTCCTTCATAGGAGTTGCCATTGGTTGGTTCCCTTCAGGTTTTATGTCTCACAAAAGCTGACGTAGAATACGTAGATCATCATCAAGGAGAGTGGGGGGTAGAGATTGGAGTGGGGAGAGAGTATCCGACGCCACAGTGGAACCACCAGAACGACAACACGTTAAGATGAACGAGAAAATGTTACTATGTTGACGAACATCGATGGAATTCGAACAGCAAACGTCTGATTGTGAATATGGAGCCGTACCATTGAACACACGCACTACAGGACCCGGTTGACATTGTATTGCGACTGCGATGGAAATGCTTTTTTTTTAGCAATGACCAACAGGCCCGCACATTTGAACTTCAGTGGTTTCAAGAATGTATTATTGGTTTGTAATTTTTTTTTTTGGGTCACTAAAGTTTAATTTCTTGAGGTCGAACCGTTTAGACATCTCTCTCTTTTTCTCAGAGAGAGAGAGAGAGAGAGAGAGAGAGAGAGAGAGAGAGAGAGAGGAGAGAGCGAGAGCGAGAGCACAAACCACGCGAGACGGTGTTGTTGGTTGTTTTTTTCTCTCGCCTTCACAAGGAAGGTATGCTGATTTCGCGCCGAACACACAATGAAATTGTCAGCCCCATCTCGCCCTCCCCTCCAATGCTGAGCATGCGACAGGGAGGGGGAAGGAGGGGAGAGGGGTGGGTGCGTGTGTGGTGGGCGCGGGGGGGGGGGGGGGGGGGGTCCCGTGTATGTCTGAAGGTGGACCCGAAACTCCGTCCAGCTGCAGTCCACACTCAGATCATGCCAGACCCCAGTTTCAAACTTGTTGTTTCCCCTCAGTGAAGGGGCCAACGGAGTGAACACGGTGCACAGAGTGCTGTCGTCATACGCACAGTCCCACACAACACAGACGTCCTCGGCTGACACCTTCGGCCTATCAATCGCATCAATCATACCGATAGTAGCTCGTCTCCTGACACTGAAGAAGACTCCCATCACATCACCCCATCATATCAGTCAAACACCGGGGCGTGCACCCGCATGCGCGCGCGCACACACACACATGCACACACACACACACACACACACACACACACCACGGCAAAAGCGCGCGCGTAGAAGCGTTACCAAAAAAAAAAAAAAAAAATTAAAAATAAAGGTCACCTGCACATGGCAAAGCAGCAACCGGCCACAGTACAGGTTGTCTTTTGCTTCAGCCTTCTCAAGGTGTGTTCCCGCTGCGCCATCGTGCCGGTACGAGACAGGATGAGAAGCCGAGGTGCAGTGAGTTATCCCCCTCGGGCGGTGGGAACAAGGCGCACCCCCCACATAATTCCTGCTGATTGGGGCTCCGCCATCCACTCTCCTCACGCCGCTTATCGCTTCCAGATTAGCCCAGCCTTGCCGTTCCCACGGTTCCGAGCAGCGCGAGGTGCAGGCCAAAGTCTGGCCGCGTCGGCCGTGCGTGAGGCCACGGCTGATGATGCGGCCGTCGGCGAGGTAGTGGTGGTCGTTGGCGGGGTGATGAAGTGGTTGTGGCATAACGTCGACGTTTTCATTTGATAATGACAAGCTCTTCTTGGCTCCCCCCGCTGTGCGGTGCTGGAGGGGCCCTGACGAGGGCGGAGATAAAGCCTCGGCTGTTGAGAAACCGGTGTTTCCTCCTCTTTCCCCCCATTAACTTTTGTCAAGATTACCCTCGGCTGTTGTATCAGTTCCTGTCTTCGGTCCAATTACTACCAGTCAGTGCGACTGTCGCCACACCTTTGTACGCAGCCGTTTTTTGCTGAACAGAACACTTTCATTAACTTACACTCCGGTGGTGCTATAAATAGTAGTGCTGTGATGTTAAAGGTTGATCTTGATTGAATAAGACAAGGGTTGATAATCTAGATCGCAAACTAGCGACGAACTTACTCACTTTCTCTCTTAAATAGTCTCCACGACTCATGATCTGGTTCGCAGAGTTACAACGAACTAAGAACCAATTCTTAATTGATTCTTGAATGATCTTTTCTCAGGGGAGTTAACACAGCCTGTTCAGGAAGTGATCGACAGAGATGTATTATTCAGACCACTGAACTCGAAACTGTTTTCAATTAAGTTTGCCGTGAAGTCGATTTTTAGCGATTTCTGTGTCTGATTTAACTTGATTATTTCCACAGTGTTGTGAACTTGACTATTTCGGTCGTGTCGATTGAAAATGTTTACCTACGAATCGAGAACAGAAATCAAGGTCAACCAACCACAAACTGAATTCAGTCAC
The DNA here is from genome assembly GCA_033310375.1 of Conus canariensis. Lineage (NCBI taxonomy): Eukaryota > Metazoa > Mollusca > Gastropoda > Neogastropoda > Conidae > Conus > Conus canariensis. The sequence continues at coordinate 8,991,000 of CM065720.1, forward strand.
TGGAGCATTGAAACTGATTTTTTTTTTTTTTTAGATCATATATAGATGGGAGCGTTCAGTAGTTACTTCCCTTTGCCTGAACTCGAACAGTTCGCAGATCATGTTGAGTGATCCATTTTTCATTGCCGTGTGTGAACCTACGTTCGGCAACGTTCACGAACCTCACCGTTTCGATCGCGAACCAAAAAACTGGGCAATTAACAACAAGAACAAGATCGCCGAGATCAGAACTAGACGAACCAGGTTGCCGATTTAGCAGTTCGTTTAAATGAAAACGGCCATGGGGTTTGAAAGATCGAATCCCTTTGCCTCTTGGTGGCAGAAGCAAAGGATAGTCCAGAGGTTTGCCTGTCTGCAGTACAGCATGATGGAAGACACACGGCTCGTCTCTCTACCTCCAAACTGAACTGAACCAGGTATCCATTGACCGCTTGTTGGGCCAGAGAGAGTTTTCAAACTGTAAAAATCCGATCCCAGGAACGGTTTCAAACTCACGACTATCAGGTTCCGTGGCAAAGGCTCTGACCGTTCGACCACAGGCCTCGCCTCCTGTGCACGGAATGATTAACGGCATGTCTTCGTCATTGCCTCGTGTCACTGGGTCCCAGGGATGACCGGTTCAGAGGCACTGTCGGAGAAGTGGTGAGAACATTTCACTTTCACACTGGTTCGAGCCGTGGCAGGGCCTGGTGGATGAAATGTGGAGCAGGATTTTTTTTTAAAAATCTACATCTCCCACATCAATCTGTGTGCAGGCCTGTTCATAACTTTCTTCTCCATTTTTATGTATGCTCGAGGAAGATTGGATACGCGCGTAAAAGATCTTGTGGGCCTAAACCACGTCAGTATTGGGTGGGTTCTGAAAGCACAAAAATACACAGTCTGCTCCATAATGCCCAGAGAGGTGATGGGCATCGTTCGGCATTCACAGTTCATCAGTCCTGCAATGAACATTCAAACTACAGCAACATCGAAATGTATGTGTCTGTCGAGGTACTCCTACAATATATACTGGTTATAGGACGTACGACCATAACATGAATTATCATATGAATAAAATTTCAAAATCAGCTGGGCACACTTAGCAGCCGTTCGATTCGACGTAAAAGCGTCATTGGGGTTGTAATTACAATGCTAAATGTCCTATAAGACGTGAAATATCAGACGTTCAAAGCGTCTGGGGCTAGGCATCATGGAAAGCGGAGCCAAACCCACTCATTCCTCTGCTTTAACTTCCCCGAAGTGAGTTATGTACTGCTGAGTGGACAGAGAGGTTTTCAAGTTGGAAAACCTCGTCCCAGGAAAGATTCGAACTCATGACTGTCAATCCTACAGGTGAACTCTGTTTGACAGCATGCTGATGCACATATGTCATGCATGCACTTTACAGACACACGTATGTACCCTCGCACATCAGTAAACACACGGATACATTCATACAGCATCGTAAACCTCTTGGCACTTCTGTCGGCAGAAATTATGGTGAAGACAACGATCTAGCGTGCCACTCGAGAGGCCAATCAGTTGACCTGCAATCCCTGCTGCGACTGAAGAGGCCATTTTGTTAAAAATACGGTTGCATACTCTCAACTATATGAAACCTGCATGTTCAAATAAAAAGGTGACAGACCTTTCATCGCCTTGAGGTTGATGACTGATTCTATGGCTGTTCGTACGTTTCCTTTCCCCGCATGGATAAGGCAAGCATTCTCTTGTCATCCCTTCACCCGGCTGACATTCCAGACTTTCTCTTGCTACCATCTGAACAAAGCATGAGCTCGGAAAATTCAGAAAAGCCAGATACGACTCGTCTTCACTGATTGCCATAGTAAAAGCCACGGTGGCAAATCAGATCTAACAATCTGTGGTTTGAACCTTCAAAATGTAAGAACCAGGATCAGCTGGTTTCTCTTCTATTCGGCGAACTACCTTCATGATGTCACCAAGTTTTTCACATCACAACTTTTCACTTTGCGTAGTGCCAGCTTTACGCATCCCCCAGAATGAAAGAACAGCTTTTCTTCCGACGCTGGTAGGCTCACGTGCTGTGTGGCCGCCTCCAATTCCATTCCACTCTTTCTCAAACAGGATTAGGAAAGAGGCTAATCGCCCGTTTAAGGTGGTAAAATTCCATTTCTCGCCCCTTTCTACAGGCTAAAAACCAACATAAACTCCAAAACATATACCTTTTACACATTCACTCCTAGGCTTTGAACTTTCTGCAAGCATTTACGATTTTTCGTCCAAAAACAGAAGCAAGATTTGTTTTTTTGTTTGTCAAGACACAAATGATAAAAAAAAAAACCAGCTACAGCGTACACAGTAAATATACATTTGCCTTCATGTTTACAAAGTAAAGAACAATCGAAAAGCCCTTTCAATTACAGAGAATGTAGGCAGCAGTCTTTCAACGAAAGGGGTCCAATTACTGAACACGTCTCTTTCAAGCATTGTGTTTAAACCAGTTATCACAGGATCCTAAAAGGTTTGGTCGGCTGTAGTGCAGTGGAACTGAATTCCACGAACAGCACATAAAGCACACTTTATCCTGAAAGAAAAGGAAAAGACTCTGGGGAATATATATATCAGGTTTCGAAATACTGGTATCCGACCAGGACTTGTATGTTAGCGAGTTTCCTCCCTATGGAGATTGTCTCCCCTTGGAGACTATAAACTTGCTGAAGGCTCATTTTGAGAAGCATTTATTATTCCCCATTCACCCTCTCAAGCACATACTGTAAGTTAGGCAGAATAATCTACCACTGCAGATATAAATGCTTATCTCCCCCTATTTCTTCAATCTAAGACATAACAGCAAGCTTTGTTTATAATTGAATATTTCTTGTAGTCATTGCAACACCAAGCTGCTCTGTAAGTTGCTGGAATGGTGCTCGGTTACTTATCCTTGGAAGTTATTAGTTTATTGTATATATATATATATAAAGATAAGAGAGAGAGAGAGAGAGAGAGAGAGAGAGTTGTAAAGTCAAGTTTCTTCCGTAAAGATTTTTTCTTATAACAATTAGCAGACTATAAACATATTTTGAAATTAATCTGCGCATTATGCTTTTTGTATTGTTTCATCTATAGCTTACCTAACATTGCCTTGAACATATTTAAGTCAAGAGGATGTTTCCTTGTTTGTTCTGTGTGCTCTGTGCTGTCATATCTGCTAGATTCAGTGTCGTAAGCAGCATTCCTTTGGAGTTATGGACGTGTATTTATTTCATCATGGGAGCAACAGTTACCCTACTTGTTCGTTATGCAGTGTTTAAATCAAGTTGTTCATAATTCTGATTCCAATTATAAACATAGTCCTTTCGGTCAAAAGTATAATAAAGTGGGAAAAAACCCAGCTCCAATTCTAACATTTTCATCAAAACCAAACAAAATCATTTTCAGTGACTTTTAAGTTTGAGTTGGATGCGTATTTCTCATTGAACAGATATTCAAGATTGTTCTAGAAATGTCGACTTACATGACACTTTCAAAGAGAGTGGTCAATAATATCTTATACAAGATTACAGAAATTAGGATTATTTTCGCTTGAATTTCCAATTTCTTTGATCACATTTGATCACCAAGACTCTCTGGAGTATTTTCATCTCGGAAACCTGTTTTTAAGTTATATCTTTTATCTGTTCAATCCTGGTAGAGAACTTGTTGTATTTTATTGGTTTGGGAAATCTGTCTTCCCATTTTCCACCACAGTCGACCGCCCTGCCATCGTGCCCCAAGATCTCATGTCATAGTTCTGTTCTCTTTTTAATTGTGTACAGCTTAGACACAGCACAGCATTTGTCAGCGGAAAATGCTAATTCATGAATATATTGTTCTATATCTTGAATTCTTTAATTGCCAGTTTACTTCCAGTAAAAGTGAAGAAATCCACATTCAGAGTATATTCATGTCGAAATTCAGTATATGATTGAAAATTGCCGTGGTTCCTTACGAAGTTTCTGAAGTTTGGGACGACTTTGGATGACCAGAAACTCTTACATTTGGCAAGTCCCACCCCTTCCCCGATCTTTGACATTAATTTCACAATAGTTAAAAGCTTAGGTCAGAAGTAGGTATGTAAAATTTACCGCATAAAAATGAATCGGATAAACACATTTTGGTTTACGCGCCTTGTTCTGTATGAAATACACAAAAAAGTGTTGGATCACCTTTCCCACACAGCGACAGTCTTCTGAACTACCCGTTTTCATGCCACCGGCCCAGCAGAAACACTAGTAGCAAAGACAGTTTTATCTATCGGCGTCGGTAGTTGGGGTAATAGTCAAGTTACCTACATACTCTTACGGCAGGCTAGGAGATGGTGAAATATATGACGACGACGATGATAACGGCTGTGGTGATAACGAATCAACGAGGTGGACTGTGTACGTACAAGTCACAGTAGACTTGATGGTGCTGGACTCCAGAGAGACAGACAGAGAGACAGGCAGGCAGACAGACGTTGCTGACACAACAAAACAGGTGTTGCAGCCAGTGAACGGTGTCTAACCTCCTTACGACGGCGCAGCGGCAGCAGTGCAGCAACACTCCTGGCACATCCCGTGACGCTTAGCTGCTGTGCAGCAAATCGGAACAAGTGTAGGAGGGAAGGGGGCTGACAGGAGAAGGGAGAGCATAGTGGTGGTGTGGAGAAGGGGGAGAAGGGCGGAGGAGGGGGAGGGTGGAGGGAGGTGGGGTGGAGGGTATGTAGATACGTGAGTGTGGGAAAAGGGTGAAAGAGTTGGCAGAAAGGCTGTGGTGCTAACGCAGGTCTGATCTACCTGCATGTACCGCTTTGGTAGTCCAGTTATTACATTAGCGTCATCTCCTTCTTTTATGAGCTGGGTAAATCTTGCGTGAAAACAGGTAAGGTGAACAAACCCGATAATAATAATGAAAATTAAAAGGTAAAATGAAAAAAAAAAAAGGTGCGGTGAAAAAGACAGAAGTGGGCTACAGACACAGTTACTGTTGTTTGCGGTCCCCTAGCAGAACACTCCGGGTGTCGCTCGGAATTATTCACCCTCTGGCTGCAGATAGCATGTCACAGAGTGCTTCTCACAGAGTGAAGAGTTTGCAGTTATGTTTATGACTTCGTTCTGCACAGCGTCCCATGTCGCCTTTTGTAGATGATGATTATTAGTGTCGAGTGTGACGCGATCCAGTGAAATTGAATGTAGTTTCTTGACTCTTGTTGAAATTGTTGATGACCGTAGTGGGACTGTTTAATGTACGGAAATTTGGGTATGATTTTATTCTTGTTGATGCGCTTATTGTTTGTTGTTTGTTGTTGTTGTTTTATTTTTCTTATTACACACACACACGTGCGCAGAGAGAGAGAGAGAGAGAGAGAGAGAGAGAGAGAGAGAGAGAGAGAGATGCTTTATTCATAAAGACCGTAGACCTTTAAAAGGAACATGAAAAGAAAAAATTGCAAACTCGTGTGTTGACATTAATCATCGTAGGGGATTATTTTTATATATATATATATTATATATATAAATATCGCGCGCGCGCGCGCGCGCGCGCGCGCGCGTGTGTGTGTGTGTGTGTGTGAACTTCATGCATTGATAGAGCACGAACTATTCTATGACGCATCCATTTGTTCATGACATTAGCGAAATAAGCTTGAACAAACTCGGACGCTTTTAAAGTTTACCCGCAAAAACGTTTCCTTTGGTCATGTAAACTGCCGCTCCTAAACAAACTTATACACAGTAAAGTTCTTCCCCTCCTGTGCACTGACATACTGGATGAATAAGTTACAAACATTTTGCTTTCTGATGCTGACCAAATGGGACAAAAACATCGGAAACACCAAATGTCACCATTGTCAAGACACGCTCTGCATGGCGATCAACATAGGCCTACACTGGCGTATAAGTAAGCAAGAAACGCCAGTAACTGAGTTTTCTGTAGAAATCAAACGTTTTCCTATTTCAGTCGAATATAGGACTTCCAATGGTTCACATAACAGTCGAATGATACATCTTATATATCTAGCACTTCTGCAATGCTACCCAACCAAATCTATGTTCACTTCAGACATCCAGTTTCTCTTACCTCTTCTATCAAACTCCAGCAACATTGTATAGGCGTATACCTAGTTTTCATAAAGTGATCTGTATAAATCCTGTTGATGTATTTAATCGCTTAGCGGATACATTTGACTCCAGAGTTCAGATACATTGGGCATCTATTTGTTTCTTCATAAACAAGATCGTCAGAAGTTTGCAAATCAACAAGAAGTACTCTAAAGCATACAAACGAGTTTTCTGTTACTGTGTAAAGGAGATTTCTAGACCCATGATGCAGCTTCCTCATGTAACGAGTTTTGGCTTCAGGATGCGTAAAATAATGTGAGAGTTT
>CM065720.1:8999868-9002368 GCA_033310375.1 Conus canariensis
ACAATGATAACTGTAATAACAATAACAGCATCAGCAACAACAACAAAAACAGCATCAGCAACAACAACAAAAAGAACATTAAGAACAGGAATAATTATTGACAAAACATTTTCAATTCAAAATACCCATAGTAGTACAGGGAAGTGGCATGTTCAATATCAATCGATCAAGGCTTTTTCCTCAACCAAAAACAAACAAAACAAACCCCATGTAGTCGGAAGTCAATCAACTCGACACATTGCTATATGATAATGTGACGAGTTTGGGGGATGCAGGTGTGGTACTGTATAGGAAGGACTCAGAATGCTTTCTCTATTAGAGTTACAGAGTAGTTGTGCATTAAAATTTCACCTCCACCCTCTCCCTTGCTAGTGACGGAAGGAGCAACTTTCCAGTACTAGTCACTGAAAGAGTTTTTTTTTTCGTGACTGTTAGAAATACTCATGAGTGGCTCAGGAGTAATTGTCCTTAGGCTTGTACACTTAAACGTACTTGTAGCTCCGAGGGACAGAACTGGAGATGAGTTCAAACATTAAATAATGTATGAACAAATAACTGACACAGTTAAAGCGTAATTTCACACACCAACTTTACTTGTGTATACAAGAGTAAAAGACACAAATCAACAGAACTTCAGTCAAATCAGTCTTTGTTTGGGCTGACCTTTTCCCTTGTTGTCTGATCATAAAGAGAGCGGGGTGTTCTTGAGGAGTCGAGTTGTGGTCCACTTGGTATATCAGAACTTATCTGGTGTTGGAGACGAATGCAGATCTCTCTCCAGCTGCTGGTGACTGGTCCACCTTCAGTTTAGGTAGCTTGATCTGTTTGGTCTGCTTGGCCGCATGGTGGCATGGAATCTTGACCCTGTGCTGATCCGGTTGCAAGAAGCCCAGGGAGACTAGAAAGCCTAGGAACCAGGGACAGGAGTCCAGGATAGTTTTTCTGGGTTGATCAGTGAAACCGACTCAAGCTCTCGGGGAGAGATGAACGTTCCCCTATCTGGCATGCACCAGTGTTGTGTTCTGGTTCACTCTTGGTGATCAGCCTTTCAGCCTTTTTTTTGGGGGGGGGGGGGGGGGGCAGTGAAGTGAGGAAGCTCGACTTCTCCTTTTTCAGTGCTAACACACACATATCCTGTCTCTGATGCCTGTCTGATTGACAGACTGTCAGCGAAACATGACAGCCAATGGTATCACTATAGAAAAGAAACGGGTGGAGGGGGGGAGTAATAATCAGAGGTGGGCGGGTGATCTGGAATGAGACAATCACGCCCCCCCCCCCCCCCTGCACACACACACACACACACACACACACACACACATCTAGAGTATGAGGTGATGTGTAGACAATTCGAGAAGACAGTCTCTCAGATATTGATGTTCATTGGCATTTAAGCTAATGAACGAAATACAACGTCCGCACCTGTTACACATAATTATGTAGACATGGACATCTTGCCGTCTTTCCCACGACCACGGTGAGTGAAGGGAGGAAACGGAGAAAGGAAGGTCAGTGGCTTCTCTGAAGTAGACAGGATCCTTTCCCCTCCACGATCGATCGCTGTACGATCAGGTAAGGGATGGGCGGACAGGTGCAGAGTTTTGACTCGCTCTACACTTAACGTCAAAATTCTCGGTCCCATTGTCGTCAGCACTACGCGCCTGTCACGGTTTCGGAAGACATCGAACGAAAGCCCAATGGTTCGAGGGAAGAATGTGAGAGGAGAAAAGGGGTTGAGGGGTGAGGGTGGAGACTGAACAATGATGTAAACTGCTAAACCTATCTGCAGTTCGTAAGACAAAGAGACAGAAGGAGAGGGCAGAGAGTGGGGAGAGTAGAAAGGGATGGGGGATGGGGGTGGGCGAGTTGTAGAGGATGGTGTGGCTGGCAATTGTCACGTCACAGTCAGGTCTACCTCTGGGGAAAAATATTGATCAGATTAGCTCATATACAGCATAGGTTAGCACATATGTGAAAGCACAGATATAAAAAAAAAAAAAAAAAAAAAAAAAAAAAAAAAAAGCACACAAAGAAGCGCATGCGACTTCGTGAAATCGGCTGAACATGGAAAAACATGTTTAAATAAATGTGAGCCTTTGTGAAACGACGGACGAGTGAGCTTCTCCCGTTGAGCGACGATCGATGACAATACACGTGTGTCAGCTGGGCTGAAAACCCAAGCTTATGGCCAGATATCTACCTTGGTATTAAAGCATCACTGCTGATGTCTGACCGTTGCCACGGTTTTCTTCTGTATTGATCTCGCAATTACTTCTATTTCTTCGTTTTAACGGTAGCCTTCGCGCAAAGTGCGCGCACATAAAGCAAGATGAAAGGTCAGGTATGAGAATGTCGCAACAGTGTGTCTTGCGTGTGGCTGGCTACATCTGTGGAGGGCGGTATGTCTGCAAACTGTCTCAACACAAAAAATATCTTCTTTGTCTGCGGGCCGCCCTAACGTTGCGGGTTGCTAGCCGAGTGATCGTAGGTTCCAGTTCCA
>CM065720.1:9007368-9022368 GCA_033310375.1 Conus canariensis
GAGCGGTGTAAGCCCTGTCTATACCACTTTATTTCAGAACAATTTTGATACATTTTAACGAGGAAGAGCATGTGTAAAACCCTCTTCTACGCCAAAAAAACAGAAAGACCCATTTCACCTATACAGAATTGGTTAACTTTAAAGAACAGTACGAGCTCTCTGTACGCCCCTTTATCTTTAAAAAAAAAAAAGTCCATTCCACCAACAAACAACATTTTATTCTGAAACAACCAAGCAAATCCCCTCTCGGTCCCTTTATCTCATGAGAGATCTATTCGACCGACACAGAACCTACCAACCACAAAGAACAATGTAGATTCTTTCTATGTCCCCCAATCTCCAAACGATCTATTCCACCAGCATAACATACATCAAGCGGAAAGAATGGTTCAAACACCTCTACATCCCTAGTATTCCGAGAGACCCATTCTGGCGACTTCCTATACACGAACCAGATATAGGACAGCAGTAGTCCCTTCCTATTTTCAAGCGGTCTGGGCGACCACCCTCGTTAATACGAACCACAAAGAAGAAGGGTGCCCAAGTCTCGCGCCCCATCAATCATCTCCATCGATCACTGCACCATGGATCTTTGATGCTGCTTCTGCCACGTTTCCATGGTGATCACCATTTTCGGCGGCACACCACGGCCCCAGGGGTTCAGTTTGTCTGGGCCAATCCTCTGGCGTCACCGAGATCACACAAAAAGGAGTGGATGACGCAAACACGCGACGACGTTCGATCCGACTCCCCAGGAGCTAGCGCTGTCGACTGTATTTGTTGAAAGTCCTCATTCGTCGTCACGTTCTTTTTTTTTTTTTTCTCCTCACAAAATTTTATTGAGTAGCTCAGCATCACAAGCGCTTCTTTTCGTAGCGAAAGGAAACAAGTGTAAAATAGATTTATCTCACTCTGTAAATTATTTGACGGTTTTTTTTTTTCTTTTCTTTGTCCTTTTTTCATTTATTTATCTATTTTTGTTGTTGTTGTTGTTGTTGTAACTACTCAGTTGTATGAATGAATAGATAGATAAATAAATATATGAGTAAATAACTCGATATAACACGTACTTATGTGCTGTACGTCGGCTTATCAACAGAATTTACATTGAGACTGAGAAGCCGGGGTATGCCAAACTAATTCAAGTTCAGGGCTTTTATGGTTTGATGACGAATCATCGGAAGCTATAATAAATAGCTGCGCTACGCTGCATCGCTTTACAAACTTACAACCGGAAAATCGTACAAGTTTGTCGAGAACGATGATCAGAGGAGGTCACTCTTACGAGTATTGTAAATTGGGGGACGGGGGGAGGGGGGGAGGGGGTGTTCAGGTTTTGTGAAAAGTCTAGGGCTGGGGATGGGGTTGGCTTACGTTAGGGTTAGGCTAGGATTAGCTTTCGGCCGACGCACAGGAGACAGAATGTTGTACAAGGTTTACCGATTGATCCGACGAACTTGTATATATTATTATGCTAATTATAAATTTTATGCTATAACTCTGTTGCACATCCTTTTTGTACTCCCAATTCTTATAGAACTGGGAGTACTTTACAATGGGAACGAAGAAATGCTGTCTGTGTGTCTGTCCGTGGTCAAAATGTGTTCCACTCGCTCCAGACAAAACTTTTGGGCCGATCTTTCTGAAAATTTGTACGTATGTTTATTATGGGCCATGGATGATGCCCGATGTTTTACTTTACCAGAATAGCTGTTACTAGCGGCTATAACGGCCCAAAACTGTTTTTCTTTTTATGGAATATCTCAGAAAAACTTGGCCGATTTATAAGCGGTTTGGATATCTTGTGACAAATCGGAGCTCTTTCCATATGTAAGTGATCGATGTATTTTCATAGTAAACATGCTCCTGACATGAACACGCGTATTTAAGATAAACTGGGAGTACGTTTATATGCTTTGCATCTTGTTTACCATTATCATGCTGAGCCTAGGACTGGGTTATGCAGGAATTTTAGGCCTAGCGCGCGAAATGGCCGCGTGGCTTTGATGGAAGGATCGTGACGTGTTTCTGCTTTCCACTCGCTACAAAGTTGCCAATTTACTCATGACGCATCATAAGAACCTTGTAGATTCATTGGAATGCAGAGTAAGCCCTCTTTAAATCGTCATTCAGGCATATATTCTACTATTCTATGTTATTTTGCGTTCTATGCTATGTTTTTTTTCAGTGTGTTGCCACGTCAGATATTTCTTCCTCTTTTTTTTTTCCTCTCCGCATTCTGAGACATGTAAAAATTACCAGTGTGGTTGCCGGATAAACTATGTCATCTTCACTAGCGATGCTACTCCCTACCTTCATTCCCTCATACCACACCTTCTCTTCTCACCCAGTTTCTCCTCCTGGTCGACATCGTGGCTCGGCCATGCCTTGTGCTTCCAGATGTCCACGTAGACATCAGGCTCCCTGCACAACATCCACGGGCGACAGAAGGTCACTGTGGAAGAGGAGGAAGAAGAGAACCAGTTCTCAACCTAAAGATGATGACTTGTTCAGTTTTATTAACCTCGTGGGTACTGTCTTCCTGAGTTTCCACATGTAGATGAAGAAGATCTCCACTTCTTTTTTCTAAAGTAGAATTCACAGAATGTGCATAATAATTTAATGTGTTTACTGACTGGTGCATTTGTGTGGCTCTTCAGTGCCGAAGATGAAACAGTGGGAGGTATTCAATTGCAGACCAAAACATTCTCTAGGTCAGAAGCACCGCAGATTTCCGTCAAATTTCTGGCAAAATTCTCCCCCAGTAACCCTCCCCCTTCAATTGTACAAATCACCTCAAGATGCTTCGACCCTGTAAGAAAGACCATGTGATCTGGCCGAGTGTGTCTGGTTGAATCATCCTGAGGACATGTCAGTAACTGGTGTTAGTTCATTCGTTCGGCGAGCACAGAATTTGTTTTTCTAAGTAATTAAAGCGCACACCTACTGTTAATATACTACGTAAGACGGACAGTCCTCCTTGTCATCATCATACTCCGCTGATAAAATGTTAAACAAAAACAAAACCATGAAACCAACGCAAAAATCAAAACGAGTACTTCAAGTGCAGCTATACAGCGAGACTTGCATCTCTGCCTGTTTCCATGGAACCGTTTTAAATTTACATTGGGAGAAAAGGCCCAGAGAAAGAGTATCCCACAGACACGTAGTTGACAAGGGGGTCCGTGAGGTTATGGAGAGCACCAGTCCAATCGGCCGTCGTCTGCCAAGACGCATCCAAATCGCTGCACTTACTTCCGTTTTTTTTTTCTTTCTGTTTGTTCTGCGGCCGGAGGGAAGGGATATGGGGAAGGGATGAGCATCTAAAGTTGCTGTTGAAGGTACAGCAAGTTCGGAGGAACTTATTGATCAAACACACTTAGTTATTCGTCTACATTTTCAGTTCTTAAGTGATCAAACAGATTTGTATTTCGTCGAAAATCTCTCTCTCTCTCTCTCTCTCACACACACACACGCACACACACGTGCGCGCGCGCGCGTGCACACACACACACATACACACACCACAGACACATTTCTCTCTCTCTCTCTCTCTGTCTCCCTCCTTCCCTCCCGCCCCCCCTCTCTCTCTCTTTCCCTCTCTTAATTTTACCAGCCAAAGAAAAGGTGCAGAGGAGTGTCTTGTCTACAGACACATAGCTGACAAGAAGGCGGGTAGGTGGGGGAACGGAGAGCACCATTTCAATCGACCGTCTCCTGACAAGATAATCCACACAGCTCCCCTCCCCGCTCCATGCGCTCTGCTGGGTGCGCCGAACGGAAGAGTTCAGTCTGATGGATGTTTACCTTAATTCTCGGTTGTTTCAATTTTTTCTCCATATTTTTATTTCATTATGTTAGTATTCTGGTTTGTGCTGAATCCATCTTCCGCTCCTCCCACTCCGCCAAAATTATGAATCCCAAGTTCACAGAGCTATCACAGAATCATTCAACGCACACGAACTGTGAAAATGCTGATGTATATGGTGCTAACAGTTATAGGATTGTCAGAATATTGTGCTGCAATGAATAATTTTTCAATTGGATGAAAGTTGGCATAAATGATACAGCGATTAGTGTCTTGAAAGATATATTACACGACAAAACGATGATTTCCATCACAATGATACGCTCATGACTTACGGTTCAGGTCAGCAATCAGATTTGTAATTTAGATTTTCCTGAACCTGCCTTTGTCGATGAAAATAAGCCCCAAACCTATCAAGTCAAATTGAATTTCATCTGTGCCAGATAAGGCCGGTTCAATATTGAATGACAGCTTTTCACAGTTGAGATTTTTTTTTTATTATTATGGCTGAGAAGGCAGATCCAGTCATGTTCATGTATCCTCTCAACAACTCAGATTCTCAACGAAAGAGAAACACCGAAAGACACTAGTTTTCCTCACAGAGTGTCGGACCATCCTGCAGAGCCAAGAGACGAATGAAGGACAACTGGAAGGAGGTTTCTCGTGTCTAGAACTGTCTATGGATCCCTCCTCGGCATCTTGCCATTCTCCCAACAACACTGAAGCGAACAGTCTTTCAAAGGCAGATATGAAAATAAACCAGAACACATATTCTGAGTGTCCCACGGAAAGGTGGAGACCATTCTTCAGAAGCTACCCAAAGATTCATGGAGGTTTGAATGCAGAGTTCTGTGCGGATCTAATGTACAGGCTGAGCCAATTTGTTTTCCTACTATTTTTAATATTTGAATTAGTTAAGTCCATAATGTATTGTGTGTATGTGTATGTTTTATGTTATCAATTAAAAAAAAAAGATTTCAAGGAGGAAAGGTTTGCATTTAGGATCTGAGCAAGATAGCAACCGCAAGGTCGATACTGCCCAACAAGTTATCACTTTTAGGAATAGGACAATATCCACCAAGTTGACAGAGTCAAACAAGTCAACGTCTGAGGACGTCTAGCTTGATACAGCGCACCAAGTCACAATATCTGGGTTCAGTAGTGGGCACTGCCAGATCCTTTTCCATTTCCATCACCTGACAATGGATGGACAAGCAAGGACATGAATGAATATAATGCCAGCTCACGCACACTAGTCCACGTCCTGCAGTCCTGTTTCACCTTCAGTGCCCTGAGGTAACAAGAGAGCCCGCAGACAGCAGACCATGTCCCGCAGTCCTGTTTCACCTTCAGTGCCCTGAGGTAACAAGAGAGCCCTCAGACAGCAGACCATGTCCCGCAGTCCTGTTTCACCTTCAGTGCCCTCAGGTAACAAGAGAGCCCTCAGACAGCAACCATGTCCCGCAGTCCTGTCTCATCTCCAGTGCCCTCAGGTACCCGATGGTCCACAGACACTGGCCCACCTCAGTACTCTGTGTCATCAGACGAGGTCCACAGCAGACCCCATCCCGCAGTTCTGTCCCATCTTCGGTACTCTGTGTCATCAGACGAGGTCCACAGCAGACCCCATCCCGCAGTTCTGTCCCATCTTCGGTACTCTGTGTCATCAGACGAGGTCCACAGCAGACCCCATCCGGCAGTTCTGTCCCATCTTCAGTACTCTGTGTCATCAGACGAGGTCCACAGCAGACCCATCCGGCAGTTCTGTCCCATCTTCGGGACTCTGTGTCATCAGACGAGGTCCACAGCAGACCCCATCCGCAGTTCTGTCCCATCTTCGGTACTCTGTGTCATCAGACGAGGTCCACAGCAGACCCCATCCCGCAGTTCTGTCCCATCTTCGGTACTCTGTGTCATCAGACGAGGTCCACAGCAGACCCCATCCAGCAGTTCTGTCCCATCTTCGGTACTCTGTGTCATCAGACGAGGTCCACAGCAGACCCATCCAGCAGTTCTGTCCCATCTTCAGTACTCTGTGTCATCAGACGAGGTCCACAGCAGACCCCATCCAGCAGTTCTGTCCCATCTTCAGTACTCTGTGTCATCAGACGAGGTCCACAGCAGACCCCATCCAGCAGTTCTGTCCCATCTTCGGTACTCTGTGTCATCAGACGAGGTCCACAGCAGACCCCATCCAGCAGTTCTGTCCCATCTTCGTACTCTGTGTCATCAGACGAGGTCCACAGCAGACCCCATCCGCAGTTCTGTCCCATCTTCGGTACTCTGTGTCATCAGACGAGGTCCACAGCAGACCCCATCCTGCAGTTCTGTCCCATCTTCAGTACTCTGTGTCATCAGACGAGGTCCACAGCAGACCCCATCCGCAGTTCTGTCCCATCTTCGGTACTCTGTGTCATCAGACGAGGTCCACAGCAGACCCCATCCCGAGTTCTGTCCCATCTTCGGTACACTGTGTCATCAGACGAGGTCCACAGCAGACCCCATCCTGCAGTTCTGTCCCATCTTCAGTACTCTGTGTCATCAGACGAGGTCCACAGCAGACCCCATCCTGCAGTTCTGTCCCATCTTCAGTACTCTGAGGCAACAGACTGGGTCCACAGACACCAGACTTCATCCTGCAGCCCTGACCCACTGTCAGTATCCTGATGAAGCAGACCTGTCTCACAGACATCAGTCCACATCCTAAAAGTCCTGACCCACTTCAGCGTCCGGAGACGCCAGACGTGGTCCTCAGACAGCAGACAGCATCCTGCAGTCGTGTCCTATCTTCAGCATCCTGAGGCACCTGACTCAGCCCAGTGACTGGACCTCCAGGAGAAGCCCTGAGGAAAGATGATGATAGTACGGCAGACAGCAGAATTCGTAATGTAAACTGGACTGACCAGTTAGCATGGCTAGGGAAAAAAAACAAAACAAAAAAAATCCCACCACCACCAACTAGAATAAGTGTCAAATCCAAAAATTTTGACAAAATAGAAATACTTGAAAGTGCCATTTTATGACTGTTGAGTTCACTGGATATTTTCATGTTGTAGTATGGTATGTCTTATAATTTTGTTGTTCTTTGAGATCTTTAGTAAACCCGCTCTCTATCTATTAAGTGGCTTCCACGATTTGCTGGGTTTTAAACATCATCACCGACTCTCTTCCTCCTCCTCTCCCACGTACACACATTATCCTTCTCTCTCTTTGCGCGCACGCGCACGTATATATATATATATATATATATATATTGTGTATGTGTGTGTGTGTGTGTGTGTGTGTGTGTGTGTGTGTGTGTGTGTGTGTGTGTGTGTGTCCGCGCGCGTGTGTGTGCGCGTGTGTATGTGTGCGTGTTCAAATATACATATACACATTCAGAGGAAATTAGACCCTTGTGCAACGTTCGAATGGTGGGGCTAACGTATTACCAAACAAATAACAAACTATTCCTAAGATTTCAGGCTTGTTCGTCCTGTAGGTAGTAACAGTGACCATCAGGTTCGGAAGTATAGTTTCGCAGCATGAGATAGAGGGACCACTAGCGTGGCCTGGTCACGGAATATAGGGACCTAATGGTTGTGCTGGCCTAGATCTGGAGTGTCCTGAGCCAGCACAACTGATAGCTTGCAGTGAGTTAGCACACCAAAGCAACCAACATCCCTTGGCTAAGCCTCGCACAACCGAATCCTGAAACTTCCTTCGGCTCATCTTCTGGCTGATAGCATGGTTTGCTCTGTTAGTTTTGTGTCCTTCGCCAACTGCTTCCTAGGGACCCTTCATCCTTGCTAAGGCATTCGGTATATCAATAATTCACGAATCAAGTTTCTGATGAATACTTGATGATATTCATGCCAAACCCACAGAAGTTTGCATTCAGCGATGTTAAAAATGGGTTATATGTACATGTAGTATGTGTTTGTAACCTTCATCAACAAAAGCAAACCCAAATGCATTAGGGGACTTTTGTGGGCTTTAAGCCACGTTTTTTTTTTGTTTTTACTTTAACCTCTATAATGATCGCAAAATATGGATTTGTAACAAATGGCAACTATGGAGTACATACTTTACTGTATGATGACTTAAGAAATTTTGAAAGAAAGGCTGTTCGAGTCCATTTTAGGTATATCACACATATGAAAAAATGTGTTGGACTTTAAAAACGGCGACTGAAACAAACAGGAACAGTGATGAATGTTTGTTGCCAGATGACCAGATTCTTTGCTGGTGAAAAAATTAGATACTTTATCTATGCAAAAACTATTTTCTTTCAACTGATTATCATAAACAATTAATAAAATAAAATAACATCTCTCTCTCACTCCCTCTCTCTCACATACATCAAAGGATAAGACACACCATACACGCAAAACGAAGAGCATTTGTCCCAATACTTACAAGTGTCCTCAGTGAATGTGTCCATAGTCTTTCATATTCTTTTATCAAACCCTATGGCATGACGGCTCATGCTCCATTTGAACCAAGCATATTTCATTATCTCATTGCTTGTAACACAGTTATAAGCACTCTCCCCTCCCATCTCTCTCTCTCTCTCTCACTCTCTTAATGTGCAACATTCAAGAGATGAGTGAGATTTTCCAGAGCAGTCGAAGATACTCTGTTCCACACACTTAATTTCTTTGTTACAGAGCTTGTTCGTCCGTTAGATGGTGATGTTTGTTCAACAGTGCCGGTCTGACAGCAGGAGAATTTAGGAACCACTAGTATGGTCTGGCCCTGGCATATAATGGTGCTGGTTTAGATTAGGTGTGCCCTGAGCCAGCACAACTGATAGCTTGCAGCGAGTTAGCACACCAAAGCAACCAACAACCCTCGGCTAAACCTCGCAAACCGAATCCTGAAACCTTCCTTCAGCTCATCTTTTGGCTGATAACATGGCGTTCTTTGTCAGTTTTGATCCTTCGCCAATCACTACCCAGAGTCTTTGTTGCTGATTCATTCTGTAAATCTCAACTTTCTGTTTATTGTTGAGTCTTTGATTAAAAAAAAAAAACTTGACCGAGTTCATATCATAAACACATAGGTTTGTGTTCAGCCATGCTGATGGGCAGGCTATGTATAACAGCTAGTTTACTGGCATAACCACTATTTTCTAAAGCCTGAGACGAAAAGGTGGGGGGAAATTGTTAATGTACAATTCTTTCACTTCAGTGAGTCCGAAAGATTCACAATGTTCCAGCTATTTTCAATTTTTAGATTTGTGTGGAAGGAAACTCGTTAGACTGAAGTGATTTTTTTTTAACCATGCTCAAGTTTGTTCACCTCTAGCACATTGCATAACTATATATTAATGTTTATCACGGTCTCAGTTTCAAAACGTAGTCTTTACTCGTTAATATTCAAACTGTAAACGTCAGTTTCAACAAAGAAAGAATTTTCTGCACAGTACTCTACACCGTCATCTTCATAATCAACACAAAATATCTTTAAAACATAATTAATTTTGCATTGTCCGCTTTAGTTTCAACACACAGGACACTTCCAATGGAATGGAGTTTACATTGTGTCACGGGACAGACCTGTGTCTGTATTTAAGTTTCATGTTATACATTTGATTATCTTTACGTGGGATGCTAAAGACAGGAAGATTCAAATAGTAAGATGATGCACGATTTTTCATTGCCATGCGCCCTCCTACTTTGTATTGAGCTTTGTACACTCCGTTTATACAGGTGTACTTATGTACATACACCCAGCTTTCTTAGAACGGATTCTAACTATTTATCTTTAAAAAAAAAAATCCAAACACAATGGAATAAAACATGGTTTTTTTTTATCGACAACGCATTATTTGTATTTCTTTTTTTTTTTTTTTTTTTTTTGGGGGGGGGGGGGGGGGGGGAGTAAAAATTCTCCAATAGCTGTCACTTTCCTATATTGTTTAAGAGTTAATCAGAAAACGATATATTTTCTCTTTTTTTTTCTGAAGAATAGATTGGGTCTAACTCGTTCTCGAAAGAATCGACGCATTTCTCAGCGGGGAGAAGGAAGAAGCGTACGGAAGGCGGAAGAAGAGAGTGGCGGTGACGAGGGTGGAGGAAGCTGGCAGGCGGCGGAAGGTGGGAGAGGGGGGTGGGAGGTGTGAGGCGCTGGCACTGAAGTTTGTCAGCGAAGAGAACGCTGTGTGCTGAACCATCCCGCCACGACACGTCTCCAAGACGGTCCCTGCAAAAAGAAAGGGAAGGAAGCGAGCGCGAGAAGCCGGGATGGGCAGGCTCATTTCTAGGGGATGATATTTAATTGAAAGGCAACAAGATTTATCGGGATAAATCAATCATTAATGCATGATCATGCACGGCAAATACCCAGCCTTCACTTCGCTCTCGAGATGGCTGCTCCGGAGAGCGGGCGGTGCTGGCGATAAAAAGAGACCGGGGAAAACGGGGGGACCTGGATGGTTTATGCACCGAATGACTGCCGCGAGCCCGGTTTTGTATGCATTGTTTTCTTCGTAAACGAGGCATGAGCGAATGCTTATGGTTTGGACAATCGAGGATTCTTGTCCAAAGCCGTTGGGTATACCACACGCAAAAACGTGCGCGCGCGCACACACACACACACACACACATGAGAGAGAGAGAGAGAGAGAGAGAGAGAGAGAGAGAGAGAGAGAGAGAGAGGGGGGGGGGGGTCTTCTTTGTCATTAGTATATGGAAAGTGTTCCAACAACTTTTTCTCTGCTCTGCTCACCCAGTCCTTCAGCTGTTTCTTTCGTAACATTGCACGGCACTTTACGTATCTTTAATTCGTACACTTTTTGTCTTGCAAATAAGGAATCTACGGAAAACAGGCCGAAAGGTGGATGTTTATGGTCATTGACGTCTGCGTAGTGAGAATCACAGTTACCCTTTTCAGGACTTGAAATCTAAATCCAAACATTGAGAAGTAAAAAACTATTTATTTCTTCTCGGCACAACATCTTGTATCTGTCACCAAACTTCCAGTAACATTCATTAAATAGGCTGCTGAAGGGTTTCGTCTGAGGTTTTTTTTTTTTTTTTTTTTTTTGCTTATTCTTTGTAATTTTTTGACGGGGGCTGGGGGTGGGGGTGGGGAGAGGACAGGTGTTGGAAAGGGGTGCATGAATTTCTGTAAAGGGGTGGGAGGTACGGGTGGGCAGTGGGTGTCGGTGATGAAAGAGGCGGGCTGGGGAGGGCGAGGGGATGACTGGACGTTTTATTCTTGATCTGCCACTTCACAAGCTCTGACGGGGCGTTTGAAACGGCCATGTCATCTTTTCCAAGTCACAGTCACTTGTACCAGATAGACGAGACATTGATGGCGTTGGTAAAATGAAATATTCATCTTTCGCCAGCACATGGTATCTAGCTCCCATACCACGAGAATCTCTCTCTCTCTCTCTGAGTTTTGTGTGTAATTCTTTCTCTCTGTATCTCTCTGGTCCTTTGTATGTAAATCTCTCTGTCACTGTTTCCTTCTCTGTCTGTCTGTCTCTCTCTCTCTCTGCCACCTCTCCACTCCCGCCTCAACTCCTCACCCTTTCATTTTTTTTTTTTTTCTTCATCCTACTGTTCACAGAACAATATTTTGTTTTTCGGTCGAATGCACACCATGTATTTTTATGTTTCCTCAATCCCTGGAGTCTTGACATGGATCAAGGGATCGTTAACATGCGAATGTTCATCTTCTACACGCATGCACACGCGAATGGAGTTCAGGCAACTCTGAGCTGATCTTCGCGTAAGTTTTGTTTGTTCGTTCACTCTTTTTCTTTTTTTCCCCAGTGTGACGGTCAGCTATGTGTGCAGCGTGCATTGGTATACATAAAACAAGAGAGTACTCTCTGCCAAAAATAAACTTCTTTCATAGGTTCATGGATTGGCACGATTCACGTACACACTATAAGTCACTGGGAGAGCGAGAGCGAAAGCGAGAGAGAGAGAGTACCGTACCTTCCATTGCCCTTTATTCTGTCTCTGTTGTCACTCTGTCTGTCTATTTGTCTGTCTTTCTGTCGTCACTTGTCTATTTGTCTTCGTTGTCACTCTGTCTGTCTATTTGTCTGTCTTTCTGTCGTCACTCTCTATTTGTCTGTCTGTCCTCCCTCTTGAGTCTGTCTCTCTCTCTCCCTCTGTCGGTCTCCCTCTGTCTTTCTCTATCTTTGTCTTTCTCCCTCTCTTTTAATCAACCGCATGCCTAGCCGCTTGACACTTTCTTCTTTTATCTTTCTTTTTTTCTGCATCAGCTATAACTCAGAAGCCAATCATTCTGTCTTCTTTCTCCTCAGCCTTTTCCTTTTCTTACTGCAGATTGTTTTTCTCTATCTCACTTTCATAGAGTTTTGTTTCTTTTCGTCTTTCTGCTTCTGTTCGATCTGTGTTTTGTCTGTGTTTAAGGATTTTTTTTTTTTTTTTTTTTTGTATTTTCTTTCTGTCATTCTTTTTTCTATTCGTTCCATTTGTTTTTCCTCTTCTTCCTTTCACCATTAAAGTCTTCTCACAGTAGCACTTAACTGGAAAAAAAATCATCAGGGTATAACTATAGTTTAATGTCTCTCTCTCTCTCTCTCTCTCTCTCTCACACACACACACACACAACACACACACACCCCACACACACACGCACACACACGTTGGTGTTCAACTTGCTCGTGGCATGATTCGAAGCATAATTATAGAAAACCAGTATGTACCAAGGGTAGCAAGCGCTCATTTTATTTGTGTACTTTACCCTATTTCCAGCAGCATTTTGTTGTATCCATGTATGATTCTGCCAGTTCCACTCAAAGTCCAACGATATGAGTAGAATTTACTATATTCAGATTTCACTGCGAAGTTTGAACGTCACAATGAATGATAATAATAACAACAATAACAAAATAATGATAACAACAACAAAAAATGATGATAGTAGTAGTAGTAACAACAACAATGATAATAACAGTAATAATCATAATATTGTTACAACGTTACGATCATAATGCAACAAAACAAACACTGTAGCACCACAAGACAAAATTGTGTGACAATATGGATTTTTTGTGTGTAATAATAATAATGTATGGATTTTATATGGCGCAATTCTTGGGATCAACTCATTGCGCTCAACACACACTCAAACACTCGCACTGACATGTGTTCACACACACACACACACACACACACACACACACACACACACACACACACACACACCCCACGCACGCACCTACCAACACAGGCGCACTTATCAAGTTCATCGGTTCAAGCGTAAACAATACAGTTTTGCATGCAGTATATAAAAAGTCAGGTCAGAATAATAGACACAGCATTTAGATATTATGGTTGAAGAAGGCTTTCCTAAAGAAATATGTTTTTAACTCTGACTTGAATTTAGATAATGTGGGCAGGTCACGTAAGCTGTCAGGAAGAGAATTCCAAAGAGTGGGCGCACTAAAGCTAAATGCTCTCTCACCGACTGTCTTTAACGAGCACCTAGGAATTTTCAGAAGTGTTTGAGACGATGAGCGAAGAGACCGAGAAGTTTGATAGGTGGACAGAGAAACAGAAAGATACTGTGGGAGTGTCCCATCAAAGTAACGATAGGCAAAAACTGAGATTTTGAACTGCCATCGATATTTGATGGGAAGCCAGTGGAGTTCACGTAACAAAGGTGTAATATGCTCATTTTTACGCTTTTTGAGAACAAGCCGAGCTGCACTGTTTTACACTCTTTGTAATCGTGCAAGCTGTTCTGAAGGAAGTCCTGCTAACACACGAGTTACAGTAGTCTAGTCGGGACATTATCATGGCGGTGATGAGTCTGATTGTTGCCTGTGTGGTGATGTAAGACCGAACAGAAGCAATACGTCGCATTTCCAGGAAGCATGCACGACAAACATTAGATATTTGGTTCTGCATAGAGAGCGTTTGATCAATGCTGACACCTAAATATTTCACTGACTCTTTGAAAGGTAAAACAACACCATCAATTTCTGCCGACTCAGCTTTAACCATCTTGACACGAGAGGAGGTACCAACAACCATGATCTCGGTTTTGTCACTATTCAGCTTGAGTTTTTTGCTGGTCATCCAGACTTTTACATCCCTATACAAATACATAATACTGCAACTTTAAAAAATGTATTTCAACGAAATGAAATTAATCCGTCATAATACAAGGACTACAATGCTAAAACGTATTTTTAAGAATGATACAAGAGTATGATACCTCCATGCAAAAAAAAAAAGAAACTGGAAACCAAAGAGAAAATTACCCTCAGCAGATACGGTCAAAATAGATAGTAACACCTCATACCACGGAAAAGTAGATGCGTAAATAAATAAACAAATAAATAAATGAACAGAACAAAACTGAATCAAAATGGGAGCTGGATGCGTATGAAAAGACAGAGAAAAGTAGAAAAAAGAGAGAAAATGTGAAAAGATGGGGGGGGGGGGGGGGGGGGGGGGGGGGGGTACGAGAAAACAGAAATAAATTTTCGCAATAGAAGTATGAAAACATTATAGAAAATAGGAAAAGGTATGGAAACAGTACGGAAAAACTCATAGGAAAAGATAGGGGAAAGTGTGAAAGGTTCACTGGTAAAGACTGGGGAATAAGGACATCATGGGGGAAAAAGAGAAGATACGCAGGACAAGATACGGGAACATTAGCGAAATATTCATGCAAAAAAGACACGGGGGGGGGGGGGGGGGGGGGGGGTACTAATGAAAGAAAAGGCGCCGGACGCTAGGATAGGATAAAAATAAAAAAGGAAGAAAAATAGGGCCGGTTGGAAATCAGGTGGGGGGTAGTGAGAGAAAGTAGAAAAAGATCGATGAAAACACAAATCGAGCAGAAACAAAAAGAAATACTGCAAAAATACAAGAAAATAGAATATACAAAAAATAAAGGCAGGGGGGAAAACGTTCAAAGTAAGAACGGACCGGCACTAGTGAGGAGATATAAGATAAAGTTGGGAAAGATCGGGAAGTCAGGATGAAGAGAAAAGGTAGGATAACATAAAGAGAAAAGTTGAACAAAAAAGAAAAAGTAAGAAAAAAAGAGTGAAAGCAACGACAAAAGAAAGAAAGAAAGACAAGACAACATGAAAGAAAGAAACAGAAGGGGGGGGGGGGGGGGGGGGGGGTTACAAAGTTAAAAAAAAAAAAAAGCAAAAAGAAGGAAAAGAAATAAAAAGTGAGTCAGAATTTGAATAGACAGGATAA
>CM065720.1:9027368-9039868 GCA_033310375.1 Conus canariensis
TATCAAGAAGGAGACTCATTCACCTTCCAGGTGAGCAAATTAATTCACCTTTGACACAAGTTTTTCTTTTTCCAGCTATAACAAATACAAAATTTATTCAGCTTTGACAAGAAAAAAATTCATTCGCCTTTGACAAGAACAAAAGTTATTTATTTTTGTCAAGAACAAAATTTACTCAGCTCTGACAAGAGCAAATGTAATTCGTCTTCGACGAAAACATGATTTATTCATATTTGACAAAATATTTATTCACCTTTGGCAAGGAGGAATTCACTCACATTTAAAAAAAAATAAAAATACTGTTTATTCTCCTTTGACAAGAACAAGATATGTATATCTCCGACAAGAAAAAGAGCTTTCCTCTTTTGATAAGAACAAGATTTGTTTATCTTTGACAAGAATAAGAGCTTTCCACTTTTGACAAGAAGATTTGTTTATCTCCGACAGGAATGAGAGCTTCCCACTTTTGACAAGAATAAAAGTTTTCCACTTTTGACAAGAAGATTTGTTTATCTCCGACAAGAATGAGAGCTTTCCACTTTTGACAAGAACGAGATTTGTTTATCTTTGACAAGAATAAGAGCTCTCCACTTCTGACAAGAATAAGAGTTTTCCACTTTTGACAAGAAGATGATTTGTTTATCTCTGACAAGAATAAGAGCTTTCCACTTTTGACAAGAACAAGATCAAGATTTGTTTATCTTTGACAAGAATAACAGCTTTCCAGTTTTGACAAGAATGAGATTTTTTCATTCTTTGACCAGAATAAGTGTTATTTACCATTGACCAAAAAAAAAAAAAAATTTTTTTCACGCTTGACAAAAGCAAGATTTATTTACGTTCGACAAGAACCAAACTTATTGCTGATGAGAACAAGAGCTAATCGCTTTTGACAAGAACAAGATTTATTCGCCTGTGACAACAAATTTTACTAATCTTTTTGTTAAGAACGAAAGTTATGCACCTTCGACGAAAACAAGATTTATTCACAAGCGATTTATTTACAACAGCAAAAGTTATTCACTTTTGGAAAGAACGAAAGTTCTTCACCTTTGGCATGAACAAGATTTATTCATTTTGGACAATGACAAGATCTACTCACCTTTGACAGGAGCAAGCTTTTACTTATCCTTGACAAGAACCACACTAAAATGGCTGCAAACTAGAATTGTGCACAGAATTCTTGCAACAGCTGCTGTTTTAAGTGTCAGAGGAAAAGTGAAAGTGGATTCAGGGGAATTGAGCTGCTCAGTAGTCGATCGAGAAAAATTGTAATCAAACATGGACGAGGCAAGGCGGGATAAAACAAGATCATTGAGGTGTTTCTGAAAGAGAATTTCAAAGATACCATCCTTCACTATGCCTCTGTCCTCTCTTGCTCAGAGACAGAGTGGGAGAGAGAAGAGAGAGAGAGGACAGAGAGAGAGAGAGAGAGAGAGAGAGAGAGAGAGAGAGAGAAAACAGACTACCTCATCAGAGTGTTCTTTCTGGTACTGCAGACAACCCCTTTAACACTGCGAGAGTGTCATATGATAACAGCTAAATAGAAAACCTCTTTACACTGCAATAACTTAGTGTGACACAGCTAAGCAGTCTACTATTCTACACTGCAGGAATTTCATGTGGTATAGCACAACAGACTACTACTTTACCTCATAACTCTGAAATAATTGTATGTGAATCAACTCAGCAAGTTACACCAAAGATCGTTTTGCAGGCACAATATATAGTGTCTAGACAAATAATTCTGACTGATACCATCGTTACGCACTGTTTGTGCTTTGAGATAGAGAGATATGGAGGAAAGCACTGCAGGACGGTGCTCAATTTTGGTGCTGTTTTCCCAATAAAAAAAAAAAAAACATCGAAAAAGGAAACGTTGAAAACCGTCGAAAGCGGCTGCCCTTCCTTCTCTCTTTATGTCTTTTTTCTCACCTCTGCGAGAGGGCGTTTTCGGCCAATGCTTACATAATGCCCCTGACCTCGGCCTTAACTAAGGTATGTAAGGGTTTCAATGTAAATCAACTGGGCTGAGAGTCTGGTGTGCATGGGTAGACTATGTAAGGCGCACAAACCGCGCGTACGTGCGTGTGTGTGTGTGTGTGTGTGTGTGTGTGTGTGTGTGTGTGTGTGTGTGTGTGTGTGTGTGTGTGTGTGTGTGTGTGTGTGTGTGTGTGTGCGAGCGCGTGCGAGTGGGTGTGAAAGAAGTCCCTCAATGAAACTCGACCATCGTTCATTTGGACTCTTCGTGCAGAATGTCATGTCAGCTTGTTTGTCAGTCTATTATAAGAATTTCCGAACATTGTCTATTGGGAGACGGGAGGTGATACATACAACGAGTCGCCTTCTTCTTCACTAAAAGAATGGACATTGTAGTATTTGTAATATACGACTTCTACCCCCACCGCCTTCTCTCCGGTTTATCTGTTAAGAATCTCAAAGCGCCTATCCCCCTTATCATCTGTGTGTGTGTGTGTGTGTGTGTGTGTGTGTGTGCGCGGCGCGCGCGCGCGCGCGCGCAAATTCGTGCGTGTGTGTGAGCGCGTGCGTGCGTGCGCGCGCGCGCGCGTGTGTGTGTGTGTGTGTGTGAGAGAGAGAGAGAGAGAGAGAGAGAGAGAGAGTGAGGATGTGTGTGTGTTGTGTGTGTGTGTGTGTGTGTGTGTGTGTGCGCGCGCGCACGCGTGTATGTGCGTGTGTGTGCGCGCGCGCATGTTTGTGTTACAAGATTCGAATGCATCGATTGCAACACAACAGACTACATCGATTCTGGACTGATATACCCTCACTAATTCATCTGTCAGCATTGTTAAGGTGGACACCCTCAAATACTGCAAGGCGTTGATCCGTACGGGGAATGAGACGACAGAGGTAGGTCTGGTGTGCATGATGCACTTAGCGCTCGTAAAACAAACAAACAAACAAAGGAAGATATCCGTGGTAACATGGCTTTTGTTTCCGGAAACATTCTGCAACGAAATCCACTCTCATATGTAAACAAAAAGCATAAACACACACACACACACACACACACACACACGCACGCACGCACGCACGCACACACACGCACGCACACACACACACACACACACACACACACACACACACACATTACAACATACACACACTGAACATTGATACAATACATAAAATAATATTCTCTGGGTTTTTTTCCCTTTTCTTGTTCATCTTTATTCTTATTCATCGCAATTTTAAGCCAATTTTCGGCTATGTCTGTCTAGACTTCTGTCAACGAGTTTCTAGAATCCGCCCGAGATATATTCACAAAAGTCCTCGACCAAACACTACAGGAGGTGCGGCACGAAGTGAAAAGCTGTTCTCTATCAAAGAAATGTTTTCTTTATGTATTAATCGGGTGTAAAAGTACTCGCAGTGGAAAGTCAAGAAAACGGCAGCGACGACGAGAAGCACCGGCAGCAACAGTATGGTTTGGCAAATTTCACACAGAAGAATCTGCCGAGACGATGAAACAATACAGTATCATACAATACAGTACAATATAATACGATACATTACAATACAGTACAATATAGTATAATACAGGACAATACAACACAATGTAATACAATCCAAATCCATACAACACAATATGATACAATACACTCTAATACAATAGTTTCACTTGTTGCCGCAAAGTATACCGCCTTATCGAAGCGGTGAATGTGACCGGAAAGCCTGCTTCTGGATTGTGTATGAGCACTCAACAATGTATCAGTGTCCCCCATAAACAAACTAATCTTCTACACAACAGTAGGTAGTGTCGCGGTCAAATTCGTTGCTCAGTCAAATTCGTTGCCTGGCATACTAGCTTAGGTTGCTGGTATACGAACTTAGCCAAGAATGACGTCACATCGTGTAGTTGCTAATGGTAACGGCAAAACTCCACAGTTTTAGACAACCACTACTACTACTCGATTTTTTGGCAGTATTGGCAATGAATTTGACCAGGCAATGAATTTGACTGATACTGCGGTCAAATTCGTTGCTTCAGTCAAATTCGTTGCCGTGGAATATCATGACCACTCCTGCTGCTACTACTACTACTACTAGTACTACTACTACTAGAATATTGTTGGTCGTTGTGCAGGATCAGTATTGGCAATGAATTTGACCAGGCAATGAATTTGACTGATACTGCGGTCAAATTCGTTGCTCCAGTCAAATTCGTTGCTGTGGAATATCATGACCACTCCTGCTGCTACTACTGCTACTACTACTAGAATATTGTTGGTCATTGTGCAGGATCAGTATTGGCAATGAATTTGACCAGGCAATGAATTTGACTGATACTGCGGTCAAATTCGTTGCTCCAGTCAAATTCGTTGCTGTGGAATATCATGACCACTCCTGCTGCTACTACTACTACTGCTACTACTACTACTACTAGAATATTGTTGGTCATTGTGCAGGATCAGTATTGGCAATGAATTTGACCAGGCAATGAATTTGACTGATACTGCGGTCAAATTCGTTGCTCCAGTCAAATTCGTTGCTGTGGAATATCATGACCACTCCTGCTGCTACTACTGTTACTACTACTACTACTACTACTACTACAATATTGTTGGTCATTGTGCCGGATCAGGAGTGGTCATAATATTGCACGGCAACGAATTTGACTGGAGCAACGAATTTGACTGTGACAGTCGCGGTCAAATTCGTTGCTCCATTCAAATTCGTTGCCGTGCAATATTATGACCAATCCTGCTGCTACAACTGTTACTACTACTACTCTACTACTACTACTACTAGAATATTGTTGGTCATTGTGCAGGATCAGTATTGGCAATGAATTTGACCAGCAATGAATTTGACTGGAGCAAGGAATTTGACCGCGACAGTTGCGGTCAAATTCGTTGCTCCAGTCAAATTGGTTGCCGTGCAATATTATGACCACTCCTGCTGCTACTCCTGCTACTACTACTACTACTAGTAGTAGTAGTACTACTACTACTACTAGAATATTGTTGGTCATTGTGCAGGATCAGTAGTGGCAATGAATTTGACCAGGCAATGAATTTGACTGATACTGCGGTCAAATTCGTTCCTTCAGTCAAATTCGTTGCTGTGGAATATCATGACCACTCCTGCTGCTACTACTACTACTACTACTACTACTAGAATATTGTTGGTCATTGTGCAGGATCAGTATTGGCAATGAAGTTGACCAGGCAATGAATTTGACTGGAGCAACGAATTTGACCGCGACAGTCGCGGTCAAATTCGTTGCTCCAGTCAAATTCGTTGCCGTGCAATATTATGACCACTCCTGCTGCTACTAGTGCTACTACTACTACTACTAGAATATTGTTGGTCATTGTGCAGGATCAGTATTGACAATGAATTTGACCAGGCAATGAATTTGACTGATACTGCGGTCAAATTCGATGCTTCAGTCAAATTCTTTGCTGTGGAAGATCATGACCACTCCTGCTGCTACTACTGCTGCTACTACTCCTAGTACTACTACTACTACTACGGCAATGAATTTGACTGCAGCAACGAATTTGACCGCGACAGTCGCGGTCAAATTCGTTGCTCCAGTCAAATTAGTTGCCGTGCAATATTATGACCACTCCTGCTGCTACTACTGCTACTACTACTATTACTACTACTACTACTAGAATATTGTTGGTCATTGTACAGGATCAGTATTGGCAAAGAATTTGAGCAGGCAATGAATTTGACTGATACTGCGGTCAAAATTCGTTGCTTCAGTCAAATCCGTTGCTGCCGAATATCCTGACCACTCCTGCTGCTAGTACTGCTACTACTACTAGTACTACTACTAGAATACTGTTGTTCATTGTGCAGGATCAGTATTGGCAAGGAATTCGACCAGTCAATGAATTTGATTGGAGCAACGAATTTGACCGCGACAGACGCGGTCAAATTCGTTGCTCCAGTCAAATTCGTTGCCGTGCATTATTATGACCACTCCTGCTGCTACTACTGCTACTACTACTACTACTACTACTAGAATATTGTTGGTCATTTTGCCGGATCAGTATTGGCAATGAATTTGACCAGGCAATGAATTTGACTGATACTGCGGTCAAATTCGTTTCTTCAGTCAAATTCGTTGCTGTGGAATATCATGACCACTCCTTCTGCTACTACTGCTACTACTACTACTAGAATATTGTTGGTCATTGTGCAGGATGTTGGCATAATTTGCAGGCAATGAATTTGACTGGAGCAACGAATTTGACGCGACAGTCGCGGTCAAATTCGTTGCTCCAGTTCAAATTCGTTGCCGTGCAATATTATGACCACTCCTGCTGCTACTACTACTACTACTACTACTACTATAGAATATTGTTGTCATTGTGCAAATCAGTATTGGCAAGAATTTGACCAGGCAATGAACTTGACTGATACTGCGGTCAAATTCGTTGCTTCAGTCAAATTCGTTGCTGTGGAATATCATGACCACTCCTGCTGCTATACTACTGACTACTATACTAGAATATTGTTGTCATTGTGCAGGATGAGTATTGGCAATGAATTTGACCAGGCAATGAATTTGACTGGAGCAACGAATTTGACCGCGACAGTCGGGTCAAATTCGTTGCTCCAGTCAAATTGGTTTCCGTGCAATATTATGACCACTCCTGCTGCTACTCTGCTATACTACTACTACTAGAATATTGTTGGTCATTGTGCAGGATCAGTATTGGCAATGAATTTGACCAGGAATGCAATTTGACTGATACTGCGGTCAAATTCGTTGCTTCCAGTCAAATTCGTTGCTGTGGAATATCATGACCACCCTCTGACACTGCTACTACTAATACTACTACTAATCCGTCTACTTACCTTACTGAACAACATTACCACTTAATCTCTACCACAGAATTATTGTTGTGTCATGTGTGCCGACTCAGTATTGGTGGGCATATGGCAGATTTGACCAGGCAATGAATTTGACTGATATTGCGGTCAAATTCGTTGCTTCAGTCAAATTCGTTGCTGCGAATATCCTGACCACTCCTGCTGCTACTACTGTACTACTACTACTAAATATTGTTGGTCATTGTGCGGATCAGTATTGGTCATAATTTGCACGGCAATGAATTTGACTGGAGAACGAATTTGACGCGACAGTCGCGGTCAAATTCGTTGCTCCATTCAAAGTTCGTTGCCGTGCAATATTATGACCAATCCTGCTGCTACTACTGTACTATATATTACTACTACTACTACTAGAATATTGTTGGTCATTGTGCAGGATCAGTATTGGCAATGAATTTGACCAGGCAATGAATTTGACTGGATACTGAGGTAATTCCGTAAGCTTCGGTCAAATTCGTTGCTCAGTCAATATTGGTTGCCGTGCAATATTATGACCACTCCTGCTGCTACTCCTGCTACTACTACTACTACTAGTAGTAGTAGTACTACTACTACTACTAGAATATTGTTGGTCATTGTGCAGGATCAGTAGTGGCAATGAATTTGACCAGGCAATGAATTTGACTGATACTGCGGTCAAATTCGTTCCTTCAGTCAAATTCGTTGCTGTGGAATATCATGACCACTCCTGCTGCTACTACTACTACTACTACTACTACTAGAATATTGTTGGTCATTGTGCAGGATCAGTATTGGCAATGAAGTTGACCAGGCAATGAATTTGACTGGAGCAACGAATTTGACCGCGACAGTCGCGGTCAAATTCGTTGCTCCAGTCAAATTCGTTGCCGTGCAATATTATGACCACTCTGCTGCTACTAGTGCTACTACTACTACTACTAGAATATTGTTGGTCATTGTGCAGGATCAGTATTGACAATGAATTTGACCAGGCAATGAATTTGACTGATACTGCGGTCAAATTCGATGCTTCAGTCAAATTCTTTGCTGTGGAAGATCATGACCACTCCTGCTGCTACTACTGCTGCTACTACTCCTAGTACTACTACTACTACTACGGCAATGAATTTGACTGCAGCAACGAATTTGACCGCGACAGTCGCGGTCAAATTCGTTGCTCCAGTCAAATTAGTTGCCGTGCAATATTATGACCACTCCTGCTGCTACTACTGCTACTACTACTATTACTACTACTACTACTAGAATATTGTTGGTCATTGTACAGGATCAGTATTGGCAAAGAATTTGAGCAGGCAATGAATTTGACTGATACTGCGGTCAAATTCGTTGCTTCAGTCAAATCCGTTGCTGCCGAATATCCTGACCACTCCTGCTGCTAGTACTGCTACTACTACTAGTACTACTACTAGAATACTGTTGTTCATTGTGCAGGATCAGTATTGGCAAGGAATTCGACCAGTCAATGAATTTGATTGGAGCAACGAATTTGACCGCGACAGACGCGGTCAAATTCGTTGCTCCAGTCAAATTCGTTGCCGTGCATTATTATGACCACTCCTGCTGCTACTACTGCTACTACTACTACTACTACTACTAGAATATTGTTGGTCATTTTGCCGGATCAGTATTGGCAATGAATTTGACCAGGCAATGAATTTGACTGATACTGCGGTCAAATTCGTTTCTTCAGTCAAATTCGTTGCTGTGGAATATCATGACCACTCCTTCTGCTACTACTGCTACTACTACTACTAGAATATTGTTGGTCATTGTGCAGGATCAGTATTGGCAATGAATTTGAGCAGGCAATGAATTTGACTGGAGCAACGAATTTGACCGCGACAGTCGCGGTCAAATTCGTTGCTCCAGTCAAATTCGTTGCCGTGCAATATCATGACCACTCCTGCTGCTACTACTGCTACTACTACTAGAATATTGTTGGTCATTGTGCAGGATCAGTATTCGCAATAAATTTCATCAGGCAATGAATTTGACTGATACTGCGGCCAAATTCGTTGCTTCAGTCAAATTCGTTGCTGTGGAATATCATGACCACTCCTGCTGCTACTACTGCTACTAGAATATTGTTGGTCATTGTGCAGGATCAGTATTGGCAATGAATTTGACCAGGCAATGAATTTGACTGGAGCAACGAATTTGACCGCGACAGTCGCGGTCAAATTCGTTGCTCCAGTCAAATTCGTTGCCGTGCAATATTATGACCACGCCTGCTACTACTACTGCTACTACTACTAGAATGTTGTTGGTCATTGTGCCAAATCAGTTGTGGCAATGAATTTGACCAGGCAATGAATTTGACTGATACTGCGGTCAAATTCGTTGCTTCAGTCAAATTCGTTGCTGTGAAATATCATGACCACTCCTGCTGCTACTACTGCTACTGCTACTACTACTACTACGAGTAGTAGTACTACTACTACTACTAGAATATTGTTGGTCATTGTGCAGGATCAGTATTGGCAATGAATTTGACCAGGCAATGAATTTGACGATACTGCGGTCAAATTCGTTGCTCCAGTCAAATTCGTTGCTGTGGAATATCATGACCACTCCTGCTGCTACTACTGCTACTGCTAGAATATTGTTGGTCATTGTGCAGGATCAGTATTACCAATGAATTTGACTAGGCAATGAATTTGACTGGAACAACGAATTTGACTGCGACAGTCGCGGTCAAATTCGTTGCTCCAGTCAAATTCGTTGCCATGCAATATTATGACCACTCCTGCTACTACTACTGCTACTACTAGAATATTGTTGGTCATTGTGCAGGATCAGTATTGGCAATGAATTTGACCAGGCAATGAATTTGACTTATACTGTGTAGCGGTCAAATTCGTTGCTCCAATCAAATTCATTGCCTGGTCAAATTCATTGCCAATACTGATCCTGCACAATGACCAACAATATTCTAGTAGTAGTAGTTAGTAGTAGTACTAGTAGTAGTAGTAGTAGTAGCAGTAGTAGCAGCAGGAGTGGTCATGATATTCCACAGAACGAATTTGACTGAAGCAACGAATTTGACCGCAGTATCAGTCAAATTCATTGCCTGGTTAAATTCATTGCCAATATGATCCTGCACAATGACCAACAATATTCTAGTAGTAGTAGTAGTAGTACTAGTAGTAGTAGTAGTAGCAGTAGTGAGCAGTGAGTGGTCATGATATTCCACAGCAACGAATTTAACTGAAGCAACGAATTTGACCGCAGACAGTCAAATTCATGCCTGTCAAATTCATTGCCATACTGATCCTCACAACGACCACAATATTCTAGTAGTAGTAGTAGCACTAGTAGTAGTAGTAGCAGTAGTAGATAGTAGCAGGAGTGGTCCATTATTTTCACGCAACGAATTGACTGAGCAACGAATTGATCGGACTGTCCGCGGTCAAATTCTTGCTCAGTCCAAATTCAATTGCCTGGTCAAATTCATTGCCATACTGATCCTGCACAATGACACTAATATTCTAGTAGTGTATAGTATAGTATGAAGTAGTAGTAGAGTAGTAGCTGCTGAGGTCATGATTTCCACAGCAACGAATTTGACTGAAGCAACGAATTTGACCGCAGTATCAGTCAAATTCATTGCCTGGTCAAATTCATTGCCAATACTGATCCTGCACAATGACCAACAATATTCTAGTAGTAGTAGTAGTAGTAGTGGTAGCAGTAGTAGTAGCAGTAGTGGTCAGTAGAAAGAAAGTCGTGGAGAGCGTGGCAGAAGAGAGTCCTCAGAAGAGAAGCCCCCTTCAAGCAAGTGTTTCGGCCCTTATCTCCTGACACTCTAGGGGGGTTGGGCCACACCCGGTTCATGACTCCGGATGTCCCTCTGCTGCCCCTTTTTTTTCCCATCTTGGGACGAGCCATGGCTGGGATTCGAACCCATGACCCTCTGGACATGCTCATTTTCCACTTAATGACTCGCGCTTTAACCACTGAGCCACAGGGACACCTGATATTTGTAGGGAAATTAAGCCTTATGAAGTTCACTTTTGTTCCTCCTTGACCAGATCCAGCTTGAACACCTCTCTGCCGCTTCTGCCATTGCTTTCAGGGCTCTGGTTTTTTCCTTCCCTGCAACTGAGAGCTGTTTCATGAGGCTGTATGCAGACGTTCCTACAAACCCCCTAGCTCCAATTTCTGCAGTGAGGACTTTGACCTGATAGCCTTCTCTCCTCAGGCTGTTTGCCAGATCAGCATACTTTTCAGTCTTGTAGATTTGAGCTGCCTCCATTCTGTTTCATATGGCACCGTGAGCTCGATCATGATCAGCTGCTTGGTTGACTTAGAGTGGACTACTATGTCTGGTCTCATGCCACTCTTGCTGATGATCTCTGGGTGACTCTTCCATTCTGGGAGGTCTGCAGTGCACTCCCAGTCATCTGCCCCGTCCAGCAGACTCTGCCTGCATGTTTCGAGTGGCACTGTTGTTCTTGGCCATGATTTGCTGCCTCCTGCCGTGAAGAATGTTGCGGGTGCTTTTGGAGTCCTGATTTTCCCTTTTGTGGTGTTGGTACTAGCCCAGACTACTTGTACAATCTCTTTGAGCACTTGGTTGTGCCTCCATGTGTACCTTCCTTGAGCCAGGGCTACTTTACATGAGCTTAGGACATGCTCCACTGTTTGTTTTTCATGGCAGAGGGGGCATGCAGGATCGTCTGTTTTCCCCCACTTCACCAGGTTTGCATTTGAGGGCAGAAGGTCATATGCAGATCTGAGAATGAAGCTGATCCTGAGAGGGGCCATGCGTCAAATGTCATTCCAAGTGAGACTTCTTTGGAGTGCATTCTCCCACGTTGTCCATTGCCCTTGCTGGCTCTGCTGGACTGCTTTTTGGAGTCTTTTTTGGTCTTCTTCTTTTCTCATCTCCATAATATTGCACGGCAACGAATTTGACTGGAGCAACGAATTTGACCGCGACTGTCGCGGTCAAATTCGTTCCTCCAGTCAAATTCATTGCCTGGTCAAATTCATTGCCAATACTGATCCTGCACAATGACCAACAATATTCTAGTAGTAGTAGTAGTAGTAGTAATAGTGGTAGCAGTAGTAGCAGCAGGAGTGGTCATGATATTCCACAGCAACGAATTTGACTGAAGCAACGAATTTGACCGCAGTATCAGTCAAATTCATTGCCTGGTCAAATTCATTGCCAATACTGATCCTGCACAATGACCAACAATATTCTAGTAGTAGTAGTAGTAGTAGTAGTAGTAGTAGTAGCAGTAGTAGTAGCAGGAGTGGTCATAATATTGCACGGCAACGAATTTGACTGGAGCAACGAATTTGACCGCGACTGTCGCGGTCAAATTCGTTGCTCCAGTCAAATTCATTGCATGGTCAAATTCATTGCCAATACTGATCCTGCACAATGACCAACAATATTCTAGTAGTAGTAGTAGTACTAGTAGTAGTAGTAGTAGTAGTAGTAGCAGTAGTAGCCGCAGGAGTGGTCATGATATTCCACAGCAACGAATTTGACTGAAGCAACGAATTTGACCGCAGTATCAGTCAAATTCATTGCCTGGTCAAATTCATTGCCAATACTGATCCGGCACAATGACCAACAATATTCTAGTAGTAGTAGTAGTAGTAGCAGTAGTAGTAGTAGTAGTACTAGTAGT
>CM065720.1:9044868-9057368 GCA_033310375.1 Conus canariensis
TGTATGCTGCGAGAGAGTCGAACTGATCTAGTTCTGAATGCCACCCTTCTTCTAGGCAGATTCCTTGCGTCACGTTCGCGTTTTAGCCCAGACAGGTTCCAAGTACTCATCGTCAGGTTCCAAGTACTCATCGTCAGGTTCCAAGTACTCATCGTCAGGTTCCAGGTACTCATCGTCAGCCCTTGTTTACAAGACGTTCATTTCATTGCCTCCATTCCCGATTTTCACTCTTTCATTGACACATTTGGATTTATTTGACTTCAGTCACAAAGGCCAACTTATGATGTAGTGTTCTCATTTAATAACTGTTTGAGTGTAAGCAAGTAAGGCTGTTTACGTTGCTGCTTTCGTTTTTGATTCATCATAAGTAATGAGCTTTCACTTGGCAACATTTAGCTAAATGCATGCGTGTCTGGCTGTTTGATAAGATCTTTATTTGTATCTGGTCTTCCGCTTCATTGAAACTATTATAAATGAACTATTTCTGATAGCAAATAAACAGAAGTATATCGCAATGTTTGCACAAAATATAACTTTACATTATAATCATTTATCAACTAGAAAGCAAAAATTGTGAAAAATCTGAATTTCTATTGAAAAACAGGAAAGAAAGAAAAATTCGATTGTGTTCGATTGGAAATCTTGCTGAAAACGTTAATCACAAATTCACAGGCTCTAAACTGTTGTGACATTTCGTACAAGGGATGGCTCGAAAGGTCTTTACATTCACTGTCCTACCAAGTTTAGGTATGCTATCATATGTTAACGCTTGCAATCGCCTAAAAAAATGCAATCGTTATGTATTAGTGGAGAGAGAGAGAGAGAGAGAGAGAGAGAGAGAGAGAGAGAGAGAGCCAAAACAGGATGAGTACAAAGGCTCACTATTTGTTACATCTGAACTCTCTCTCTCAAAACACCCACATCTCTCTCTCTCTCTAGGTGTATGTATGTATGTATGTATGTATGTATGTGTATATATTTATATATGTCATATGTGTGTGTGTGTGTGTGTGTGTGCGCGCGCGCGCGCGCGCGCATGTGCGTGTACGCACGCACGCTCGTGCTTTTAAAACACAGATTATGAAGTATTGGCACTAGAAAGGAGCCATAAAGGGGCCGCCCAGTGTCCTGTGGCCGGATCAATAACCTCCGCCCGACGACCCACCGGCTGAAGGCGGACACGGTAATGAAGGGGGCCCTCCCGGACTGTCCCTGACAACACACTCTGCTCCGGGCTCTCTGTCTGTGTCTCTGTCTCTCCTTAGATCGGTCTGTCTGTCTCTCTGTTTTTGTCTGTCTGGCCTGTCTGTCTACCCCCTTTTACTCCCCCACCCTGGTACCCTCTTCCAAAACCCCATCTTCACTCCTCAGTATGTCTACAGTCTCTCTCCCCCCCTCCCTTCGTTCTCTCTCTCTCTCTCCTTCTCTCTGTCTCTCCCTCTCTTTCTCTCTCTCGTCCCCCTCCCTCTCTCTCTCGTTCTCTCTCTCTCTCGTTCTCTCTCTCTCGTTCTCTCTCTCTCTCGTTCTCTGTCTGTCTGTCTCTCTCTCTGACCAAGCCTCTAATCGGTGGTGTGGTGTGGTATAGTCATCCGGATCGATGTCACAGTAGGCGGAGGATGGAGCCGTGTCCACTCTGTTGACCACTTTCAAGGCGTATAGAACTGAGAGAGAGAGAGAGAGAGAGAGAGAGAGATGAAGGGAAAAAGAGAAGGGAGTGGTGGAGTGAGGGGAAGGAAGTGGAGAACTGGGGAGTGGGGAAGAGAGAGAGAGAGAGAGAGAGAGAGAGAGAGAGAGAGAGAGAGAGAGAGAGGAGCTGACGAACTCTAGAGCACATGTGAACGGGAACGAGCGCGCGTGCGCGCGCGCAACACACACACACACACACACACAAACACATACGCACATACACACACACGCGCGCGCATTAACATTACTGCTGTCACTACAATTACTCATAAAATGACGCCTGGCAAATACATCACACACACACACACACACACACACACACACACACACACACACACACACGCACACACACACACACACACAGACTGAAACACGTAAACCAAACCAACGTAGGCGACGTGCGTCATAAAACTGCTGTAGCACCCATACAGACGATCCTCCCACAGAAAATCACGTACCATTCTGTCTCTTTTTGTGCCGTTGGCCCTCAATGGAACTGTCAAAACAGTTTTATTGGTGATGGTTCCTATGCATTGACGATTATCACCTCATGTTTGCTTACTTCATCAGAAACACTGTGTCGATGTAACCCAATACAATCACAACACACACACGCATACAAGGCGACGGGCAAAAAATCGACACAAAGTAGGAATCAGACTTACATGTACCTAACAAGTCCTTGTTGGAACCACTCAGCTTAAGGACTGGTGTGTGGAGTCCATGAGTAACCTAGTGGAGGCCTGCTTATTCCTTGATGAGCTCTTCCGAGTGTCAAACAGCAACGAGTTGCGGTGATGTTCAGGCATAACTGCATGATTGGCACGAGTGCACCTCACTGGTCGATGAACAGACAGGCAGCACATCCCTCTCTGAGGAGTCTCAAGATGTTTATTGTC
The DNA here is from genome assembly GCA_033310375.1 of Conus canariensis. Lineage (NCBI taxonomy): Eukaryota > Metazoa > Mollusca > Gastropoda > Neogastropoda > Conidae > Conus > Conus canariensis. The sequence goes on from CM065720.1 coordinate 9,047,454, forward strand.
TTTATCCCTCCCGCAATGTTATCCCTTAAGTTGTTTTTCCTATATGAACTCTACCTCTTTGTTGGCAAAACAAATGTATCTGTGTGGACATTCAAGCTCATCTGTTTCTTGACGAAAACGTTCATCATCGTTTCTTTCTTCAGTGGTATTAAACCTGCAGCTTATTTAATCAAAAAAACGCTTTAGATTAATTAGATTCCAAGCATTCGCCTGCAAAGGTTAGATTAATTAATTTTCAAGACTTCGCCGGCCGAGGTCAGAATCTTGGTGATGTGATTAACAAGGCATTTTTCATTCATACCCAAAGCTTTAAGCTGAGTTGTAGTGATGAAACTAAGATCGTCCCAAAACTAAAGGGTAAGGATCCGTATTAAACTCTTTCCGTTGACAGAAAAAGAAACCGTTTGATTTCTGTCTGAGCTGTTTCACCATGGTTTGCGGATGTACTGTTCTGTTGTATACTTCCCACTCATGTAAGAATACTACCAACGTTTCTCATGATTTAGTTTTCTTCTCCGAGTATCGGAGACATCATACTATTTTCAGTTTTCGTTTGATTATAGTGGAGCCGACCGCACAGGATCTTTACCCTTGTTAAAAAGAAAAGTATCACGTCTTAGACGTATCGCACACACACAGACAACTATCTACAGCAATTCATAACACAATAGTCGTACTGTTCATACCCTTAGGGTAAAACTAGGTCACGACGTGGGGGAGACCGAGGGCTGCTTGAAATTGGCATCTGGTGTGCAGCAAGAGAGAGAGAGAGAGAGACAGAGAGACAGAGACAGAGAGCGAGTAAAGAGAGTTAAGAAAAATCAGTCTATATAGCTTTTGAATATATAACATCCAGATTGTTCTGGTGCACAATGGCATAAAATGACATGTGTGTGATTATATGTGTTTGATCATATTGTATGTCTGCGTGATGTAATGGTACGTATATATGTACATGTCTGATTTGTGTTGTGAAGATCTGAAGAGAAAAATAATGCACTCTGGCGGTTGAAAAGGTTGGTCATGTTGAACCGCAGTTACAGTACTAACTGATAATTAACACTATAAACAAAATCGCTTTGAGTACCCTGCCCTGCCCTAAATTTGAAAGGGGAAAATAGGACGATTTTAATCAAATTAAAAAAAAAAGATGAAAAAAGACAAAGGAACATGCAGCATTTCGTCGTATTTAACGATCACAACTTACCCCTGATCTACTACGGGGTGAAAAAGTGAGCAGCATTCCAACGTGTTCACACTTCACCACTACACTGAGTCACTTCGAGAGTCGTCTGCATTCTGTCGCATTGCGGCAACGCTCGTTATGAGTGACAGAATATCAACAGAAACTGACGATGCGTTTCATTGGCCATGGTTTGATTGTGATGTCAGGAGGCCTGGCTCGTACGTAAGCTCTTTCTTGAGTCACGGTCGGTGGATGGCATGTCACGTGAAGGTGTTTACAGCCTAGCCGACCACAGGGGCCATATTATGGCTGTCCGAGTCTTCGGCATTCACAATGAAAAAGATGAACAGTCTATGGAGTTAATTTTATAGAACTGCCACGGTCCACATTAGACCATTCAACGCACCCCATTGGCTCTCAGTGAGAGGTTTGGTATTTATTTATAAACGTCAAATTTACAACACGCCCCCTGCTTTTTCATTTCTTTTCTTTTCTTTTCTTTTTTTTTTTCAGTCTTTGGAAAACCGATTTCATAGTGCTGGAAGAATTGTGACCCTGCACTTGTGTTCCTCCACGCATCATATCTGTATTTATCTGTTCCTCTCCCCCCCCCCTCTCTCTCTCTCTCTCTCTCTCTCTCTCTCTTTGTGTGAGTGCGCGTGCGTGCGTGCGTGCATGCCTGTGTGTGTGTGTATGTGTGTGTGTGTGTGTGTGTGTGTGTGTGTGTGTGCCATGCATCTATCTATCTATCTGTGTGTGCGAGCGTGCGCAAGTGCGTGCGTTTGCACGTGCGCGCGCGCGCGCGCGTGTGTGTGTGTGTTGTGTAATGCATAAATTGCGTGTGTGTGTGTGTGTGTGTGTGTGTGTGTGTGTGTGATATTTGTTGTATGTGTACACACACACACACACACACACACACACACACACACACACACACACACACACGGTGCCTGCGGCTGTAGACGGTAATGGTAGAGAGTGGAGACAGAAGAGGGGAGGTGAGGGGGCTATGTGTGGATATGAAACCAAATTCCCTACAATTTGTGTTGTGTAGTCTTTGGTAGGGGTTATAAGGAAAGGTATATTCTATCACTGCACTGCTGTGCGGAGACAGAGACAGACACAGTAAGAGGGAGAGGAAGGGGATGTAGTGTTAGTGTTGAGCAGGGGTGGACCGGGCGAAGCCTGACATAAATGGTAGTGTGTGTGTGTGTGTGTGTGTGTGTGTGTGTGTGTGTGTGTGTGTGTTTTCTGTGTGTGTGTGTGTGCGCGCGCGCGCGCGCGCGTGTGTGTTTTCTCTGTGTGTGTGTGTGTGTGTGTGTGTGTGTGTGTGTGTGTGTGTGTGATATTTTTTGCTTCCACCCAGAGGCGTAGCAGTGGAAAACGCGGTGGTTGGTAAACCGAACCTTGATCGATCCAACATGTTGCTTGTTAGAACGTTCATCCTGTCATTTCAGTGAGTCAGGGTAGGCTGCTATCCTGTCATTTCAGTGAGTCGGGGTAGTGTGCTATCCTATCATTCTAGTGAGTCAGGGTAGCCTGCTATCCTGTCGTTTCTGTGAGTCAGGTTTGAGTGCTATCCTGTCATTTCTGTGAGTAAGGGTAGACTGCAATTTCGTCACTTCAGTGAGTCAAGGTAGACTGCTAATTTTTCCTTTCTGTGAGTAAGGGTAGACTGCTATTTCGTCATTTCAGTGGGTCATGGCTGACCGCTTGTTGGAGCTCATCACCTCGTCAAGTTATCCAACAGAGGTAGGAATTTGAATAATTTATGTCTACCCTCAAGATTCAAAGTAAATCGAGTTTATTCATGTTATCCGGAGGTGCAAGTCTAGAATTCAAAGCCCAAACCAGAACCGTCCCTCGCACAGACATCGGAAGCAGTATTCGCGACAATTTAGCTCAAGGTGAAGAAGAATCACACTCAAAACAGTCCGCTGGAGGATTCAAACAGGCAAAGTCAATGCAGCCCAAGACAGCAGCAATATAAGGGCTGATCGTGGCACTAGAAAGTGCTGTATGTCAATAATCTTGCTGCTAGCATCGAAGACCTTCGGGCGGAAACACAAAGATTTCAAAGATTTCAAAGATTTTAATCCTGCGATCCCTTTTGGGGCATGGAGGACTTGAAACAAATCAAACAAATAGAAATGAAACAAATCAAACATCAAAATTTTCCCTATAATTAACATACTGAATGTAATGTTATACAACTTTACTAAATTTCAAAAACTTCGCTAAGTTTAGCAACACTTTCTTACTACCACAAAGCAAACGACAATAGTTAAATACGGACTTTGTATATGTAAATTTTCTAGGTATAAACTGATTTCTAATGTCGTTATATTTGTTACATTTCATTACAAAATGAAATTCATCACCAAGGTCAATCTGGTCACAGTCCCGACAGAGTCGTTCATCGTGAGGTATTTCAAATCGTCTGCCAATTTCTATCATGAGTTTATGATTGCCACAGCGAAACCGAATCAGTGGGTATATATAAACATCAGGTAACATTTTAATATATTTTTAAAATTTCTGTAAAATAAACACTTATTACTAGATTCTAAAGCATCATTCCATGCACGTTTGTAAATGTCTTCTAATGAATTACGAACATTTCTACAGAGACTGTGAACAGACGAAAACTTTTGTGTCTCCCACACACAGTCGAATCCCGTTTCTATTAGGACATCCCGTATACACATCAACCACCTGGATGTAAAACCCTGATTTCTGTATAAATCATATAATACCTGATACAATCTAGATGAATATTTGTTTGTTTGTGGAGAAAGTAAGGATGACCAGAATTTTATCATTCGTGCATGTACTTGAACTGAAACAGGATACATTCCTAGTTCTTTATATATGAATTCTTTTTTGGTAGAACGATTTAAATGAAAAAGATGCTTAAAGAATTTAAGCTGAAAACTTTCCATTAGCTTTAAATCAATATATCCCCAAATTTCACAGCCATATAAAAGCACAGGCAGTACCATTGACTGGTACAAGTCCAGTACAATGTTTATAGGCAAATCTTGAAATCTTGCTATCTTTAATAAAGAAAACATTGCACATTGCGCTTGGTCATACATATACTTCTTACATTTATAAAAAAATTTCCTGTTCTGCTAAAGATTATACCCAAATATTTGAAAGTGTGTACTATTTCTATACACTGGTTTTTGAATTTTAGTTTTTTTCTTGGGTTATTGCTTCCATTAAAGACTACACCCTTTGTTTTTGCTACATTAACATTAAGCTTCCATGTACTACAATACTCACTTAATACATCAAGAGCATGCTGTAAACCGCAAAAAGAATCTGCAATAATAACAATATCATCAGCATACAAAAGTAAAAGTAAACTAATGTAACTTAATAAATCTGAGTCAGGAAGATTTAAATCAATATTTAAGAAAGCACAGTTACGATCTGTGAGATATAGTTCAAGATCATTCAAATACAAAGAAAATAGCAAAGGTGAAAGATTTTCACCTTGACGAACACCTCTAAAACTGCCAAAATATTCAGATTGACTTCCATTTATAAATATACAAGATTTTCTCTGCTGATACATATTCGTGATTACTTGCAAAATATTTCCATTTACACCTTCTTTGATAAGCTTTTGCCATAATCCCTGCCTCCAAACTGAATCGAATGCTTTTGTGAAATCAACAAAAACACAAAACAATTGTTTTTTACGACTATTGAATATATCAATCAAGCTTTTTAAAACAAATATATGATCTGTTGTAGAATGACTTCGTCGAAAACCAGCTTGATTTTCCGAAAGTGTGTTGTTATTCTCGATAAAATTTGTCAAACTTCAAAATTGTTGTGAACAGTTTTCCAACACAACTCAAAAGTGTTATACCTCTACAATTGTTACAGTCCAATTTACTACCTTTTCCTTTGTATATTGGCAGAATAAGTCCAATCAACCATTCTTCTGGTATGGTCCCTGTATCAAGAACTTTATTGAAAAGTTTACAATAACTTGTTTTGAGAACTGGGATGCTTTGTTTTATATATTCATTTCGTATTTTATCTATCCCACAAGCCTTTCCATTCTTAAGTTGCTGTACAGCTTTTTCAACGTCTTCGTCACTTATTGGTGCATTTAGAAATTCAAGATCATATTGCAAGTCACAGTCAATATCACTTTCATTCTCAACACTATCTGGTTGTACATTCAAAGATTTAAAATGTAAGAACAGATCATCCATACTAACAGGGCGTTCATTTCTCTTTGATTTTAATGTTTTCCCAATATTCACTTGGTCTATTAGCTTTTAGATTACGAATCTTTTTATGCCAGTGTTTTGTGTAAACTCTAAACTCTACACACACACACACACACACACACACACACACACACACGCACACACACGCACATACACACGCACACACACACACACACACACACACACACACACACACACACACACACACACACACACCCAAAATCAAAATTAAGACAAAAGGACGAAAGGTTATAAGCAAGAAAGGCAAATCATGGACCACTGATGACAGTCCGGAATCAGGCGACACAAGAAGGGAAATGTAGAGGACAACTGGTGACAAAGTCGGGTGACCGCAGCTAGCAGCTGAAACAAGAGGATTCGAGTGATATCCGATCGCTAAAGCAGTGAAACAACGCGCTGGCAACAGAGATGCTAGGACCTGTTCCATTCGTTACTTTCGTTCTTTTCAGACTTGAATCATCATAGCCCAACCGACCAACAGGCCTCTCCACGGCCGTCAACACAAAAGCAAAAAGAAGCACGCTCCATCTGGAAAAAGAAACAAACAACACCAAAAACTAGATCTAGCTGCAAAGTGAGGCGACTGCAGGCGGAAATCTAAACAAATTTGGAATGTAATTAATAGTGAACCGCCAAGAAAACGTAGACAAACGAATCACAACACAAAGAACGACGCGTTTCGACTTCTTAGGTCTTCTTCAGGCAAGATACAGAACACTCAGGACGACGAAAATGAATGAGCAATCAACGCCCATCTTTGCGCTGAAGTGAATGAAGATAAGTGATTGCTCGTTCATTTTCGTTGTCCTGAGAGTTTTGTATCTTGCCTGAAGAAGACCTAATAGGTCGAAACGCGTCGTGTTTTGTCTGTGATTCGTTTGTCTGCGTTTTCTTGGCGGTTTGTTATTGATTACATTAAAAAAAAAATTTCAACATCAAAAACGTCCATCAATTAATGGTACAGTAGCTAAATCTTGATGTTCTAAAGGGGGTGAGACTAGGCCGCACTTAGTACGCCATTCATTCCACTTATTTATCGATCTCAGAACAAAAAAAGTGAGGAAAATAATGACAAATATTTAAATGAGATTAAAAAACAAACAAACGAAGAAACAAAAAGACAAACAAACAAACGGTCATATAGGCACGACAGCAAACGCAGAATGAACAACTAGCGTAAATTCTGGAGAGTGGGTAACTTTTCACTTCTTAGTTCACAGATCACAACAAAAACCTGGCATGTTATTCTCTTAAACAACACAGATTACACATTAAAAACAACAAAGTTCTCTAACACAACAGATTACATCAACAACAACAAAAAACCTGGCATGTAATTTTCTAAACGGGCGAAAGAAAAAAACAAAACAGCATTCCAACAAGCATCGGTGAACAATAACATCGGACAAAAAAAAAAAAAAAAAAAATGACACAGGTAAGAGAAATTGATTGTCAAAGTATTTCAGTGACACCTATCCCAGGAACACATGAAAGCAATAACAGAACAGTCTTTCACACAACTGAGGGCTCAAAGAAGATCACAGCAACTTTGATCAGCAGAGATTCACCGCCACATCACAACAGGTGACAGGGGTGTCCACATGGACGGCTGGACAGTCTGGAATCGCCTTGTCCCTCTGCCAGCAGTCCTGAGCAACAAGGTAGAGGCCCTAAAACCAGCCAGTCCATACTGCTGGCCATTCAGAATTTCTTCGGCTGGTATCTGGGATGCCCAGCCTCCACTGCACTGCGGAAGGTGACCTTTGACAGTTGGTCATGATGAGATACACATCCTTTCCAGGCTAAGTTATGCTCTTAACATCTGCCGAGAGAGATTCTTTTATGCTAATCTCATCGATCACCGAATGAGGATGAAGAAAATGATGTTATGGATTACCATTCCGGACTGAGGCGGCATGACAGGGCTATACTCTACACTTACTTTCATAATAATTTATGTCCCGGTGTTCACGAGGCCCGAGAGATACAGACACCTGCAGTGTTGGTCAGGAAATTTGAGCAACACTCTCAGAGACGTATCCATGTAGTGGATAAAACTCGACTGTGTGGTCCCGGTCTTCCAAATTGAGCCCGTAGCGAACTCAACTCTGGTTACGAGCGGTCGGGGCAGAAAAATCCCACATGACTCTGATGGGAACCGAACCCACGACCTCCCAGCCGGATGTCCGCGACGCGAACCACTTTACCACAGCGGGCCGAGAGAGATTCTTGTCTGCCACCATATATGCTGATTTGCTGCCGGCCTGATTGTCGTTAAGTTCCGTGTATGGGATGCAGAGAGACTGTCTGTACACAAAACATCTGCGTTTTCGCTCGAGATTATAGTCAATGGCCAACCAGCTCTCGTGTCCGTAGAAAAGATGGAAATCACCAACGACTCGTTGACTTCTTTACTGGGAGGCTGGCAGACTCAGATGACGTTGAATCTTGTCATGCCAGACATACTCAGGGCGAACGTCGTCTTGACCTCATTTGTTCAAAAGCCGTCCCGGCTCAGAATTAACCCAAGATGTTTAAAGAAGTACTCTTTATTCTATTGTCTGTTCAGCGTGATATTGACTGCTGAGGGTTGACTGGTTTTTTGTGTGTGCTTTATTTTTCAGAGCTGACATCCACGTCCTAACTTTTTTTAAAAATTCTCCGTTGTGCTGGCGAGTTCCTAGAGTTCTGCTACACTGTTACGTAATGGAAGGATGTCATGAGCTAAACGTAGAATACACAGAGGCCATCCCACAGCGGATATGGAGACGTTAAGTCCGAAAGTGTTTACTGCATCATGTTTTCTTGGTAGAAGTTGAACAGAATGGGAGACAGGACACATATCTTTGGTGCGCTTCCACAGCTGTACGAAAGAGATCTCTGGGGTTATTAGTCAGAACAGCGTAGACTGCACCGTTGTACAGTGCTGGTATGATTTGGGTGAGATCTTTGGCAACGTGAGTTTCTCACGACCTAACAAGCCTCCATAAAGTGGAAGTTGTGTTGGAGAACACATCGATTCCAAAGGTGCTTCTCCAACAGCAGTTTGAAGCTCATGAGGATGTGTTCACATGTGCTCCCTGTTTTTCTGCGAAGATTTTGTCCGTCTTTGATTTGAATCTGTTTCGTTCAACAGGACAAGAAAAATCACTTTACAGTTACAGAGGTGTAAGATACGGTTCACATAATACGGAACGTACAGGATCGTTCATTATCAGAATCCTTAAATGTCGAAACGCGTTGCTTTGGTGTGTGTGTGTGTGTGTGTGTGTGTGTGTGTGTGTGTGTGTGTGTGTGTGTGTGTGTGATATTTTGTAGAGTCAACATCTACAGGCACAAGCGTTTAGAATTTGAAATCTTGTAATGTCAAAGGGAAACCGACACTGAAAAAACAACAAGAAGAAGAAAACGAGTATGACTGTGTCACAGCGAGGTGACACAATTCATATTTGTGGAGTGTATGGTTTGAGCGCGCAGCTGTTCAGTTATCGATGTATTCATATTCGTCCGACCAAGCCAGCAAAAGTCGGACACAGGTGTTAACTATTTTTTTTTTTTTTAACTGAACCGACCGTAATTAATTGTAATAATGTTGAGAATCATAATTCCTGTCTGTAGATTTTCAATCACAAGTAAATTACAACAGTGATTATTATTGCTGACTATGGTAAATATTGAACAATAACAATGGTGATGATTTTGGTTGCTGTGTGATTATTATTGCTGACTATGGTAAATATTGAACAATACAATGGTGATGATTTTGGTTGCTGTTTACGTTTAACACCTTGTACGGCCACGTTTTCTTCTTTGTGTTGGTGGGAAAGAGGGGGGGGGGGTCTCTCTTCTAATTCTTAGGGGCACAAGTGTAGTTTCAATGGTATGTTTGAAACCAAATCATGGACTTTTTTTCCACTGTGTACACATAGCAGGAACAAGGTCTGCACAGACAGACAGACAGCCAGACAGACAGACAGTCAAGCAGACAGCCCAACAGACAGGTAAAGACAGACAGGCAGGCGGACAGACAATCAACACACTGGCCGTGTCTCAACTCAGAAGCAGCGTTTGCAACATACATGAACACCACCATTACCGATCACAGCAGCGAAAGCAGCAACAGCTGCAACAAGAACGGGAGAAAACAGCTGGTGATGAATAAAACATTTATTCATGTTCTCCAATCACATGAAAATGACATTCTGGATTCGGCTTTCGCAACAACAACAACAACAACAACAAAATTAAAAAAAGGAAAAAAAAGAAAAAAAAGGAAGTCTATACCAACGTTATTGAACAAAATCAAACTCATGATTCTACTACTTTTTAAAAATCATAGATCGGTGTTTCGAAGGGCATGATAGTTATATTCAAATGGACGTTACCTTTTTCTGAGAATGAGACGTGAAATTAAAAACTTAGGAGAATATAAATGTATAACACGTCGTAAAAGGT
>CM065720.1:9062368-9074868 GCA_033310375.1 Conus canariensis
CACACACACGCACGCACACACACTCAAAAGAGAGAGAGAGAGAGAGAGAGAGAGAGAGAGAGAGAGAGAGAGAGAGAGAGAGAGAGAGAGAGAGATTTTTTAAGCCCGTCTTGAATTTCGTACGAGCATTTGAGTGAGAGACACAAGTAGTTTGTTCCATGTAGCTGATGCTTGGAAACAAGTACAGTCAGGGTATACCAGAGACAAAACTTATTTTCATCCACCACCAGCATCACCATCACCGCCACAAGGCATCACTATCATCGTCAGAACCAACAGATGTAGGCGGTCTTTGTACACTAAATACCACAAAACAGTGACCGGCCCAACCTGACCCCGACAAAACCATACATGCACATGTGGAGGCAGACAATTGATTCAACGGGGATCATGAGAATGTGACTCGACGCCAGTAGAAAATGTCACCGCAGTATCATTTGTACCGTGGGTGACATTTTGTGCTGCGAGTAGCATGGGGTCACAGATTGTCATCTGGATTCTTCACGATGTAATTCGTTACTGAGGGCTTCGATTTGTGATTTGGGGATAGGTCAAAGAAATCATCGTAGCTTGTCCTCATTATTGCGGTTTGCTCCTGAGTCTCGCTCTCTCTCTCTTTTCTCTCTCTCTCTCTCTCTCTGCCTCAAACAAACTCAGAGACTGGGACTTGGTGAATTACTTAAATAATTTTGATTTTGTTACACTAACAGAAACATTCATGGACAAAACTTTTGATATGTCTGATGTTTTTCCAAATTTTGTTAAATTTGTTTCTCCCGCTTTGAAATTATCTCATCACGGCCGTTGGTCAGGTGGCGTAGTTGTAATGATAAAAAAAGAACCTGACAAAATATATTAAAGTAATACAATGTGAATGTGATAATTTAGTTGCAGTCAGAATATGCGGTAAACTTTTGGGCAGTGCATCTGACATACTGTACGTATCTGTGTATGTCCCACCCTATGGTAGCCCGTTTTATGGCACTGCGGAATCCAGTTGTCATACATTGGAAGTTGAAAGGATTATAGGTGATCTATTGGCAGCGGATGCTAACCTGTACTTGCTTTGTAATGGCGACTTTAATGGACGAACAGGTAATGTACAAATCATCAATAGTCCATTTACTCAAAGTTTTTACTCTGATGTTTTTGATAGGTCTACTACATTCATAGACAACAGAATATCATGTGACGTAGCGACAAATGATTTTGGCAAGAAGTTACTTGATATGTGCGCCTGTTATAATTTGAAAATAGTAAATGGGTGTCCAGAGCTCGAGGGTTCTGGTAATTTCACATATCTCTCTGAACAGGGTCATAGCGTTATTGATTATTTCCTTACGAGCTTCGACCTTTGTGGCAGTTTTGAACGGATGGTCATAGGAGACAGAATTGAGTCAGACCACATGCCTGTTGAATTATATTGTAAGATAGGTAATTCCATTGTTCAACCCACTGTCAACAATGCTGTCCAGCTAGAGAAGATTATTTGGTCAGAAGATCAAACCCACATGTTCACTGAACACTTAAGATCAGAATATTTTCAGACCCAACTTGAGTTGGCAATTTCTCTGATTGATATGGATCTAGATGAGTCGGTGAATATTTTTACTTCAGCATTAAAGGAGGCAGCTGAACCAATGAAAAGAAAAGTGTTAGTACGTAAACAAAGTGCTCGTAAAGCCAGATGGTTTGATAATGAGTGCTTTTCAAAGAAAAGGGAAGTAATAAGACATCTTCGAAGGGCTAGAAAAACTAAAGATAAAGTTGACTACGTTAAATACATCGGAGAAAGGAAAGAATACAGGACTATGCTCGACATGAAAGAGCGTGCACAGAGAAACTTTGATTTGAAAAATCTTTTAAGCTCAGCGGAAAACTCCAGTCAGTTTTGGAATGAAATTAACAAGAATAAAAGAAGAAGTGTTGTTCCAAATGACATAACAGAAAACGAGTGGGTACAGCACTTTAAATCAGTTTTCAACGAAGGATTTGTTAACGGGGAAGATTGCCTAAATGATGAATCAGACGAAACGTTATTTGATCATATATTGGATGGAGAGATAAGTGAAAAAGAAATCAGTAAAGCGATTAAACACATGAAAAATAAGAAGGCAGCGGGTTTAGATGGTATTTTGCCTGAAATGTTGAAGAATGCAGAGCAAATAGTTCTACCTTACTTGAAGAAGTATTTCAACGCTATATTCTCTAGGTGTTTTTTCCCATCAAAATGGGCGGAGGCAGCAATAATTCCATTGTATAAGAAGGGTGATGCCAACATTCCTGATAATTTTAGAGGCATATCTCTTTTGAGTGTTCTTAGTAAGGTTTTTACACATATTATCAATAGCAGACTAACTTTATGGGCAGAGCAAAACGGTATCATTTTTGAAGCACAAGCAGGCTTTAGAAAAGGCCGCTCAACGATAGATCATATATTCACTTTAAACGCAGTAATTGAAAAATATTTGCAGAAGAGTACGAAACTATACGTGGCCTTCATCGATTTCAAAAAAGCATATGATACTGTGAACCGTAAGGTTTTGTGGGCGGTTCTGCTACGAGCAGGCGTGCGAGGTAGGATGCTAAAAACGATTCAGGCAATATACTCCAATGTGAAAGCGTGTGTTTTATGTCATAATAATACACGCTACTCAAGTTTCTTTGAATGTTTACAAGGCTTAAAGCAAGGATGTGTTATTAGTCCATTATTATTTTCCTTGTTAATAAATGAACTTGCAAATGACGTAATTTTAAACGGTAAACATGGTGCTACCCTCACATCAGACGAAACTGAGCTATTCCTTTTGCTGTTTGCTGATGATCTCACTCTTTCGGCTTCTACTGCGATTGGGCTACAGCATCAACTGAATATTCTCCAAAGAGAAACAGAAAGACTGCGGTTAACAGTGAATTTAGACAAGTCAAAAATTATTGTTTTCAGGAAGGGTGGTTTTCTCAGCTCAAGGGAGAAATGGTTTCTGAATGGCACCCCGCTAGAAGTGGTTAATTCGTACAAATACTTAGGTCTTACTTTTTCTACTAGACATAGTTTTACACTTGCCATGGAAGAACTAAAACTTAGAGGGAAGAAATGTACAACGACATCCTGTGCACACTAAAAAGAATTGGGTGTAATTCACCGGATATTTTCTTCAAACTTTTTGATGCACAGGTTGTCCCGTTGCTTCTTTATGGCTCTGAGATATGGGGGTACAAAGCTTACCCTCAGCTGGAGCAAGTACATCTGTACGCATGCAAAAGATTTTTACATGTAAGGAATAAATCAGCAAGCGACGTAGTATATGGAGAACTTGGACGTTTTCCATTATGGATATCAACTGTTACCCGGTGTATTAAGTACTGGTTTAGATTGTTAAAACAACCGGATACCAGATTTTCAAAGAAAGCGTACAACATGTCACTGTCTATGCATGAGAAAGGCCGTGTAACATGGGCCACACATGTCAAGAATATCCTATGTGAAAATGGATTTCAAGAAGTATGGATTTTTGGTTGTGGTAATGAAATAGGATTCATAAAAGAATTAAAATTCAGACTATTTAGTAATTTCTGCCATCAATGGCGAAACCATTTGGATAATAGTCCACGGTTGTCCATGTATGGTAAATTGAAACACATGTTTTCTCGAGAAAAATATATCAGTATTCTGTATGTAGAAAATTTCAGGAATGTTCTGGCACAATTTAGAATGGGTGTGTCCCAATTAAATGTACACAGATTTCGCTTTTCACCTACAGCTGAAAACACGACATGCCCTGTATGTTTAAATCTACAAGAAGACGAAATTCATTTTATGTTCAAGTGCCCATTGTACAATCAGATCAGAAAGTTGCATAAATTTGACGTGACTGCGGGTGAGAATTTGGAATGCAAATTGATTGGTGTATTTACTACTGAACTGCCCGATCAAATAGTCAACTTGGCAAAATTCTTAGTCTCCTCCTTCAAAATTAGACAAGCCTTCATCGGCAATACAAACATGTGAATCAGAAATATCCTGATTATATAAATCATGTACAGCCCGTGTTATATGTCTGTCCTGTCAGAGTTATGTTTTCTCTGTGACTAGAGTTTTCCCTGTTTGTATGTTCTCTAGAAGTGAGGCATGATTTTGTGTTCCCCCCATGAAAGGGGCTGTTGGCCTATAATCATTAAATTTCAGAGTTCAGAGTTCTCTGCCTCAAACACACACACACACACACACACACACACACACACACACACACACACACACACACACACTCTCACACACACACACACACACACACACACACACACACACACACACACTCACACACACACACACACACACACACACACACACACACACACACACACACTTCTTCTTCTTCTTTCTTTGAGTGTCCACCTTCATCGAGTTGAAGATTCTGACACTTTTGTGTGTATGACCGTTTTTTATCCCGCCATTAAGGCAGCCATACTCCAGCTTCGGGGAAGGTGCATGCTGTGTGTAACGTGTCATCCATACCAACGGCCAAACTGGCCTTCTCTTCCGAAAGTTGGTGATGGGATTTTACGTGTGTGCAAGATGTTGTGCGTGCGTTCACACACAGAACCTCGGTTTATAGTCTCGTTCGAAGGAGTGTATGGGAAATGGTGTCAGAACCAATGTTAACTCCGAGGGAAAAATCCCCCAACCCCGAAATTCGAACCCGTAGCCTCAGGATCACGAGTCCGGCGCTCTACCGAGCTATTCCGGCCCCACTGAGGGTTTCGATGTGTGATTTGGGGATAGGTCAAAGAAATCATCATAGTTTGTCCTCATTATTGCGGTTTACTCCTGAGTCCCCTTCCCCCTCTCTCTCTCTCTCTCTCTCTCTGTGTCTTAAACACACACACACACACACACACACACACACACACACACACACACACACACACGCACTCTCTCTCTCTCTCTCTCTCTCTCTCTCTCTCTCCACCTGCTCACGCATAAGAAGAACGCTAATACGTCATCTCCAGGTAGACGCACGTCATGGTACGACTGAATCAAAGCCGCGTTCACAACAAGCAATTAGCCGAGCGGGCCGCAAGCTAATTATGCAGATCAGACTGATTAATGCGCAGGACAGCTCAACGGAAATACATGCCCAAAGAGGTGAAAGGCATACGCTACACGCAAAACGGAAACTGACGTCAAACTAACTGGAAAGCAGGGGAAGGGAAGAGGGGGGTAAGGGTAACTGGGAGGTGGAGGGTGGGAGGGGAGTCACGAGGTACGGACGGAGTTGGTAAAGAGTTTAGTGGTTGGAAGAAGTGGGGCAAGATAACCAAACAGTGAGGGAGACGGGGGGGAGGGGGGGGGGGGGGCTAACGGAGAGGGAAGAGGTTGAGAAGAGGAGGGGGTGGGAAGAAACGGTGGACATGCAAGAAGGGGAAGGGAGGGGGAGGGGAAAGACGGCAAGGTGGTAGATTATGAAAAGAGAGAAAGAAAGGCGAAAAAAAGAATCAAGAAAAAACAGAGGCAGTTGTAACGGCCAGTCATTCTGGCAGGCCGTTACTCTATGTGACTGGAACTAAACAAGGCCTGTGTGAATTCAAGTATGTTGTTACCAATGTGACCACTTTCATTGCGAACTAAACAAGGCCTGTGTGAATTCAAGTGTGTTGTTACCAATGTGACCACTTTCACTGCAATAACAAACTGCTCAATCCTGACCTTCATGGAGCTATATTTCCGTCAAATCGCAAGATCGATTTATGAATTTAGGGAGTTGAGGGTACAGGGTATCCTTTCCTTTCGTCCAGTCTGCGCATCTTGGTCAAGAAATTCCAACCGATGACACCTTTAGAAAAGAAAAGCGTTTAGATGCTCAGTTTTCGCAAGGGTTGAACTAAACTGCATTCAGTTTTACCAAGTCTGTTATGTTGTTAACTGCTCACCGACCACAGAGGCCATAATACATTCGGATCGAAACCATTTTGAGGACACCTGTCCACTTTATGAGAAAAAAAAAGTTCAACCCCGCATGTACTCTTTCTGCCTATCTGTTCAACTCAGTTGCTGGTCAGTTTTGCTATTCAGGTGTTCACATTTTGATTCCCCGATTTGCATACACCAAGTGGACCTGCGCCAGTTTTTCTGTTGCCCGTAAGATGAAATTGCCGTTGTCCCTGCCGCCACTCCCTCTGCATGAGAATCCCAATCAGATCATTCCGCCAATCCACAGACGAGAATGTCGACTTAAAAAACAAAATGCAACAAAGGACGTTGGGTGTAACTAAGTACAAAATGAATGTAGAGTTCAGTTTCCTTTTGAAGAAGCGCTTTAAAAAAAGAGGAAGAGAAAATCGTACTGTATCTGATTTTGAAGAGACTAAAGGGAAAGACAAAAAAAAACACACACACACACACCACACACACACACACACACACACACACACACACACACACACACACACACACACACACACACCACTTTGGGGGGTGGGAAGCAACATCTTCAATATTTTTCACGTTATGTCAACCCCCACACTTCGTAGTGTATATGCTTATTACATGTCCTTTTTTTTCTTACCTAATTTTGTTTAAACCAAACTAATACCAATCGTCAAGGAAACGTCAAGCTCAGCAAATTTAGAATCGAATCAAACGCTTCCGGCTTCTAACCAGAACCTATTGTTTTATTACCCTGTGCAACGGGGCGAACGTAAGCATAGGATTAGACCCCCCCCCCCCCCTCTCTTCTCTCCCCACACCCCCCGTCCAACAAATAGAAGTATCCTCTTCCAGCCTCTCTGCCTGCAGCCAAGTGCAGAAAGTGCAGACAAATGGCTAGTTCTGCGACTGTCAGCCAGCGAGCTCACAGAGCAGTTCTCGCGAGAAACTGCGATTTGTCATCGCAGAGGGAGTAGACGCCATCTTGGAAATGTGTCCCTATATTCCCTCACGTCCGAAGTTTTCAGCCTCTGATAATGGAAACACACCGCTATGACAAGATGAAGGCCGTACATAAGGAGCGGAGAGAGAGAGAGAGAGAGAGAGAGAGAGAGAGAGAGATGGGAAAAAAATAACGTCAGACTTCCAACGATGTATATCGGTATCTGACTTAATGTTCTGATTTTTTTAAAGCTTGTTTATACTTTGATTTATTTGTTTCTGTTAGTGTGTCAATAGTTACGCCTCCCGCTTTTTCTCCTGCTTTCCTTCCCTTCTCCCTCTGTTCCTCTGCATTATTTCCCTTCTCCATCCATTTCTCCTGCATTATTTCCCCTCTTCACCCATCGCGCATTACTTCTTCCACCCTCCACTTCGCTTATTATAATTTCTCTTCTCACACATTCTTCTGCATTAAATCCGAACTCCCTCCGCTTCTCCCGCATTACTTCCCTTTGCCTGCTTTACGCCCCCCCCCCCCCCCTTCTCCACCCACTTCTCCCGCATTACTTCCCTTTGCCTGCACCCCCCCCCCCCTCTCCACCCACTTCTCCCGCATTATTTCCCTTCTCCCTCAACTTCTCCTGCACGTCTCCTCTGACTTTCCCCTTCATTCGTCACGGTCACGCATTACGTCCCTTTCCACGATTTCCTTCCCTTCTCCCTACGGGTTTTCCAACGCTACATTCTGTCTTTCGCTTTCCAGTTTTGCTGTGATCTCTCTTCTCCCGCAATTTCTACCACATCGTTCCCTCTTCCTCATCCATTTATCTTGCATTACTCCCCTCCCCCTCCCCTCCATTTCTCCTGTATTACTTCCCTTTTCCATCCATTTCTCCCGCTTTACTTGGCTTCTCCCTTCATTCGTCTTGTATTACTTCCCTTTCTCTTTTTAGTTCTCCCACACTACCCTCTTTCTCTTGTTAGTTCTCCCACACTACCCTCTTTCTCTTGTTAGTTCTCCCGCACTACCCTCTTTCTCTTGTTAGTTCTCCCACACTACCCTCTTTCTCTTGTTAGTTCTCCCGCACTACCCTCTTTCTCTTGTTAGTTCTCCCGCACTACCCCCTTTCTCTTTTTAGTTCTCCCGCACTACTCCCTTTCTCTTTTTAGTTCTCCCACACTACTCCCTTTCCCCTTTTAGTTCTCCCACACTACCCCCTTTCTCTTTTTAGTTCTCCCGCACTACTCCCTTTCTCTTTTTAGTTCTCCCACACTACCCCCTTTCTCTTTTTAGTTCTCCCGCACTACTCCCTTTCTCTTTTTAGTTCTCCCGCACTACCCCCTTTCTCTTTTTAGTTCTCCCGCACTACTCCCTTTCTCTTTTTAGTTCTCCCCCACTACTCCCTTTCTCAATTTAGTTCTCCCACACTACCCCCTTTCTCTTTCCAGTTCTCCCGCACTACCCCCTTTCTCTTTTTAGTTCTCCCACACTACCCCTTTTCTCTTTTTAGTTCTTCCACAGTACCCCCTTTCTCTTTTTAGTTCTCCCACACTACCCCCTTTCTCTTTTTAGTTCTTCCACAGTACCCCCTTTCTCTTTTTAGTTCTCCCACACTACCCCCTTTCTCTTTTTAGTTCTCCCACACTACCCCCTTTCTCTTTTTAGTTCTCCCACACTACCCCCTTTCTCTTTTTAGCTCTCCCACACTACTCCCTTTCTCTTTTTAGTTCTCCCACACTACCCCCTTTCTCTTTTTAGCTCTCCCACACTACTCCCTTTCTCTTTTTAGTTCTCCCACACTACCCCCTTTCTCTTTTTAGTTCTCCCACACTACTCCCCTTCTCTTTTTAGTTCTCCCACACTACCCCCCTTTCTCTTTTTAGTTCTCCCACACTACTCCCTTTCCCTTTCCACACTACTCCCTTTCTCTGTTTAGTTCTCCCACACTACCCCCTTTCTCTTTTTAGTTCTCCCACACTACCCCCTTTCTCTTTTTAGTTCTCCCACACTACTCCCTTTCCCTTTCCACACTACTCCCTTTCTCTCTTTAGTTTTCCCACACTACTCTCTTTCTCTTTTTAGTTCTCCCACACTACCCCCTTCTCTTTTTAGTTCTCCCACACTACCCCCTTTCTCTTTTTAGTTTTCCCACACTACCCCCTTTCTCTTTTTAGTTTTCCCACACTACCCCCTTTCTCTTTTTAGTTCTCCCACACTACCCCCTTTCTCTTTTTACTTTTCCCACACTACCCCCTTTCTCTTTTTACTTTTCCCACACTACCCCCTTTCTCTTTTTACTTTTCCCACACTACCCCCTTTCTCTTTTTACTTTTCCCACACTACCCCCTTTCTCTTTTTAGTTTTCCCACACCACCCCCTTTCTCTTTTTGGTTCTCCCACACTACCCCCTTTCTCTTTTTACTTTTCCCACACTACCCCCTTTCTCTTTTTACTTTTCCCACACTACCCCCTTTCTCTTTTTACTTTTCCCACACCACCCCCTTTCTCTTTTTAGTTTTCCCACACTATTCCCTTTCTCTTTGTAGTTCTCCCACACTACTCCCTTTCTCAATTTAGTTCTCCCACACTACCCCCTTTCTCTTTTCAGTTCTCCCACACTACCCCCTTTCTCTTTTTAGTTCTCCCGCACTACTCCGTTTCTCTTTTTAGTTCTCCCACACTCCCCCTTCTCTTTTTAGTTCTCCCACACTACCCCCTTTCTCTTTTAGTTCTTCCACACTACTCCCTTTCTCTATTTAGTTCTCCCACACTACCCCCTTTCTCTTTTTAGTTCTCCCACACTACCCCCTTTCTCTTTTTAGTTCTCCCACACTACCCCCTTTCTCTTTTTAGTTCTCCCGCACTACCCCCCTTTCTCTTTTTAGTTCTCCCACACTACTTACCCCCACCTTCCACTTTTGGCTCAGAACTTCCCTTCTCCATCCACTTCGCTACATTATCCCCCCCCCCTCCTCCCTCCCTCACCTCTTTTCCCTTCATTTGTCACGCGTTCGCTCCCTTCTCTTCCCAGTTCTCCTGCATTATTATTCCCTCCCCCTCCCAACACACACACACACACACACACACACACACACACACACACACCGCACACACACACACACACTCTCTCTCTCTCTCTCTCTCTCTCTCTCTCTCTCTCTCTCCTCTCTCTCTCTCTCCAATATCAATTCCCGCCCGACTGTCTCCCGAGTTCAGCTCTCACGTTGCGTAGTCACGCCGCCACAAACAACACACGAGCTTAATTCATAACGAAGCCAAGCTTGATCTGCCACCCGAGCGAGTGAAGCGACCGCCGCTACATGTGTGTGCGTGTGTGAAGAAAAAAAAAAAAAAAAAAAGGGGGGGGGGGGGGGAGGTAGGAGGGGGGAAGGAGGAGGAAAAGTGGACATTCTTCATTCCCGGTGTGTTGTGAAGTTGTCGAGGCCACAAGATAAGAGGGATTAAATTATGCAAATCTAGCGGAGAAGACGGGCGAGACCACGAATAAGCTACCAGTGTTTCCGCTTGGGTTCGATGATCACAAGGGAGATAAGAGACGAGGCGGGGTGTTTGTCGGAGGCGGTTTTGACACGCTCGGCTTGAAGCTGAAGCGACGAGACAAGAGAGTGGCTCCGCGTTCGTTTTGCGCTGTAGACAAGATTTGGAGCTTTTTTTTTCTTCTTCTTCTTCTTTTTTTTAAACTGTTTTGTAGTTGTTGATGTTGTTTTTGTTTTTGTTTGGATTTGTTCTGTTTTGTTAAATGTTGTTTTTTTTTCTCACGTGCTTGTTGTCCATGGTCAAAATCATCGTACTTATTTTCTTTTCCATTCATAAAGCAGTTGAACAATGATTGTGGTGTTTGTTTGTTTTTTTTTTCTCTCTCGCTCTTTTTGGTTACAATTCGAAGAGGCTATCTTATGCACATTCCCTGGAGAAGGGGGTGAGGGTAGTGGTGGTGGTGGTGGTGGTGGTGGGGAGGGGGGTGTACAGGAAAGACCCAGAGCAGTGAAGAGAGAAGTGGCAGAGAGGGCGCGGGTATTTTTGTTTTACGTGCGTGCGCATAAATGCTTGTGATAGAGTCAAGTAGCAAGGAAAGGCCATCCAGTACATAGTAGTCAGGAGAAATTACCTACTTCACAATGGATCCTTATTGAAGATTCACGAAATCAGGATTTTGATTGAACAAAGCCGTCCACAGGCGAATCGAGCTTTTCATTTATCAACAATCATGAGGAAGTTGACAAACAGACAAACAAACAGGCAGACCGACAGGTAGATAGACAGACAGACAGACAGACAGGTAGACAGACAGACAGACAGACAGACAGATAGATAGATAGATAGATAGATAGACAGCCATATAGATAGATAGATAGATAGATAGATAGAGTTATATTTAAGTTCTCTTGGAGACGTGTATTCATATGGAAAGGAGGCTCTACTCCCTTTTGGAACATTTCCTTTTTGGTTACATGGAAGCGTTTCTTACCAGCAGGTAACCAGGACCCCACAGCAGTCCTGATGATCTCTTCACAGAGCGAAACGCTCCTTACCAGCAGGTAACCAGGACCCCACAGCAGTCCTGATGATCTCTTCACAGAGCGAAACGCTTCTTACCAGCAGGTGACCAGGACTCCATAGCAGTCCTGACGAGTTCTTCACAGAGCGAAACAGCTGCCGGCTGCTGACCTCCCTTTAGGATCACCCACTAGAGCTCTTACTAGAGGACGATTGCTTCCCACGTCTCCTTCCCCATAAACACACGTCTGCCTTTTCAAGTTCCAAGTTGCTAATGTCAAGATAACTGGGACACATTTTGATGTTTGCCCCACTCCTTATCTGGAAATCAAAGACATCTGTGCCCAGGTGAGACAGGCTTGAAAAACAGTCAAATTCTAAACAATCTAGTCTCTAATCCCGCGTCTTTTATGTGACATCCATGTAACGCTCCATATAAACAAGAGAGAATTTGTTGTTAAAGGCTGAAGATCCGAAGGAAATCATGTACTGCCATTCTTTCCCCCCCTGCACCACAAATAAAACATTCTCTGTTTGATCCTCTAATTCGTGGGGAGTTCATAATCTTATGTTACAAGTCTTGGCTAAAAAATTGCTAAACGGATCGTGGAGCCGTCTTTTCATCCAGATCCGCTTAAGAAGTTCATGGGTTCACCGTCGGGCTACAGGCTATTTGTCCACCAAGTTTGGTTTAAAGCAGTTCAGTAGTTTTTGCGTGATCTATCTGATAAAGAAACAGATGGAAGAGAATGAAAACAGTACTCACCTTGGTGGCGATAAGCAGATCATCTCGGCTTGGCTGGGTGGTGAAAGCACATAGTCTGATGGCGAATGTCTACACGTCTTCTTTTCTTCGTGAAATTTCCCCTCTTGGGGCACCTTCCATGCGTCGCAACAAATACATTCTGCGTCTACAAGGGTAAAATGAAGTTAAAACTCTCAGAGAATCCTGATTCTGGCTTTGGAGATAATGGACACAATTACGCAAGGGACCGTCTCGACGAATTCATGAATATTTTTCGGGGCAAGTTTGACCTTTTTTAGGAAAAGACCGACAGAAAGGAGTAAAAGAAGAAGAAAAAGAAGGAAAAAAAGTGAAGAAAACCCAGAAACCTG
>CM065720.1:9077368-9082368 GCA_033310375.1 Conus canariensis
TCCACTTTTAGCCGCATTGCTAGAAGAAAAAGTAGCTGACTGGGATTTGTCACAGCAGAGCAGTTTGGAGTGAGGTAGATGTATTTTAATAAGAACCAAGTTTTTTGTAGGCTTCATAAACCTTTTCAATACACGTCTTTTTTAAGAGACCATATCCTTCGTATAAACACAGAGGAATGTTGATTTCTATGGATTCATCGGACTTTCGTGCTCCTTTTCTGGCAGCCCGGTCAGCCCACTCATTACCAGAAATCCCACAGTGAGACGGGATCCAGCAAAAATCAACTGTTGTACCTCTTGATATAAGAATACTGACAAGATGTTTTATTTCTAAAATCACCTCACCTCGATTTTTTTACAGCAATAGATTCAAGGCCTTGTAGGACAGATTTAGAATCCACACAGAAAAGTGCTTTGTAGATAGTAAGTGGAGTATCAACAAGAAAGTTAAGCGCCATTAGAATTGCCACCAGCTCAGCCGTGAAGATGGAATACCCCTTCCCGAGATGAAAAGGTTTTTCAACTTTAAGGGTAGGAATAACAAAACCACTTCCAGCTTTTTCATTTAGCAGTGATCCATCGGTGAAAACTTTAAGGTGGTGTGAATAATTACTATCGATATGAGATTTGGCAAGAGAGGACAATATATTATTGTTAACATTCTTTTGTAGATCAGTATATTTATAATCAAAACGTGCAGTGTGCAATTCCCAATTTGGAATCGGGGATACAGGAAAACGATCAGCAATATTCTTGGGATCAATCTCAGCGTCTTTCAGTAATTTTGAGGAATATGTCATTATAGTTGTATTAGATTTAATAGATCTAGCTCGCTTCGGGAAATGGAAATCTGATCGTAAAGCTAATTCATCTTTGCTTGAGTTCTGAACAGCTGAGCTACGTAAGATGAATTTAGCACAGGCCAAGTTTCTATAGTCGTCAAGGGGCAGAACTCCGGCTTCGTAATACGTTCCTGATGCACTGGCATGAAATGGAACACCTAGTGCGAGTCTAAAAGCCTTGCAGTCTATGCTTTGCAACTTTTTAAGTAAGTAGTTTGGTGCGCTGAAGAACACTTCTTGTGCGTATGATAATTTTGATCTTACGAGAGATGTCGAAAGGTGTACTAAAGTTTGTGTATCTGCTCCCCAATTTTGTTTACTGATCACTTTAAGAAGATTAAGAGATTTGCTGGCTTCCTTGATAATATGTTCAATATGGTTGTTCCAAGTTAACTTAGAGGTAATATTTACTCCTAAAAATTTTATCTCGGTGACATAATTCAATACATTGTTATCTACCTTAAAAGTAGGAATATTGCAAATACTTCCACCAGCATCAAATAACATCATGTGGGTTTTTTCTGCCGATAAACTAAGGCCGTTTTCAAACATGAATATTGCTATATTATCTAGGTCACGCTGATATGTTTTTATGTTTTTAAAAAAATGAAATTGACAGATCTGACTGAAGTTTTCTTCTTTAAAGTTACGTTCATCCACATGCAAATATCGTCAGCGTACTGCACCAAGGAGCAGTTTTTAGATAAATGCTTTGGGAGATCGCATATCAGAATATTAAAAAGTAGCGGAGCGATTACCGATCCCTGAGGAATGCCCATTTGTAAATATCTCTTGCTGGAATAAACATTTTGTATCTTTGTTTCTATACTTCTATTGGTCAGAAATGCTTTGATATAGTTATATACATGACCAGAAAGGCCAATGGTTTTCAGTTTATATAGAAGTCTCTCATGCCAAACATGATCATACGCTTTTCTGACATCAAAGAAAGTGGCGAGGACATTTTTTCTTCGTGCAAATTGTTGTTTTACATGAGTCGTCAATTTTACCAGATGGTCTGTTGTTGATCTGCCTTTTCTAAAGCCTGCTTGTATAGCCGGAATTATACCGCGTTTCTCACAGTGATATACAAGCCTACTTAAAACAATTCTTTCCATTAACTTACACGTGTGAGAGGTGAGGGCAATCGGACGGTAACTATTTATGTTGGATCTAGGTTTGCCCTGCTTTAAGATCGGTACGACTACAGATTCTTTCCAAACAGAAGGGATACTTCCATCTTGCCAGCATTTTGTTATGATGTTATGAAGTAACGATACAAAATTATCTGGCAGGTGTTTTAACATCTCATTCGAAAGTGCATCCAGACCAACTGATGTTTTTTTTTGTTGGTAATAATATTATTGCATTTTTTAGTTCCTGTAGAGTGATATCTGCGTTTAGATAATGGTCATTTTTTTTCTTCTGGATCACAGTACATATCGTTATTCTTTGAGTTTTCCCTCATAGTTTTGCATTTATCAGAAAGGCTATTTGTGGAACTATTTTTTGCAAACAGATCTGCGAACGCCTCGGCTTTTTGAGCAGCAGTTGGAAATTGCTCATTTTCTAAAGTAACTGGATAAATTGGAAGATTCACTCCCTGTTTCATTTCATGGACCTTTGTCCAAACTTTTTTAACGTCGTGATGATCAGAGACTTCGGTGAGACAAAAGGACGACCAGTGGTCCCATTTAGCTTTTCCAATGACTCTGCTGCTCATATTCTTGGCCCGTTTCATAGTGACGTTGTTTTTCGGCTTGTCTTTAACATATTCTTTGCATTTTAGTTTCTTTTCATCAACAGCACGTTTGCAGGATTCCGTCCACCACACATTTCCGCTATGAACTGATCTTCTTTTGTGGTTAGTTTTTGGAATGGATTTGGTTGCAGCGTACAAGACCGATTCAGAAAAATGTGTGTACATAGTTTCAACATCCTGGTTTTCAAGAGTTGTTACATTAAAAGACATTAAAATAGATTTGAATTTCTCCCAGTCAGCTCGTTTGTAATTATATTTTGGAATTTTATCAACTGTGTTGTCTTGTGCAACTGTAAAACCTCTGAGGGAAATGGTAATAGGGAGGTGGTCACTTCCCAAAGTGTCTTTATCAACCTGCCAGGAACAGCTAAGAGCTAAAGATGGGGAGATGAAAGAAAGATCAATTGCTGAGGGTCTATGGTTAGGAACATCTGGCAGTCTAGTGACACGCCCATCATTTAGAAGGTAAAGGCCAGAATCAAGAATATTTTCTACCAGGCGATTTGAGCTAACTTTAGAGCAACAACAGTCCCAGAAGGGAGCATGTTCGTTGAAATCGCCGGCGATCAACCACTTCTGATTTTGCATGTCTATAGTACGTAACCAGTCAGTGTTACAGTCAAAAACTCCTTTTGGGAGGTATATAGAAATTATGTTGAGTGTTAACGACTTATCGAATCTTACACACACTGCGCATGAGTGAATATTTGCGGCATTTTCTGGAACCGGCGATGTTATAAGGCGGTAAGACAGATGTTCATGTATGTAGATGGCTGTGGACACTTTTTCGCCTTTAGCAGTCTGTTGACGCACTGGGGATAGAAAAAGTTTGCCAGTCGTGGTAGTTTATATCTAGACACATTTAGTGACTGCAGAATTAAAATGGAGAATGAATTATCTGCAATGTGCTCTTGAAGGTGGGAGATGTTAGTTGCCACCGAGCGACAATTCCACTGCAGTATGTCTATTTTGGGCTCTTTAGCCATAAAAAGTCAAAACAGTAACAAAAATTACTAATGCTTTTAGGGGGAAAAAAAAAAGAGTAAAATAAACAGATGAATGCAAATGGGTGGAAACGAAACTATTCCACTAGAGGAATCCGCAAAGCCATGTACTTAGGTGGGAGAAATCAGTTTAACTGGGGACAAAAAGATATAATAAAAATGACGATGTTAAATGCAATCAAAGCATTGACACAGTTGTCAGAAAGACAGTCATAGAAACCAGCGGAAGAAGCCACGCCGTGGCGGTGGCACCGGAGCCATGTAGCTGTAGTGGTGCCGGTACTGTCGCCGTGGACGGGGTCCATCATCCCTGTAGGGTCTGCTGGGGGCAGGTCGTGCAGGTCGTCTTGGTTTGGACCAAAACAGGTGGTGAAGATGACGACCCAGGTTCCCAGCAAAGACACTCAAACCTCGTTTTGAAGGGTGGATGTTGTCCCGCATGTACTGGGTCTTGTTGCTGACATTTTCATGAGATACAAACGATACGTTCTTATCACCATGAAGACTAGACAGTACATGGGCGTTGAATATTTCACGTTTTGTGTTTAGGTCTGAAAGTCTGGTAGGAGCGACCCGGCTGATGATGATAAGCATTTTGGGATATTTCTTTCTCAGACTTTGAACGAGCTTGACAAAGTTTTTTTTATGTTTCCTGAGTGTCTTTTGTGTTTTTGAGATCGTTCACACCTACATGGAGTACAATGGCATCTGTATAATCCACTGTATTGTCCAACAGAGTATTCTTACATTCCTTTATTGTGTAGCACTTCTGACGTTTAACAACGTGCAAACCATACCCCAAACCTAGTCTCTCTTCACATATGCCGTTTAACACAGAATCCGAGACGATCAAAACTTTGGGGAGGTCGGAGTTGCTGCCAGTTTCATATCTCTCCGAACTGTTTGCTTGTAGAATTGAAATGTTGTTTACAGCTAAGGGGTGGCAAGGTTTGGGGGAACTCTTTTTATTTGTTTGTTGGGTGTTTCCTGTACTTTTTGTTCTTTGGACAGTATCGATATGGGTTCGACACTTGAGATCAGGATCTTTCTCGTGACGTGATATCTTTTTTACAGCCTGTTTTACGTCATTTGTTTTTACGTCACTCTGACTGTCCACTGTATGTTGGGCAGATTTCTTAACTTTTACAACATCCGAAAAAGTTAGGCCTAGTTTGCATGTTTTTGTCCGACACCGGTGTTTTTCTTTCGTCTGTTGATGTCACAGATTGTGTCTGAGTGACACTGTCCTTTGTATGTGTGATTTGTTGTCTTTCAGCCGTATGATGGAACACAGCTTGTCCATTCTGTCAGTGATGGTAGATTTTAAATCTAACATAGAGACATTCATTTTTTCACGAAAGAAATCTGTTTTTGAAAAGCCTTCAGCCGAAA
>CM065720.1:9084868-9101969 GCA_033310375.1 Conus canariensis
GATTCTTTCAGTTCATATTAAGCTTGACTTATCAAGCAGAAGAAAACGTACAACTCTTTTTCAGGCTCCCGCGCCATTTGTGGAACATTCTCACTACATAAATTTGCCTGATGACGGTAGGTGATGTGCCCACACCACCCCCCCCCCCTTCCTCCCTACTCCCACCCCTCCCTTTTACACTCCTGCCTCCCTCGCCTCATGGGAGTGGCCATGATGGATGAACCGTGTACCCACTTTGTAGAAAGTCTGTGTCAACTTCCTCTCTTCTGTCGCTCTCTCTGATGCTGCCTCTTTTCTCTAAATCATCCCCCCCCCCCCCCCCCCCATCCTCTGTTCTTCTTGCTGTTGGGTTTCTTTCTGCCTTTGTCGCAGATACCTTCGCCTGTCTTTTATGCCTGGAAAGCGTGGACACCCGTTTCTCTCATGTAACAAAATTTAACACGCCAACTTTTACTATTGCGGTTTGGCGTCTAGGGCAGCGAGACCGTGAAGCGTTGAGAAGACAGGCTATCCTATAAAGACACAGGGACACTTAGACACAGGCATATTATGTACGGGCATGGAAACACCGAGACGCAAAGATACGGGGACACCCAGATGTCGGGATACAAGGACATTGGTACACAGATACAGGAACACAAAGACAAAACATGGCGAAACAAAAACATGGAGATGTAACATAAGGACGCGAAATACTGACAGGACACACAGACAGACTAACAAAATGGGACACGTAGACGTAAACAGGCACAACATGCAGGGAAACAGGCACCAAAATACAAGGGACATATCAACGTGGTGCAAATTTCATCCGACGCATAGACATGGGACAGTTAGACATGATACGCAGGCATGGAGCACACAGAAGACACGGCCATTGGCCCATAGACACTTGATACACGACACTGCAGACATAGACACACACGGGTACTGCACACAGAGATACTGGCCACGTAAATACTGGAAACATCAACTCATGGGCACTGGTCATACAAAAACGGTACATATAGACACACACAAAAAACTGGCCACATAAGACAGATGCAGCACACGTGAACTTTCAGTCAGATAGACACTGGACATAAATACTGGACACGTAGACGTTGGATACATAGACACTGGGCACTAAAACACACATACACTCTACGCGTAGACACATACACACAAGACACAGAGAAACTGGACATATAGACACCGGGCACATTTAAACTGGACACATAGACACACAGACATTGCACACAGGTACTAGATACACAGACATATACGAGGACACACAGGCACAGATACACGCAGATTTGGGAATACATTGACACTTGACAAGAAGACACACAGACCCAGGGACATAGAGACACAGTGACATAAACACAAGAAACACAAACACACACACGCACGCACGCACGCACGCACGCACGCACGACACCACACCACACACACACACACACACACACACACACACACACACACACACACACGCGGCGCGCGCGCGAAAATATACAAGGTACTGACACACGAAACGGACGCAGAGATACGACTAACACACAGACACAGAATGTAACAAGACAGAGACACATTGTCACGTGGCACACAGACACAAGGACACATGAGGACGCAAACGCAAGTGACCGAGACTCCTACACTGGCAGGGTCTGATCCTGCATAACCGCAGCGTGTTCCCACCCCCGACCCTTCCAACGCTGTCACGAAAGTGTTCCTTCCATAGGCAAATCATCCGACAAGGTGAGCTTTCGCATTGAAACCAGAATACATCCAAACAACGGTCCAGTCTTGTAAGTTACCGATGGCGAACTCTCCCAACGTAATAAACCTCAAGACAAACGACTCTCTCTCTCTCTCTCTCTCTCTCTCTCTCTCTTACGCTTGTCTCTATTTGCATATGTGACACGCGAAACGAATATATTCGGTGTCTCTAACTGGAATTTCTTCCTAACAGAGAACCGTGTGCGGTGTCTTTAATGAAAGTGTCTTTGTATCAAATATACATGGGTATTGAACTTATTAACTAATAACAATATCTTCCCAATAATGTAACGTGCGCGGTGTCCTCATCCAAAATGTCTTCAGACAAACGTGTGCGGTAGCCTTGACGAAAATGTCTCCCTAATCAAGATATTATGCGAGTGTTGACCTTAACAAAATGTCTTCTTAACTGAGATAAAGAGTGTGGTCTACTTAGAATAGTTTCCTTCAGAAAACATGTGTCAGGGCTATCAGACTGACGAGGAAAAACAAAACAAAAAAGTGCATTCTGTACAAGCTTGATCATAAAAAGACAATATCCAGAAGGAAAAAAAAAGAATCAGGAGATAGGTAAAATACTGAGGGACAGGGAGAAGGTCAGTACAGAAGGTGAAGGAGAAAGGTCAATATTGAGGAAAAGGGGAGAAGGTCATACATAACTGAGGGAGAAGGAGAACGGTCTCTATTGAAGGAGAAGGATAAAGATCAATATTCAGGGAAAGGTCAACATTCAGAGAAAGGGAGAGTGGTCAAATATTGAGGGAAAGGAAGAAGGTCAGAACTGAGGGAGAAGGAGAACAGTATATACTGAGGGAGAAGGAGAACGGTATATACTGAGGGAGAAGGAGAACAGTATATACTGAGGGAGAAGGAGAACAGTATATACTGAGGGAGAAGGAGAACAGTATATACTGAGGGAGGAGAACAGTGTATACTGAGGGAGAAGGAGAACGGTATATGCAGAGGGAGAAGGAGAACAGTATATACTGAGGGAGAAGGAGAACAGTATATACTGAGGGAGGAGAACAGTATATACTGAGGGAGAAGGAGAACAGTATATACTGAGGGAGAAGGAGAACAGTATATACTGAGGGAGAAGGAGAACAGTATAATATACTGAGGGAGAAGGAGAACAGTATCATTATACTGAGGGAGAAGGAGAACGTTCAATGTTGAGGGAAAGGTCAACATTGAGAGACAGGAAGACAGGTCAATTTCGATGGAAAGGGAGAAAGATCGATACTTTTTTTTGTGTGCTCTCCCCAAGTTCTTCCGTCGATGTTATGCCACAGTGTGGCCCTATCGACTATACATCAAGATCAAGATCAAGATCAAGAGGGACAGGGAGAAACATTAATACCGAGGGAGAAGGAGAAAGGCCAGTTCTGACGGACAGTGGAAAAGGACAATATTAAGGCAGAAACGTAGTAAGAAAAGGACAACATTAAGGCAGAAAGGTAGTGAGAAAAGGACAACATTAAGGCAGAAAGGCAGTGAGAAAAGGACAACATTAAGGCAGAAAGGTAGTGAGAAAAGGACAACATTAAGGCAGAAAGGTAGTGAGAAAAGGACAACATTAAGGCAGAAAGGTAGTGAGAAAAGGACAACATTAAGGCAGAAAGGTAGTGAGAAAAGGACAGCATTAAGGCAGAAAGGTAGTGAGAAAAGGACAACATTAAGGCAGAAAGGTAGTGAGAAAAGGACAGCATTAAGGCAGAAAGGTAGTGAGAAAAGGACAGCATTAAGGCAGAAAGGTAGTGAGAAAAGGACAGCATTAAGGCAGAAAGGCAGTGAGAAAAGGACAACAACATTAAGGCAGAAAGGCAGTGAGAAAAGGACAACATTAAGGCAGAAAGGCAGTGAGAAAAGGACAACATTAAGGCAGAAAGGTAGTGAGAAAAGGACAATATTAAGGCAGAAAGGTAGTGAGAAAAGGACAGCATTAAGGCAGAAAGGTAGTGAGAAAAGGACAATATTAAGGCAGAAAGGTAGTGAGAAAAGGACAACATTAAGGCAGAAAGGTAGTGAGAAAAGGACAACATTAAGGCAGAAAGGTAGTGAGAAAAGGACAATATTAAGGCAGAAAGGTAGTGAGAAAAGGACAGCATTAAGGCAGAAAGGTAGTGAGAAAAGGACAGCATTAAGGCAGAAAGGTAGTGAGAAAAGGACAACATTAAGGCAGAAAGGTAGTGAGAAAAGGACAGCATTAAGGCAGAAAGGTAGTGAGAAAAGGACAGCATTAAGGCAGAAAGGTAGTGAGAAAAGGACAACATTAAGGCAGAAAGGTAGTGAGAAAAGGACAGCATTAAGGCAGAAAGGTAGTGAGAAAAGGACAATATTAAGGCAGAAAGGTAGTGAGAAAAGGACAACATTAAGGCAGAAAGGTAGTGAGAAAAGGACAGCATTAAGGCAGAAAGGTAGTGAGAAAAGGACAACATTAAGGCAGAAAGGTAGTGAGAAAAGGACAGCATTAAGGCAGAAAGGTAGTGAGAAAAGGACAGCATTAAGGCAGAAAGGTAGTGAGAAAAGGACAGCATTAAGGCAGAAAGGTAGTGAGAAAAGGACAGCATTAAGGCAGAAAGGTAGTGAGAAAAGGACAGCATTAAGGCAGAAAGGTAGTGAGAAAAGGACAACAACATTAAGGCAGAAAGATAGTGAGAAAAGGACAGCATTAAGGCAGAAAGGTAGTGAGAAAAGGAGAGCATTAAGGCAGAAAGGTAGTGAGAAAAGGACAACATTAAGGCAGAAAGGTAAAAAAAAAAAAAAAAAAGACATTGCTTGTCCGTTCTATGGAGTATGCATTCAACACGCTAGAACTGAATAGAAACGTGTTTAATCACTATGTTTTCCTGTTGTGTTCCTATTAAACCTAGATAACTGCATTCAAGATTTACTTCGAAAACTGGCTGTCAAAATGTCACAGGTGTGAGCTTATGTAACACATGCGTAGTACACAAATTGTTGGATGCACCCTCCCCACCCCCCTTCCACCAGAAGACGACTTTCCCGCCCGTTTGCGACTGACGATCATCGAAACATTAAACAGACGATGTTCGGAATTCTGCAAGACACGTAATCGGTGATGGAGAGTGATGTCGGCGTGTTCATGGGACAGACGCCGCTGGTGGGCATGCAAAAAGCAATTCTGCCCATCAGTCTGCTTATCAGTTCAATCCGAGAGAGAAAAATGCCATGGGTGTGAACCGGCGAGCCTGTACCATCCTTATCCTGACATGCGCTTCCAATAAAATATTTGACTCTCTAGATCTACTTGCTTGACCTATGACCTAAGAATAGGCAACTCTGTTTGTCATGGAAAGACAGTTTATCTTCCCCTGGTTATTATTTTTTTTTTTACCGGAGCGGGTCTATAAATATTGATCATTCTCCCATGACAGTGGGTGGTTGGGGTACAAAGACAAGCACTCGGGGACATTCAGGGTTCTCCCCTCATCCCAAAGTCCCAGAGAAGATGAAGACCTGCGACCTGATCTAGAGGGAAAAGCCTGAACATTTTCAGACGGTCCAGAAGCCCACGTTGGATCCACAGGCTGGAAATCAGGGGGAAGGCGTCAAAGGACCAGAGGATACGGGTCCCTAAAGCGGAACTTGTCCTTCACCAGGCTTGCAAACTATTGTGGGTTTTGCGGTGTGCTGAAGTCATCCTACATCACAAGTCATGACGCCTGCAGCCTTCAGGACAAAACCTGAAAAGTCTGGCTGAAGATTCAGAGGGCAGAGGTATTGTAAGCAGTCCCATCCTGTTACCTGGTCCATGTCAGCCTCCGACATGTCCACCAACCACTGTACCCTGCATCATGGTCTTGGACCAGGCTGGACGACAAGAGTCATGGCGAGGAACATGCCCGTCCTGCCTAACCTTACGGCGGTTTGGTGACTGTGAGTTTCACAAGTTTCAAGTTTGTATTATCATAGCATAAGCAACCACCTAGATCTTTTCAGGGCTGTCAAAATTGTACAAGAAAATACTGAGGAAGAAGGGTAGGTCAGACAATTACAGAAAATCATATCTTGAAACGGAAACAAATTACAAATAGCGACTAATCACATGTTAGCTAAACTACTGTCCTAATTCACACAAAACTAGGAAACGCTGAAAACGTCAGGCATTCCGCTTGACTTCTCACTCCCAGTTTAAAAATCCGTACAAAAAAAATTAATGGAAAACATTTAAATGAAAAAAAACCCATCAAAAGCCATATGGGCAAACTGCTATAGCAGAATTGACAACCAGTGTAAATAGTTTGGGGGAAAAAAACAAAGCCGGCACAACAGACCCATGTCGTGAATAGTAAGGATGAGTAATATCAGCTAACCACACTTGTCATGTAGTCAAAATAAGAGAGAGAGGGGGGGGGGGGGGGGGGTGACTGGCTGAAAGGACCCCACGAGTACTAAAGAAAAAAAGAAGTGCCCGGATTAACGGATCACCAGCCCTCTTGACACCTTTCACCCCGCCTGAAGAAATGCTTGCGTTGCAGTTCGGAAAATAGCAGACATACGGTCTCATACATGTATGAATTTACTTCTAGTAAGACTTCTGTAGAAACCTGAACTGGGGAAAGCGGAGATATCATGACAAATTCAGGAGACACGCCGGTGAGAGAAAATATTATCTATTCTTTGATTTATCCTGCTAAAACTTAAAAAACTTCAGGGCTACCCATCTACTACCTCTGTAACAAAAATTCTTTGGGTGTTTTCAGTTCGTCTTACACGGTATTCTGATTTCTTGTTGCGGTCTGACGACTACGTAATGAGAGATAAACCACTGAAACGGGCATTAACTGCCCACTCTTCAGTGCTGTTTGCTAATGTGGCTTTTTTGGGGGGAGGGTTGCGGTGGGGGTTGTTACAGTGAAATAGGCCTATTTCTGTCTTCTTTTTAAACGACTTTTTCAAGCTGGGGCCCTTACCAGCACTAGCTTCTTTAATCTGCTCCCAGGATGTCACTAGTGCAGCTGTTAGGTTGTGAACTGATGGACATTTTGTTGATAGTTTTGTTTTGTTTTTCATTCAGTGGCCACAGCCCTGACAGGGCCCCGCACTGACGTCTGGACAATAATAAAACTGAAACTAAAATAACAAAAAGCCTTGCGCTTCATGTCAGGAATTCCCAGTAAAACGATACTGCGCCGTAGACGACATTCCTGATAGAAAACAGAGAGAGAGAGAGAGAGAGAGAGAGAGAGAGAGAGGAGAGAGAGAGAGAGCATGTGTGTATGTATTGGGAGGAGAAGAACGGGAAGGGAAGGGGGGGGGGGGTGATGGGGGGACGAGTGGAGAGGCTGGCTTTTTTTCTTTTCTATTTTTTTTTTTTCCTTATCGAAACCCGTGTTCTCCCCGAGTTTGCTGACTCTGGACATAACATCGTGTTTGTCTCTTAGTTTCCCTTATGACAATAAAGAATAAAAAAAAGCACACACACACACACACACACACACACACACACACACACACACACACACACACACACACACCATGCGCGCAAACCGCCCTCCTCATCCTCGTTTTCAGCACACCCATTTTGTCATTCCCCATCGCTCACCGCTCACTCCTTCCGCAGCAACCCAATATTCATCATCTCCCTCCACCTCGTCCTTGCTTTTCCATCAACCTCCACTCAATGACGGTTTAGATTAAGAACAAACAAACAGAAAACACACACACGCACACGCACACACACACACACACCACACACACACACACACACACACACACACACACACACACAGAAACCATGCCTCCACACGTTTTGCCTTTGTGTATGCATTCTTATTTCCTTTCTTCCCGTTCTTTAACAACG
The DNA here is from genome assembly GCA_033310375.1 of Conus canariensis. Taxonomy (NCBI): domain Eukaryota; kingdom Metazoa; phylum Mollusca; class Gastropoda; order Neogastropoda; family Conidae; genus Conus; species Conus canariensis. Next base: position 9,092,454 of record CM065720.1, read on the forward strand.
CTAGGTCGATGAACACCACACAGATGAGAGAGCGGACTGGAAATGAGATGCAGACACGAAAGTCACGGCTGAACGAAGCCGATCATAGTCTGTGACGCATGCATGTCATTAATTAACAGATAGAGAAAATTATGTGCTTAAGTTGGCACACTCTCAAGGTTGCGTTTTATACACTGGGGTTGGGGTTGGGGGGGGGGGGTAGGGAGGGGCGGGTAAGCTATGGTGGGGATGGGGGGAAGGGTGGGCAGACACCTCCCCCAGAAACAAGTAATCTACGTACATAGCGTACATTTCCAATACTAATTTGGTCCCTGCAGAGGTCACACGCAATACACACTCGCTGAAATGCAGTAAACCAGTGTGACACATCAGCGAAATCACATGATGACACAAATGCATATTCATGACACATCAACGTATACATACATCATTCATGTATTTTTTCCATCATTTTGGAAGAAGAGTTAACGAGGGTGTTTTCCACCTTTAGGACACAAAATATGATGAGCACATGTGCTTGAGACAAAACAGGAGAGAGAGAGAGAGAGAGAGAGGAGAGAGAGAGAGAGAGAGAGAGAGAGAGAGAGAGAGAGAGAGAAACATACATATAAGAGAAAGGTCGAGTCGACACGCGGATTGGCTTGGTGGGGGACAGAGAGAGAGAGGAGAGAGAGAGAGAGAGAGGAGAGAGAGAGAGAGAGAGAGAGAGAGAGAGAGAGAAACATACATATAAGAGAAGGGTCGAGTCGACACGCGGATTGGCTTGATGGGGAGGGGGGGGGGGGGGGAGAGAGAGAGAGAGAGAGAGAGAGAGAGAGAGAGAGAGGCGGTGGAAAGGGTGGGGTGTGGTTGACGGAAAAGGGGACAGTGTTCACAAGCAAATCTACGACAACGAGCACCTTGCACACCATCAATTACGACTTGGCCAGGTTAATATCCACGTAGTAATATGTCAGGTGACGTGCCTTCCAATGGTCTGACTCACCTCAGCTCTAGTTTCCTGCCATTATTACACCGCTGACAATAACAAATTGACTGCCGTAACCATTCCTGGAGTATGGGGGGGGGGGGGGGGGGGGGGGGGGGAAGTAATGTTGGAATTTCGAGAGAAATGTTTCCTTTTGACCTCTGGCCCATAACGACAACCTTGACCTTGTGTGTGTTGACGATGAAGCGGATTTCGTTCAGCAAGAAGCTGAATGAGACGCCAGATTGTTCAAACTCTGTTTGTGTCTCTCTCGTTGTAAAATACAAGATAGGCCGAATTCTAGAATCTTTCTAGGAATTGGCTGAAAGCGCGACCGAATTCACTTGTTGCTCGTCTGAAGATTTGCGTTTGAGCAGGATTGTAAACACTATACGTTCAAGTACGGCAATTCTGAAACCGACAGTCATTCGTGCGACAATCTCTAAATTAAGAAAACAAGATACAACTGGCTGGCACATTCACTGTGAGTAAAGACCGCCGCGCTTTCATCAGGAGTAATTAAGCGGAGGATGTGTGTGTGTGTGTGTGTGGGGGGGGGGGGGGGGGGGGGGTCAATGTGCTGTTTGTAATTTGGAACATGGAGAGAGGAGAATACCACCAAATAAATCACAATGTTCATGAAAAGGCGCTCAGGGGTAATGTGCTTTAGCGTGGACTTCCGTTTTCGATCGTTCGACTTCAAACCCTGACTTTGGGTTGGTGATTATGTTTGCAATGACATTTGAATATTGAAGACGTAGCTCCGTTACTTGCCCGTGTGCAACCCTCACCTGGCCCCCAGTGGTTTGCCGGGCATGACGTCACATGACACCAAGGGCATGACTCCACTAAGGAAGGGGCGGGCTGGAGAGAGGAGTTTGTACATTACGTTAGACTCCACGGAACAACACTTCCTTAACCATAAACGCCAGGCTGCAAGCTTCCCCCTAGTCTGTGAAGCCAAATAAACGTCTTGGCAACACACACGCCTACATTCATCTCTCTGTCTCTCTCTTCCTCTCCTTTTCTTATTACTGTCAAGCCATACAGAAAGTCTCCATGTTCCATTAAGTTCATCGTAAGGGAGGGAAGAGACCGGATGTATGATCGGACAGCACTACTAGTAGTACTTCAACTAGGCGGTTTTTTTTTTCCATGTCCACATGTAGGTAACAGCAGCAATACTAGTAGTACTTCAACTAGGCGTTTTTTTTTCCATGTCCACATGTAGGTAACAGCAGCAATACTAGTAGTACTTCAACTAGGCGTTTTTTTTCATGTCCACATGTAGGTAACAGCAGCAATACTAGTAGTAGTATTTCAACCAGGCGTTTTTTTTTTTCTTTTCTTTCTTTTTTTCCCCCATGTCCCCATGTAGGTAGAGTTGAAATAATGTGGGGAGTTCCATGACCCCAGCTAGATAGCGAACACCACAGTTCTAGTGGACTGGCGCTGGGATTCCCCTTTTAAAATGTTCAATGGTGGATGAAGACGGCCAATACTGAACCAGAAAAGTTGATGACCTTTTAACATATTTAGGGAGTAGACAGCGAGTCCGGGGTTTTATCTTTCTCGATTTACCCGACCTTTTCTTCTTTAATGGAAAAAAGAACCCACCTTCTGAACTCCAGGACCATTTCATTGTGGTGTGGCGCCAGTAGCCGCGGGGTTTTAATTATCTTATAGATCACATACGTTTTTCGGCGGCGCAGTGATCAGATTAAATGAAACCAGATTACATAATGGCGGCAGGTAAAGAAGAAGAAGAAGAAAAAAAAAACCCCAGGGAGAACAAGTAGGCTTGCTCACATTCTGTTTCGCACCCTCGTGTCCCGTGTACATTATTGAAACACGAGCCTGTACTTGGAGACCCAACCAAGATGAAGCAACTTCTAGCATCAATCGCAGACAGGTGCGTTGATGAACATGGTTCTTGTGTGTTGTTCTAATGCCATACAACAGCTGGTTACAAACAAACAAACAAACAAGCAAACAAAAAGCGCTGGCTGCGGCAGGTTCAAACATTAAGACACGATTCAGATGCAGAAGTACTCTGCTTCGTTCTGCCAGCTTTGGACAGTAAGTTGCAATGTTGTTTATTTAGGGGGAGGGGGGGGGGAGGGGGGGAGGGTTGCACCGGCTGAACACGTTGCATCACGTGCGTGTGCCTGCATGCACTTTTTATATTTATTTATTTACTTACTTTTCTGTTTGTTTTTCCCGTCTCGCTTTTCGTGCCCTCTTTGTTGCTTACTCCCCATCATTCTTCCTGCCCCATCATTCCTTGCCCCATCATTCCTTCCTGCCCCATCATTCTGCCTTTCCTGCCCCCATCATTCCTTCCTGCCCCCATCATTCCTTGCCCCCATCATTCCTTCCTGCCCCCATCATTCCTTGCCCCATCATTCCTTCCTTCCCCCATCATTCTTTCCTGCCCCCATCATTCCTTCCTGCCCCATCATTCCTTCCTGCTCCCAATCATTCCTTCCTACCTCCATCATTCCTTCCTGCCCCCATCATTCCTTCCTACCCCCATCATTCCTTCCTTCCCCCCTCATTCCTTCCTACCCCTTGATTCCTTCCTACCCCCATCATTCCTTCCTGCCCCCATCATTCCTTCCTACCCCATCATTCCTTCCTGCCCCCATCATTCCTTCATTCCTGCCCCCATCATTCCTTCCTGCCTGCCCCCATCATTCCTGCCTGCCCCCATCATTCCTTCCTGCCCCCATCATTCCTTCCTCGCCCCCATTCATTCCTGCCTGCCCCCATCATTCCTTCCTACCCCCATCATTCCTTCCTGCCCCCATCATTCCTTCCTACCCCCATCATTCCTTCCTGCCACCATCATTCCTGCCTGCCCCCATCATTCCTTCTTCCTACCCCCATCATTCCTTCCTACCCCCATCATTCCTTCCTTCCTACCCCCATCATTCCTTCCTACCCCATCATTCCTTCTTCTGCCCCCATCATTCCTTCCTACCCCCATCATTCCTTCCTGCCCCCATCATTCCTTCCTACCCCCATCATTCCTCCCTCATTCCTTCCTTCCCCCTCATTCCTTCCTTCCCCCCTCATTCCTTCCTGCCCCCATCATTCCTTCCTGCCCCCATCATTCCTTCCTGCCCCATCATTCCTTCCTACCCCCATCATTCCTTCCTGCCCCCATCATTCCTTCCTACCCCCATCATTCCTTCCTGCCCCCATCATTCCTTCCTACCCCCATCATTCCTTCCTGCCCCCATCATTCCTTCCTACCCCATCATTCCTTCCTACCCCCATCATTCCTTCCTTCCCCCATCATTCCTTCCTGCCTGCCCATCATTCCTTCCTACCCCATCATTCCTTCCTGCCTGCCCCCTCATTCTTCCTCCCCCTCATTCCTTCCTGCCCCCATCATTCCTTCCTTCCCCCCTCATTCCTTCCTGCCCCATCATTCCTTCCTCCCCCATCATTCCTTCCTTCCTCCCCCATTCATTCCTTCCTACCCCCATCATTCCTTCCTCCCCATCATTCCTTCCTGCCCCCATCATTCCTTCCCCCTTCCTGCCACCCTCATTCCTCCTTCCCCCATCATTCCTTCCTGCCCCCATCATCCTTCTCCCCCTCATTCCTTCCTCCCCTCATTCCTTCCTGCCCCATCATTCCTTCCTGCCCCATCATTCTTCCTTCCTGCCCCCATCATTCCTTCCTTGCCCCCATCATTCCTTCCTACCCCATCATTCCTTCCTCCCCCATCATTCCTTCCTGCCCCCATCATTCCTTCCTCCCCATCATTCCTTCCTTCTCCCCATCATTCCTTCCTGCCCCCATCATTCCTTCCTGCCTCCACTCATTCTTCCTACCCCCTCATTCCTTCCTCCCCATCATTCCTTCCTGACCCCATCATTCCTTCCTTCCTCCCCATCATTCTTCTTCCTGCCCCATCATTCCTTCCTCCTGCCCCATCATTCCTCTTCCTGCCCCATCATTCCTTCTTCCTGCCCCATCATTCCTTCCTGCCCCTCATTCCTTTATTCCTACCCCATCATTCCTTCCTGCCCCCATCATTCCTCTCCTGCCCCATCATTCCTTCTGCCCCCATCATTCCTTTTCCTACCCCCATCATTCCTTCTGCCCCATCATTCCTTCCTGCCCCCATCATTCCTTCCTGCCACCATCATTCCTTCCTTCCTCCCATCATTCCTTCCTCCACCCCATCATTTCCTTCCTGCCCCCATCATTCCTTCCTTCCTGCCCCATCATTCCTTCCTACCCCCATCATTCCTTCCTTCCTGCCCCCATCATTCCTTCCTGCCCCCATCATTCCTTCCTCCCCCATCATTCCTTCTCTGCCCCCATCATTCCTTCTGCCCCATCATTCTTCCTTCCTACCCCATCATTCCTTCCTTCCTGCCCCATCATTCCTTCTTCCTCCCCCATCATTCCTTCCTGCCCCCCATCATTCCTTCCTTCCTCCCCATCATTCCTTCTTCCTACCCCCATCATTCCTTCTCCTCCCCCATCATTCCTTCCTACCCCATCATTCCTTCCTGCCCCCATCATTCCTTCCTACCCCCATCATTCCTTCCTACCCCATCATTCCTTCCTCGCCCCATCATTCCTTCCTCCCCATCATTCCTTCCTTCCGCCCATCATCCTTCCTTCCTACCCCATCATTCCTTCCTACCCCCATCATTCCTTCCTGCCCCCATCATTCTTCCTTCCGCCCCATCATTCCTTCCTACCCCCATCATTCCTTCCTCCCCCTCATTCCTTCCTGCCCCATCATTCCTTCCTGCCCATCATTCCTTCCTTCCTCCCCCATCATTCCTTCCTCCCCCATCATTCCTTCCTACCCCCATCATTCCTTCCTGCCCCATCATTCCTTCCTTCCTGCCCCATCATTCCTTCCTACCCCCATCATTCCTTCCTGCCCCCATCATTCCTTCCTCCCCCATCATTCCTTCCTGCCCCCATCATTCCTTCTCCCCATCATTCCTTCCTTCCTGCCCCCATCATTCCTTCCTACCCCCATCATTCCTTCCTCCCCATCATTCCTTCCTACCCCCATCATTCCTTCCTGCCCCCATCATTCCTTCCTACCCCCACATTCCTTCCTACCCCACATTCCTTCTGCCCCCATCATTCCTTCCTGCCTCCATCATCTTCCTACCCCCATCATTCCTTACCTGCCCCATCGTCCGCACCCCCTAGGTGTCCTCCCGTGCCCACTCATGCACTTTGCCACTGTCTCCGTTGCAGTATGGTGCTGCTTGCTGCGACCCACACTATGTCACTGAACACCACCCAGCTTCGGAAAAACATCCTTATGGCTCCGACTAATTCTTTTCTGTTGGAGTGTCTTGCTCTGCGACACCACATTATTCATACGCAATAACAAATCTTTATTCTGCAACATCGAGTTTTCTCATTATTAAAACAATCTATTTAAATTCCATACGCCAAATCATCAAAAGTAGAAATGTCGTAGATGCTATCATACACCTCTCATTCACACCGTCGTGCCATTTCTAGATGGAAAAGACAGAAGGCCGAGGCAAAAGTTTTTTTTTTTTTTTTCCAATGTTTAGAAGAAAGCTCTTTATGACTATACTGACGATGGTAAACACACATGATATTTTTTCTCCTATAATATGTATATGCTTAAAATACATATTTTGTACTTGTCCAATTCGCACTATACTGCTAAATTTTTTACTGGTCCAATTCGCACTACACCGCTATCACCAATGAATTGTTCGAAAATAGCAAAATTTACTCCTCCATCCTGTACTTACTCTTGCATCTAGTTCTAGTATATTCCTCATTGACCGATATTCTTGAAAAAGGGGGAGGAGAGGGGGCACCATTAAAAAGATAGTACAGAGTTTGAACTGTGCTCATGTCTACTCACAGCTCCAGACTTGTTCGGTACTGTTGTTAAAATAACACGCTCCATTGTAATGGTGAAAACACGTTCTTTTCTGGTGGAAACGGCCTCTAACTCTTAGAAGCCAGTGGACTAGGACAAGCAACGAACGAATGAAGACAACATGTGAAGAACACAAACGGTTCTTATGCAACACAAACGACACCGACAGGAAGTGCGGGTTGGACCAATGGCTGCATCAGATTGAAGTCACGTGGGGAGGTAGACAAATCAGCACAATGAGTTTGCGCAGCCTGGTTTGTTCTCGTCACATCATCCATTCTTCAAGAAACGAAACAAAATGAACAAAAGATTGAAAGCAATGCACAGTTTGTTTTCCTAGAGTCCACACAGGCTGAAAGAATGCCGATCTCTCGCACAGAAGAGGTAAGACAATAACAGAGAAGACTGGGGGCAAATTCACGAACAGTCAAGTGGTCCGGGTCTAAAATTTCATGTCATCAACTTCATGGCGTTTCATGTATTTTATGTATCATTGTTTACATGTAAGCTGGTTGATTTCACGGTCAGATCATCAAAATGGAAGAACGCTTGATTATTTACAGTTATGTTAAAACTAGCCCCGACGCCCACAATTACGAGTCTACTCACGCACATACTTCTCTCTCTGTCTCTCTCTCTGTCTCTCTTTCTCTCTCTCTCACACACACAGACACAGACACACACGCACGCGCGCACGCACACACACACACACACACACACACACACACACACACACTATCACATTCATGCCGCATACAAACCGCTCAAATCATCAAAGGTCTTTTCTTTCTGTTTTTGTTTTCGAATACATTGTCAGAACATTGTTCTGAATCAAAATTTTCGTGTCTTTAAAAACAGTGGAGGAGACTGACATCTGGCTACAGTAACATCAGTCCCAGTGGAGTCCCAGTCTTCATTCTTGCAGTGCCCAACACCAAGCAAGGTCGGTACACAAACTGCTTTCAAACTTATTCTTCTTTTCAGCATTTTGATTGTGATCGTGTCCCGTGCTGTTTACAAAGTATAATCGATTACTGGCGTGCTCTTCAAGATAAAACGTTGATCAGTATTTACATAACAATATAACATTAAAAAAAACACCAAACCCCCACATGGACAGCAGTTGATCTGATCCATTGTTTTCAGACAACCTTGTTCAGGAAAACGACGGTTTCTGTTGGTTGCTGTTGAAATGTGCAACTTCCTCGGAAGAAAAAAAAAAGAGGCACACCATGCCAGCAAGTTTCTGAGTCTGGTAAGTGAACTAGTCCTTGTGTTGTCACCACCACATCTAGGACCTGTGAGATACAGACAGGAGAAAGGGGAGGGCAAAGACAACCATAGCAAGAACGAGCGACAGAGCGAGAGGGAAATCGACACCTTCACATGGAAGCTGGAGAATCCGGCAGAAAACGTCTGTAAGCATCATCACCGTCGTCCCGTCACCAGCCAGTGAGTTCAAGAACTGGAGGGAGGGTATGGTGGGGGAGACTCGCAAGCCTTTGGGGTAAAAGACAGTTCACTAGACTTCAATGGTAGTTACAACTCAGCGATAGTTGACCACGCTGGTAGTTACTATTCAACGGTCCACATACGCCGGGTGCAATGCTACTTGGAAAAGTCAACTATCGATCAGCGACTCACAAGTTTGATCTTCCTTTATACTCCCCAAAACCGATCACTGGACTCCTATATTGTCTTTGTGCTGTTGACAATTCACCTGCCCGTGCACAGCAGCCCTTTCCAAAACGATCTCCACGTACAGTTTCCCATCTGTACCAAAGGATTGTTCCAGTGGAAGGTTGGGTGGTAGGTGACGATGCAAGTCATGTGTGCACACTGCGTAGACCTTTCTGGAATCGGAGCTGGCGTGGGCAGAGACGATGCCAGCCAGAAAACAGCTCGACAAGAACGCGCGGAAGGGGGCCGAATCACCCTCCCTCATTTGAGAATGTCGTCGAACAAGTCAGAGCTCAACGAGTCAAAGTTGTGCGACTGTTCCGAGTTGAAGAACTGCATGAAATCGTCCTGGGCCAGGCCGGGCGGGGGTACTGCTGGGCGGGGTTGCCGTTGGCCTGCGTCTGCATGGCGCCCGGCCCCATCATGCTGCTGTAGGGGGCCGAGTGGGAGGGCAGGGCCGGCTGGGGGTGACCCCCTGCCATCCCGGCGGGTCCCCCCACCACCCGCCCCCCTCATGGCCAAGCCCTGCTGCTGCGAAATCTGCATGCTCTGGTGCATCATCACCTGAGAGCCCCCGCCCACCCCCATCCCTCCTCCGCCCATCATGCCGTGTCCCCCGGGCATAGGCCCGGCCCCGCCCATCCCCGCCGACACCGAGCCCGCCGACCCGGCCTGTGCGAGTAGCCCGGGGGCAGGATGGCGTTCTGTCCATGGCGCCCATGGCCCGGCCCCGCCCATCTGCCCGGCCTGCATCATGGGCCGGGGCCAGCCCTCGCCGTGCGGTCCGTGCATGTGAGCCAGGTGGCCCGGGTGGCCGGGGTGGGCTCTGGGCTGCGAGATGTTCAGTCCCTCAGGGCCCACGTTGACGTTGGGCGGCCGCTGGTTCCTCATCAGGGCGCTGGTTGTAGCTGCTGGAGGCCGGACCGCTGCTGGAGGAGGAGGAGGAGGCGGCGGG
>CM065720.1:9102069-9107069 GCA_033310375.1 Conus canariensis
ACTTGTTCGGTACTGTTGTTAAAATAACACGCTCCATTGTAATGGTGAAAACACGTTCTTTTCCTGGTGGAAACGGCCTCTAACTCTTAGAAGCCAGTGGACTAGGACAAGCAACGAACGAATGAAGACAACATGTGAAGAACAAACGGTTCTTATGCAACACAAACGACACCGACAGGAAGTGCGGGTTGGACCAATGGCTGCATCAGATTGAAGTCACGTGGGGAGGTAGACAAATCAGCACAATGAGTTTGCGCAGCCTGGTTTGTTCTCGTCACATCATCCATTCTTCAAGAAACGAAACAAAATGAACAAAAGATTGAAAGCAATGCACAGTTTGTTTTCCTAGAGTCCACACAGGCTGAAAAGAATGCCGATCTCTCGCACAGAAGAGGTAAGACAATAACAGAGAAGACTGGGGGCAAATTCACGAACAGTCAAGTGGTCCGGGTCTAAAATTTCATGTCATCAACTTCATGGCGTTTCATGTATTTTATGTATCATTGTTTACATGTAAGCTGGTTGATTTCACGGTCAGATCATCAAAATGGAAGAACGCTTGATTATTTACAGTTATGTTAAAACTAGCCCCGACGCCCACAATATACGAGTCTACTCACGCACATACTTCTCTCTCTGTCTCTCTCTCTGTCTCTCTTTCTCTCTCTCTCACACACACAGACACACACAGACACACACAGACACCACACACAAAACACACACACACACACACACCACACACACACACACACACTATCACATCATGCCGCATACAAACCGCTCAAATCATCAAAGGTCTTTTCTTTCTGTTTTTGTTTTCGAATACATTGTCAGAACATTGTTCTGAATCAAAATTTTCGTGTCTTTAAAAACAGTGGAGAGACTGACATCTGGCTACAGTAACATCAGTCCCAGGGAGTCCCAGTCTTCATTCTTGCAGTGCCCAACACCAAGCAAGGTCGGTACACAAACTGCTTTCAAACTTATTCTTCTTTTCAGCATTTTGATTGTGATCGTGTCCCGTGCTGTTTACAAAGTATAATCGATTACTGGCGTGCTCTTCAAGATAAAACGTTGATCAGTATTTACATAACAATATAACATTAAAAAAAACACCAAAACCCCCACATGGACAGCAGTTGATCTGATCCATTGTTTCAGACAACCTTGTTCAGGAAAACGACGGTTTCTGTTGGTTGCTGTTGAAATGTGCAACTTCCTCGGAGAGAAAAAAAAAAGAGGCACACCATGCCAGCAAGTTTCTGAGTCTGGTAAGTGAACTAGTCCTTGTGTTGTCACCACCACATCTAGGACCTGTGAGATACAGACAGGAGAAAGGGGAGGGCAAAGACAACCATAGCAAGAACGAGCGACAGAGCGAGAGGGAAATCGACACCTTCACATGGAAGCTGGAGAATCCGGCAGAAAACGTCTGTAAGCATCATCACCGTCGTCCCGTCACCAGCCAGTGAGTTCAAGAACTGGAGGGAGGGTATGGTGGGGGAGACTCGCAAGCCTTTGGGGTAAAAGACAGTTCACTAGACTTCAATGGTAGTTACAACTCGCGATAGTTGACCACGCTGGTAGTTACTATTCAACGGTCCACATACGCCGGGTGCAATGCTACTTGGAAAAGTCAACTATCGATCAGCGACTCACAAGTTTGATCTTCCTTTATACTCCCCAAAACCGATCACTGGACTCCTATATTGTCTTTGTGCTGTTGACAATTCACCTGCCCGTGCACAGCAGCCCTTTCCAAAACGATCTCCACGTACAGTTTCCCATCTGTACCAAAGGATTGTTCCAGTGGAAGGTTGGGTGGTAGGTGACGATGCAAGTCATGTGTGCACACTGCGTAGACCTTTCTGGAATCGGAGCTGGCGTGGGCAGAGACGATGCCAGCCAGAAAACAGCTCGACAAGAACGCGCGGAAGGGGGCCGAATCACCCTCCCTCATTTGAGAATGTCGTCGAACAAGTCCGAGCTCAACGAGTCAAAGTTGTGCGACTGTTCCGAGTTGAAGAACTGCATGAAATCGTCCTGGGCCAGGCCGGGCGGGTACTGCTGGGCGGGGTTGCCGTTGGCCTGCGTCTGCATGGCGCCCGGCCCCATCATGCTGCTGTAGGGGGCCGAGTGGGAGGGCAGGGCCGGCTGGGGGTGACCCCCTGCCATCCCGGCGGGTCCCCCACCACCCGCCCCCCTCATGGCCAAGCCCTGCTGCTGCGAAATCTGCATGCTCTGGTGCATCATCACCTGAGAGCCCCCGCCCACCCCATCCCTCCTCCGCCCATCATGCCGTGTCCCCCGGGCATAGGCCCGGCCCCGCCCATCCCCGCCGACACCGAGCCCGCCGACCCCGGCCTGTGCGAGTAGCCCGGGGGCAGGATGGCGTTCTGTCCCATGGCGCCCATGGCCCCGGCCCCGCCCATCTGCCCGGCCTGCATCATGGGCCGGGGCCAGCCCTCGCCGTGCGGTCCGTGCATGTGAGCCAGGTGGCCCGGGTGGCCGGGGTGGGCTCTGGGCTGCGAGATGTTCAGTCCCTCAGGGCCCACGTTGACGTTGGGCGGCCGCTGGTTCCTCATCAGGGCGCTGGTGTAGCTGCTGGAGGCCGGACCGCTGCTGGAGGAGGAGGAGGAGGCGGCGGGGTGGGGGTGGGACCCTGCGCTGGTCACCCCCGTCACAGCCCCGCCGCTGCTGCTGTTGCTGGTGGTGGTGACCGCCCCGTTGGGGGTGGTGCAGGTGGTGTTGGGGGAATACGAAGGAGGCCGTTGTGGCATAGACTGCGGCTGTTGTTGTTGTTGTTGTTGTTGCTGTTGCTGCTGCTGCTGCTGCTGCTGCTGTTGTTGCTGCTGCTGCTGCTGCTGCTGCTGTTGGAAAGCCATGCTCTGTGAAGACTGGGCCAGGGTGGAGCCCATGTGGGGCCCCGTGGTGCTGACGGAGGCGGCCATGGACTGCACCGCCGACATCTGGGTCATGACCCCCGTGCTCCCTGTGCCAGCCTCGCCCTTGATGGTGGGGTAGGGCGGGGTCTGGTTCACCATGTTCTGCATGGTCTGCAGGGGCGTGGACGACCCGCCGCTGTTGTGGCCTCCCCCTGTGTTGGGCGGCTGGTACGGGGGGCCTGCCGAGCGGGCGGATGGGTGCAGCTTGTACTCTGGCGGGGGGCGGGTCATGTACTGCTGCTGCTCCCTGCGGATCTTCTCCTGCATGATCTGCATCTCGCGGGCGGCCGCTGCCGACATGGCCATTCCGGGAGGGGGCTGACCTTGACCCGTCTGACCCTGACCCTGCATGTGCGGCCCCATGTTGAAGGACTGTTGCTGGGAAACGGTCATGCCTTGAGGAGGCCCTTGCTGCTGCAGCTGCTGCTGCTGCTGCGCCGCCGCCGCCGCCGCTGCCGCCATCTGGACCTGCTGTGTCTGGGAGAGATGCACGTGGCGGTGTCCCTGGGCCAGGCGCACCTGCTGGGTCTGGGTGATGTGCATGGGGCTGAAGTGACTGGCCACCTGGTTCTGCAGCTGCTGCAGGGAGCTGGGCCCTGACGGCTGGCCGCTGTGGCCTCCAGCCGGTGCTCCGGGAAGGCCGTGAGCTTCTGCCGGATAGTGCGTCAGCGGCTTGGTCTGGCTGAACCCCATGCCAGACAGGTCGGGCTTAGCCCCAGGGAAGGGTCCCATAGGAGACGTGCTCTCTCCATACCCTGCTGACTGCCCGTACCCTGGGTAGCCCACACTACCGGGTGGATAACACTGTCCCGGGTAACTGGAAGCGTACCCGTTCCTGCTGCGGCCGAACGGATCGTACGGATCGGGGTAGTGAGATTCTGTTAATGCTTTGCCGGGAAAGGGGGCACCGGCTGACGTCTGTTGATGCTGAGCCGCCATCTGCTTGAGGGTCTCTGCCGCGGGGCCCGTGGGCTCCACCAGGGAGGGGGGCGGGCCCATCGGCAGGCCGGCACCCACCATTCCCCCCATGGCCTGAGGTGCTTCGAACATGGTAGGGGTCAGCGCCGTCGGAGGAGCTCCCGAGTGCTGATGTTGAGGGGGCACTGGCCCGGGATCAGGGAAGTTGGCTGTGGCTTTGGTCAGGCCCGGAGAGTCGCAGCCGTCTAAGGGGGAGAACACGGAACCCGAAGAGTCTGCGCTGTTCTCGGCACGGGTCTGGACTTTGTGGTAAATCTTGTCAAAATCGTCCAGCTCTTTGATGAGGTCGTCGTCACTGTCTTTCTCGATACTTTCCAGGAAGTACTGGATCTCGTCATAGGGCAGGTCAGGGACTGGGGCACCGCCCGGGGTGCTGACAGAGTCACCGAGCACCTGGGACACCTCGCACTGCACGTCGTCCACTGGTTCCTGCTTACACTCGATGCTCGTGTGCACGCTGGTCTCGGTACTGACACTGGCGGAACTCACACCGGGGACAGAGCTCTCCCGGCCTCTGCTGGCATTGTTGTTGCTGCTGTTGTTGTTGTTGTTGGAGTTCCCGAGGGTGGCAGTGGTGGTGGTGTTGGCGCTGATGTTGGCACCAGCGCCGTGGGGATGTGGCTGGGTGGAGGTGGAGGTGTGAACGTTAATGTTACTGCCGTTGGTGCCCGGGAGGTTGGACGGGGAGTTGTCAGGCTGGGCGGAGGGGTGGTTGACCTGGGTGGCGGGTAGCGGGTGGAGCTGACCGTCACATTGGTGTGGATGGTCTGGGGGCTCTGGCGCTGCGAGGAGATCTGCTGCACGATCTGCACAGACAGGTGGGGGAGGGTTCCGTCCTGACCCCCGCCCGTCACGCCCACGTTGGTGCTGCTGCTGACGTTGCTGGCGCTGCTGACGTGGGATGTCACTCCGCTGCCCGTCTGGCTGCCCTGGCTGCCGTTAGGGGGCTGGTGGTGGTCGTTGTCGTCGAACTGGAAGATGGTGTCGGCGTTAGCGTTGGTGGCGTTGTTTTCGTTGTTGGCTGTGGCGTCGATCTTCTGCTTCAGTTTCTGCTGCAACAAACAGGTTGGGCCGGTG
>CM065720.1:9112069-9114569 GCA_033310375.1 Conus canariensis
AACGTCTCTACGTGAAACACAACACAATGACGTGAACGTTTCTCCGTGAAACGCAACACAATGAAGTGAACGTCTCTACGTGAAACACAACACAATGACGTGAACGTTTCTCCGTGAAACGCAACACAATGACGTGAACGTCTCTCCGTGAAACGCAACACAATGACGTGAACGTCTCTCCGTGAAAAACAATGACATGAACGTCTCTCCGTGAAACGCAAAACAATGACGTGAACGTATCTCCGTGAAACGCAACACAATGACGTGAACGTCTCTCCGTGAAACGCAAAACAATGACGTGAACGTCTCTCCGTGAAACGCAAAACAATGACGTGGACGTCTCTCCGTGAAACACAAAACAATGACGTGAACGTCTCTACGTGAAACGCAACACAATGACGTGAACGTCTCTCCGTGAAACACAACACAATGACGTGAACGTCTCTACGTGAAACGCAACACAATGACGTGAACGTCTCTACGTGAAACGCAACACAATGACGTGAACGTCTGCGTCAAACGCAACACAATGACGTGAACGTCTCTACGTGAAACGCAACACAATGACGTGAACGTCTCTACGTGAAACGCAAGACAGAAAATAAGCACGCAACAAAAACAGTACCCCAGAACTATGGAAAGGATACTACAAGGTATGACTGCTTGAAATGATGTGTTCAGATCTGTACTTAAAGATGATAGTGGTGGATCGGAGTAGTTAAAAAAAGAGAGAGAGAGAGAGAGAGAGAGAGAGAGAGAGAGAGAGAGAGAGAGCAAACAAAAAACAAAAACACAAATTCCCCTCAAGAAATATTCAAAATGGTGACACACACACACACACACACACACACACACACACAACACACAGAGAGAGAGAGAGAGAGAGAGAGGAGAGAGAGAGAGAGAGAGAGAGAGAGAGAAACTAAAACAAACAAACAAAATCCCCCTTAAGAAATATTCAAAATGTGACCACTTTCAAAAAACACATCCACATCATCCACGTAGCTGTTTTCCTTTTCTTTTTTTTTTTCTTTGTTATTTATTACTTTAAACCACACACATCAAGCCTGAAAAAAAAACAAAAAAAAACACACACACACACACACACTGGAGTCTAGAACAGCTTGTTAGGGAAGTGACCCGTGATTTTCCAGCTGGACATAAGCGGGACACAACCGGCAGCATCCGCACCCTCCCCCCCCCCATTCCCTCCCTCTTCCCAACCCCATCTTTTCTGTTTTCAGCATCCCCCCCTCCCCCCCCCCTCCCCCCTTTCCTTCCATCCCTCCCTGTCTTCGAAGTATCAAAGGTCACCGGAAACATAAATCTCTCTGATTTCATGGGCACGAGGGTATGTCTACCTCTCTGTTGCAACGGCTGTTTTCTTTTTGTTTTATATCCTTTATTCCCCCCCCCCCCCCCTTTTTTTTTTTTGGCTTCGGCGATCCACTGGGGTGGTGGGGGTGGGGTGGGGGGTGGGGGGTGGGGTGGGGGGGGGGGGGTAAATGGGTGCCTGGGTTAACTCAAAGACAGAGGGCGCCATATTTGCAGTCAGGAAGGGAATGGGTGGGTGGGGTGGGTGGGGTGGGTCGGAGGTGGGCGAGGGTGAGTAAGGGGGAGGGGGGGGGGGGCGTCGAGAGTTCCAGTCTCCCGGGCGTCCGAGGTAAGACACTGTCCACTCTCGCTGCTCATCTTGACGCGTTGTTCTGTCTTGATGGTGATAGTGTCCACCCCCTCCCCCTCCTCCCTAGGGTCTACCCCCTCCCCCTCCCCTCTTCTGACATGGCTGCCATCACCTTCGGCAGGTGTGGTCTTTCAACCTGAATATCATAGAAAGGGTGTGTGTGTGTGTGGAGGGGGGGAGGTTGGTGGGGAGGGGGGGTCAATACAGCTGCACAGGTATGCTGGTCATCGGGGGACTGATGAGGCTCTCGGTCAGGCCGTAAGTTCAAATCCCCGGACAAACAATATGCAGGCTGTCGGCTCATGCTGCTGCTGTCTCTGGAGTGCACGCTACGGTCAGACAGGACCCCTGGCCCCACCCTTCTGCCACGGTTATCGCCGTCGGCCCGGGTCCCTTTAAGAGACTTGTGTGGACCGCTGTATCTTCTTACTCACCCAACCAGAGGTGTGCAGAGAATGAGGGGGTCAGTTCGGAGCATCCCTACACATCTGAATCATTATGTTCCTCTGGGCAATGTGTCACAGGAAAGAAATGAGAGTAACGATACACGGCACACTGCAATAATGTCCGTTTCCTATTACAAGATGTAGGCACATGAGGTTTTTTTTTCCTTTAGAGTTTCGCCCTCCCACCCCCTCCACCCCCGCCCTTCGCCTTGCAAGCCTGTATACCTGAATGGGAAAATCAGCTTGACTTTTAGGTGCGTTTGTCTCGTTACTTCGCCGAAAATAGAACAAAATACGAATGAACGAATACAGCGACGACAGAGCGCCGAAAATAGAACAAACTACGAATGAACACAGCGACGACAGAGCG
>CM065720.1:9119569-9122069 GCA_033310375.1 Conus canariensis
AGGATGGAAAAGAACGATATATGTACATATACATCTTCTCGCTTGCGTTGCGGTGTCCAATATTTCAAAATTGGGGATTTTTTGTGAGTGTCATCACCACCACCACCCCCCCCCCTTCCCCCACTGCGGTTATCTGTTACACTTCCTCCTTTAGCTCTGAAGGTTACTTTTTTGTCGTGTATTCGCATCCAAGAATCTTCCTCTTATACTTCAACGTGCTGATTTGAAGACTTACATCTGTCGTATCGTTTCACACAAAATTATTCCTTTCTTTTTTTTTAACAGAGTGTCCATATACTTCTTTTTGAAACGTTTTATTCATTGGCTCGCTTTTGTGGAGTTTCTGGAGATCCCCACCCCGCCACCCCCTCCTTATTTTCTAACGTGCAAGTGCTCAGAAACCAGTAGTGAGTCTACTGAGCACTACAGGGCAGAACAGCTGTCGACTGCTGGTCCACTTACCCCCCCCCCCCCCCCCCCCCCCCCCCCCCCCCCCCCTTCTGGAGGAACAGCAGACTGACACACACCGAGGGATTCTTTCTCGTACCCCCTTCGCCTCAGTACACAGGTCTGTCATTCAAGGAACATTTTCCTCTGTTCTCTCCGCCTTCCTTATCGAACCTGAAAGTCTTGGGTCCTGGACTTAGACCGACAGGCGTACAGATAGGCACAGTCACAGACAGCTAGACAGACAGACAGATAAATAAACTGATAAATGCACAGGCAGATAAAAAAAAGATTGATATTGATATACGTGTGTATATAACTATAATCGCTTCAACAGACAGCTAGACAGACAAATACATAAACAAACTGAATAACAGACAATGTAAATAAACACACTCAGGAAAAAAGACAGATAAAAAGATTGACAGAGATACGTGTCTGTGTGTGTGTGTGTGTGTGTGTGTGTGCGTGTGCGCGTGTGCGTGGTGTGGCGCGTGCGTGCGTGCGTGCGTGCGTGTGCGTGTGTGTGTGTGTGTGTGTGTGTGTGTGTGTGTGTGTGTGCGTGCGTGTGTGTGTGTGTGTTATTACAACCACTCTGTCAGTGATTGTTCCTTCAGGGCTCCTTCCTAACTGGAGCTACCGATTCCAACTTCAGGCGCCACCCTTCGAATGAAGTTACCGCAGGTATAACACCCACGCCCAGCATCATGGGAATGGTCAGCGCACAGGATGGAGAAGGGGGGGGGGGGGGGGGGGGGGGGGGGGGGGCTTTCAAACACCACATGACACTACCAGAACGCCAGTAGGTTTATAGGGGCCACGAATATGACCATTTTTTTCTTTTTTCTTTTAATGATGAGCGCCCACAGAATTCGACCTCGCACCGCCAGTGTTGTGTTTTGGTGTCCTCCTCCACCACTAAGCCCACGGGGTACCCGTAGACACGCCCCTCACCATCCTCCGAACCTGAGCAATACCAAGCAATAATAAAAACATCCCGTCCTCGCCGGGCCCTCCAGAATTCCTAACGTGCAAAGACCACTTCACACAAGTCTGCAGCTTTCTCGTTCACTCATCATCGGAAAGTTGACAAATTAGCACCGATCACCACCACCCACCCCCTCCTTCCCCCCCCCCCCCCCCACCCCCCCACCAACTCACGTACACCTCCACTCGCCATGTTCCCAATTCTCTCGATTCCCTTCGTTCTTCTTGCACATTGACCATACCAACCGAACACCCTCTGTGAGGTGATTGGCTGTTAACACGCCTTGACAAATTGCATCCGGAACAATCCCTCCCTCTCCTCACCTTGACCCGCACAGTCGTCTATGAACCCCCAACCCACTCTCCACCCCCCGAATTTCAACCCCAATCACATAGTTTCTTTCCTTTCCGCGTACGCAGGCTGATACTCCTGCAGACACTCCCCGTATAGACAGGCAAAGATTAATCCCATCTACCTTACAAAGGGAGTGGAGTTTCGCGTGTATGACCAGGTTTTGTTTTTGTGTGTGTGTGTGTGTTAAATCCCACTATTAAGGCAGCCGTACTCCAACCAACTTCGGGGAAAACCCCAATCACATGAAAGACACACAGATGAGTGTTGAAATCAGAACAAAAAAAAAAAACAACGGAGTTTCAACAACCTAATCTCTGATTCGGGTTCTTTCCGATTAAAAAAACAAAAACAAAAAAAAAAAACGAAAAACATTTCCTCTTTTCAACAGAAACAAAAATAAATGATGTCTTTCAGGAATGGGGGTCATGAAGCAAATCTTTTCTCATTATGTACTCGCATCTCGCATCAATTTTCGCTCTCTCCAAGCACCATAACTAGTCACCGTCATGCGATTGGTGCTCTTGTACGCGCGTGATTCATACTCTCGCTCACTCCGCTCCGCCCCCACCCCTCCTCTTCGTCCCCCCCCCCCCCTCCCCCCTTAGTACCCTTATGTCCTTCCTCTCCGTTTCCCGTCCTTTTCTCTGCTGCTTCTTGTTCCTTTCATCTCCTGAGGCAGTCGTCAAAGCGCAGCGTTGGCAGAGGGTGTGC
>CM065720.1:9127069-9129569 GCA_033310375.1 Conus canariensis
TGCTGTTGTTTCTCACTGTCTACTTCTTTCTTTTATATATAGAAAAAAGTCCTCTCCAATGCTGTTGTTTCTCACTGTCCACTTCTTTCTTTTATATATAGAAAAAAGTCCTCTCCAATGCTGTTGTTTCTCACTGTCCACTTCTTTCTTTTATATATAGAAAAAAGTCCTCTCCAATGCTGTTGTTTCTCACTGTCCACTTCTTTCTTTTATATATAGAAAAAAGTCCTCTCCAATGCTGTTGTTTCTCACTGTCCACTTCTTTCTTTTATATATAGAAAAAAGTCCTCTCCAATGCTGTTGTTTCTCACTGTCTACTTCTTTCTTTTATATATAGAAAAAAGTCCTCTCCAATGCTGTTGTTTCTCACTGTCTACTTCTTTCTTTTATATATAGAAAAAAGTCCTCTCCAATGCTGTTGTTTCTCACTGTCTACTTCTTTCTTTTATATATAGAAAAAAGTCCTCTCCAATGCTGTTGTTTCTCACTGTCTACTTCTTTCTTTTATATATAGAAAAAAGTCCTCTCCAATGCTGTTGTTTCTCACTGTCTACTTCTTTCTTTTATATATAGAAAAAAGTCCTCTCCAATGCTGTTGTTTCTCACTGTCTACTTCTTTCTTTTATATATAGAAAAAAGTCCTCTCCAATGCTGTTGTTTCTCACTGTCTACTTCTTTCTTTTATATATAGAAAAAAGTCCTCTCCAATGCTGTTGTTTCTCACTGTCCACTTCTTTCTTTTATATATAGAAAAAAGTCCTCTCCAATGCTGTTGTTTCTCACTGTCTACTTCTTTCTTTTATATATAGAAAAAAGTCCTCTCCAATGCTGTTGTTTCTCACTGTCTACTTCTTTCTTTTATATATAGAAAAAAGTCCTCTCCAATGCTGTTGTTTCTCACTGTCTACTTCTTTCTTTTATATATAGAAAAAAAACACCTTTTCATTACAACCTGTCACATGGACATAAACCATAACCAGTATATGTGTGTCTACGAGCGTTACATGCATGGTGTGTGTGTGTGTGGTGTCGTGCGTGCGTGCGTGCGTGCGTGTGTGTGTATGTGTGCGCGAGCGTGCGTGCGTGCGTGCAAGGTCTGTTGTGGGGGTGTGGGGGTGGGGGGTGCTTATTTTCAACCCCTATTAACTCGACTCATTTAAACGTTATAAAGGAGCAACTGATGTCTTGTATAGGACAAAGCTGAACTTAGTCCCGGAGTAATAGACCTCCTGGGATCAGCAATCACGGCACAGGCGAACCGGGAATCGACAAATCGGGAATGAGCGAACGGGGAATAGGCGAACCGGGGAATGAGTAAACCAGGAATAGGCCAACCGGGAATAGGCCAACCGGGAATAGGGGAACCGGAACAGGCCAACCGGGAACTGGCCAACCGGGAATAGGCCAACTAGAATAGGCCAACAGGGAATAGGCGAACCAGAGTAATCAAGCCGGGAATAGGCAAACTGAGGAATAAGCAAACCGGAATAGGCGAACAAGAACAGGCGAACCGGGAGTAGGCGAACCAGAATTGGCGAACCGTGAATGAGCGAACCAGGAATGGGGCAAACCGGAATAGGCGAACTGGGAATGAGCAAACCGAATAGGCCAACCGGGAATAGGCGAACTAGAATACGCGAACCGGAAATGAGCAAACCAGGCATAGGCCAACCGGGAATAGGCGAACCGGGAATAGACGAACCGGGAATAGGCGAACCGGGAACAGGCGAACCGGGAATACGCAAACTAGAATAGGCGAACCTGGAATACGCAAACTAGAATAGGCGAACCGGGAATACGCGAACTAGAATAGGCAAACCGGGAACAGGCGAATCGGAGTAATCAAACCGGAATAGGCAAACCGGGAATAAGCAAACCGGAATAGGCGAACAAGAACAGGCGAACCGGGAGTAGGCGAACCAGAACAGGCGAACCGTGAATGAGCGAACCGGGAATGGGAAAACCGGAATAGGCGAACTGGGAATGAGCAAACCGGAATAGGCGAACTGGGATTGAGCAAAAAACCGAAACAGGCGAACCGGGAACAGGCTAACTAGAATAGGCGAACCGGAATGAACGAAGCTGGAATAGGCGAACCGGAACAGGCCAACCGGGAATAGGCGAACCCGGAATGAGTGAACCGGGAATAGGCCAACAGGGAATAGGCCAGCCAGGAATGAGCGAACCGGGAATCGACGAACCGGGAATTGGCAAACCGGTAAAAAAGGGCGAATCGGAGATAGGGAAGGGTGACTCCAGAGAGAGAGAGAGAGAGAGAGAGAGAGAGCAGCACGTCAACCTGACCCCCCCCTCCCATCACCCAGCTTACCCCACCCTCCCCCCCCCCCCCCCCCCCCCCCGGCCAGTTACATTCAGGCTTCACCTCCATACCCATCAGTGGGCATACATATCACAGGCGGGGATGACCCTCCTCCGAGAACGAGGGAAAAGGAGGAAGGTGGGGGGTGGGGCTATCTTACACAATTATCGCCACCAGAAT
>CM065720.1:9147019-9152019 GCA_033310375.1 Conus canariensis
CCCCCCCCCCCCCCCCCCCCCCCCCCCCCCCCCCCCCCCATTTACCCATCCATCTGTCTCCCTCTCCATCTCTCGGACTCCAGCTCTCCTTCCATTTAACCCAACCCCAACCCCAAACAAAAAAAAAAAAACAAACAACAACAACAACAAACAAAACACCTCTGAAGCCTTTCTCGCCCCAGATCTTTTCATTTCATCCAGAAATGAGAGCCCAAACAAAAAAAAAAAAAAAAAAACACCTCCAAACGAAAATGTCAACATTATCCTTCGAACGCAAAGTGTCTGTATATATATGTGCGTCACCAAGTGTCTGTGTCTGAGGGGTGGAGGGTGGGGGGGGGGGGGGGGACAAATGGGTGGGGATGGGTGAGTTGTATGCCTGCACCCGAATCCATGTCACTAAACAGTGATGTCTTCCACCTCCCCTTTCCCTCCTCCCATTTTCATCCCTTCTCCTTCGCATAAATCTTCGCTTACAGCATCACCACTGAAACGTATGACTTTTCTGTGTGTGTTTTTGGTGTGTGTGTTGTGTGTGGTGTGTGTGTGTGTGGGGGGAGAGAAGAGGGGAAAAGGAGTGAGAAGGAAGAGAAAGAGAGAGGTTGTGTGTGTGTGTGGGGGGAGAGAGAGGGGAGGGGAGAGAGAAGAGAGAGTGTGTGTGTGTGGATTTTTTGTGTGTGGTGTGGTGTGTTTTGTGTGGTGTTGTGTGTTTTTGTGAAGTGAGGGGTGTGGTGGTTTTTAGAGAGAGAGGAGAGAGGAGAGGAGAGAGAGAGAGAGGGGGGGAAGGGGGAGGGCACGAGGGTGAGAGCAACGAAATATCAACATTTCCTTGTCGAAACTCAAAAACAAATCCTTAACGAAACAAAAAACATGCTGACATACCCCGTCTGCTAACGTAAGCAACAAAAACCCCTTAACAGATTAAAACAAAATCGTTATCTGATCTTGAACATGAACCACCCACTGGAAATAAAACCACCACCACCACCACCACCACCACCCCAAAGCAGCTTTGTCTTTATTTGGAAGTTAACATCAGTACCAGACACTCAAACACATCCCTCCCTGCCCCTTTCCCCGCCCCCCCCCCCCCCCCCCCCCCCCCCACACACACTTCCCCGTTCTCAAAAAAAAAAAAAAATACTAACACATTTTCTCTCTAAATACTAACAGAACCCTCTCATAACCAAAAAAACAAAAGAAACCAACCAACCAACCAAAGCCAACAACCCCCTGTGTAAATCCTGTCAGAGCACCATCACCACATCCACCCACCCCACAACAGAAAATGGCCACAGTCCTCCTCTGAACGCTATCATAGAGCCTTCAAGTTGCTCTGAGGTAGAGGGCGCGTACAGCACGCGAGCACCAATCAGATGATCGATAGGCCACGAGCAATGGGACTCCTACCCCCACCATCAACACCCCCCCCCCAGCCCCACTTCTTCCAAACCCCCTGAAGGGCGTATGACGTAAAAAAAAAAAAAAAAAAGAAAGAAAGAAAGAAAGAAAAAAGAATCACCTTCAGCCGAGTGTGGAAATGGGGGAGAAGAAGGTGTTTGCAAAATGAACTACAAACGTCAAGCCGCTATTCTTCGGCAGGCAGACAGTGAGTGTGTTTAGTGGTTTGTTGAAGTGTGGTGTGTGCATTGAACATCGCAGATCTTTAGTTAGTTAGTTAGTTAGTTAGTTAGTTCTTTAGTTCAACGTCTATTCACTGTAAGTGTTATTATGACGAGAAGAAAAAAGAAAACAGATGATTGTGTGTGTGTGTGTGTGTGTGTGTGTGTGTGTGTGTTGTGTGGTGTGTGTGTGTGTGTGAGTGTGCATGCTGTGTGTGGTGTGTGTGTGGTGTGTGTGTGTGGTGTGTGTGTTGTGTGTGTGCGTGGTGCGTGTGTGTGTGCAAGAAGAGAGAGAGAGGACTGTGTTAGGGACAAGAGGGGGAAGGTTGGGATGGGTGGTAAGATAGGTAGATATTTACTTATCCTGGTCGTTTATCTAGCCTTTAGTGTATGTTGATCGGGGGAATTAAAGTATATCAAATGAAAACAAGCTTAGCAGAATTGGAGCATAATGCAGGGGGTGGGTGGGGGGAGGAGAAAGTTTGCGGGTGGGGATTGGGGGGCATCTGGGTGGAAAGGAGGACGGAATAGGAGGAAAGGAGTGGGAGGGTGGGGGGGTGGGGGGATAACCATATATATCATATAATAGTAAACTCTTTTATATCAATGTCATACAAACACAACAATTTTAGTTTAAAGTACATCAGAGACAGATACCAAGTGGACCGGAATTAAAAAATTTCAGAGAACACGCAAAGTAATGAGTGATTATTCAAAATATTTTCAGTGGATAATGGTGCACATGGCTGACAACTGATCTGCCAACTTTATCTTAGGAATAAAGTGCCTAACTCCTGGGCAGTGAAGAAGTAGGTGGTTTACAGTAATTTGTTTGCCACATATGCAATGTGTATTTTTGTTTTCTGTGTGCTGTGGGGGTGCGAGTGCGTGTGAGCGAGGGCTGGGAAGCGTTGCATGTTTCTGTGTGCACACATCCATGATGACTGTCCCTGTTGTGGTGTGTGTGTGTGTGTGTGTGTGTGTGTGTGTGTGTGTGTGTTGTGTGTGTGTGTGTGCACGCATTTCACGGGAAGAGCGCGCTCGTCATTTTTTCATGTGTATTCCTGTGTTTTTTAATTCTCTCCTCTATCTCTCTCACACACACACACACACACACACACACACACACACACACACACACACACACACACCTATCTGTCCGCGTCTTTTCGGTGTTTAATAAGACGTATTCTATTCTTTTTATGTATAATACCCCTTCAAAGAAGAAAAGTATATTGGAAGTTCTCCGATTAGTTCTCAGGCAGACAGGACAAATTCAGTTCCGAAGCATACCCACGTTGTTTCTCCGCCTGGCATTCCACTCGTTTTCCCTGACCCAAAAGCAGAATGACAAAGACTCCTTACTACTTCATACACAGGTAGCATCAACATCCCGTTTTCCTTCCTTTCTCTTCCCCTTCTTCTTTCCCCCTTCCCCTTCTTTCTCCCTTTCATCTCCTCCTCCTAAAAAAATTTTTCCCCCCCCCCCCCAAAAAAAAAACCCAAAAAACCCCCAAAAAATTTTTTTTTTCCGGGAAAAAAAGGGGGTTTTTTTTTTAAAAAAAGGGGGGGGGGGGGAAAAATTTAAATTTTTTTTCCCCCCAAAAAATTTAAAAAACCCCAAAAATTTTTTTTTTTTTTTTTTTTTTCCCCCCCCCAAAAAAAAAAAAAAAAAAAAAATTTAAAAAAAAAATTTTTTTTTTTCCCCCCCCTTTTTTTTCCCCCCCCCTTTTTTTTTTTCCCCCCCCCCCCCCCCCCTTTTTTTTTTTTTTTTTTAAACCCCCCCCTTTTTTTTTTTTTTCTTTTTTCCCCCCCCCCTTTTTTTTTTTTTTCCCCCCCTTCCCCCCCCCCCCCCCTTTTTTTTTTTTTTTTTTTTTTTTTGGGGGAAAATTTTTTTTTAAAAACCCCCAAAATTTTTTTTTTTTTTTTTTTTTTTTCCCCAAAAAAAAAAAAAAAAAACCCCCCCAAACCCCCCCCCCCCCCCCCCCTTTTTTTTTTAAAAAACCCCCCCCCCCCCCCCCCCCCCCCCCAAAAAAAATTTTAAATTTGGGTTTTTTGGGGGGGGGGGAAAAAAAACCCAAAAAACCCCCCGGGGCCCCCCCCCCCCCTTTTTTTTCCCCCCCCCCCCCCCCCCCCCCCCCTTTTTTTTTCCCCCGGGGGGGGGAAAAAATTTTTTTTTTTTTTCCCCTTTTTTTTTTTTTTTTTTTTTTTTTTTTTTTTTTTTTTTTTTTTTTTTTTTTTTTTTTTTTTTTTTTTTTTTTTTTTTTTTTTTTTTTTTTTTTTTTTGGGTTTTTTTTTTTTTTTTTTTTTTTTTTTTTTTTTTGGGGAAAAATTTTGGGGGGGGGGGTTTTTTTTTTTTTGGGGGGGGGGTTTTTTTTTTTTTTTTTTTTAAAAAAACCCCCCCCTTTTTTCCCCCTTTTTTTTTTTGGGGGGGGGGTTTTTTTTTTTTTGGGGGGGGTTTTTTTTTTTGGGGGGCCCAAAAAAAAAAAAAATTTTTTAAAAAAATTTTTTTTTCCCCCAAAAATTTTTTTAAAAAAGGGGCCCCCCCCCCCCAAAAAAACCCCCCCCCCCTTTGGGGGGTTTTTTTTTTTTTTTTTTTGGGGGGGGGGGGGAAAAAAGGGGCCGGGGGGGAAAAAAATTTTTTTTTAAAAAAAAAAAATTTTTTTTAAAAAATTTTTTTTTGGGGCTTTTTTTTGGGGGGGGGGGGGTTTTTTTTTTGTGTGTGTTTGTGTGTGTTTTTGGGGGGGGGGGGTTTTTTTGTGTGGGGGGGGGGGGGGGGGGTGTGTTTTTTTTTTTGGGGGTTGGGGGGGGGGGGGGGGGGGGGGGGTTTGTTTTTTTTTAAAAATTTTTTTTTTAAAAAAATTTAAAAAAAAAAATTAAAATTCTAAAAAAAAATTTTTTAAAAAAATTAAAAATTTTAAAAAAAAAAAACCCCTTTTTTTAAAAAAAAAAAAAAAAGGTTTTTTTTAAAAAGTTTTATTGTTTATTGTTTAATCGTGTTTTGGATTCTGGTATTATACCAGAAGATTGGGTGACAGGGTTAATTGTACCACTCTATAAAGGCAAAGGAGATCAACAAGACTGCAATAACTACAGAGGGATAACACTGTTGAGTTGTGTAGGCAAATTATTCACGTCAATTCTAAATAGCAGACTTACTTATTTTGTTGAAATAAATGGACTTATTTCAGAAAACCAAGCAGGTTTTAGACACATGCATTCAACGCTTGACCATGCTTTTGTTCTTAAATCATTGATTGACATGTTTGCAATCAACAATGGAAAATTATACTGTGCTTTTATTGATTACAGAAAGGCATTTGATTCTATTTGGAGGCATGCTTTATGGCACAAACTGATGAGTCAAGGCATATCTGG
>CM065720.1:9167019-9177019 GCA_033310375.1 Conus canariensis
CGCGCGCCTGCGTAAATGCGTGCGTGCGTGTGCGTTTGTGTATGTGCGTGAGTGCGTGCGCGCGCGCGCGCTCATATACGTGCCTCTGAGCGAACACATCTGCATATACACATAAAAAAACACACAAGTTTTTGTCCTCCACACGACTCCAGTTTATAGTTCAGCCAACCACAAAGGCCACATAGGGGCCGGCGGGAAAAAAAACACCACAGCAGACACTCATATATACATTAACCTTCTTCACGCATACCTTACCTACCCCCCCCCCCACCCCCCCCCCCCTCCCCTCCCATTTACTACTGTGATCACTGTTCGCGACTCGCCGATAAAATTACCACCGATGCTGTTCCCTAACTTTAGCGATTACAGATTAATGTCACGGCGAGTGTTGCCGACCATTCATCGTGACACAGATTGGCATTCTCGTGTCTTTGGTCGAGCTTTATTTATCTTATGATAAGAAAAGGAAAGGGCGGGGGGGGGGGGGGGGGGGGGGGGGGGGGGGGGGGGGGGGAGGGGGGGGCATTGCGACAAGTGTCCATCTTTATATATGAATGGGAATGACACGTCCTGCATGCAGCATGATGTGGGATCACACACACACACACACACACACATATATATATATACACTCACAAACATACACACACACATACACACACACAAAACATACACACACACACGCACACACACACACACACACATACACACACACACACACACACGCGCGCGCGCGCGCGCGCGCGCGCGCAGAGTCGCGGTTGTTTAGAAGCGACGTATTCTCTCTAGTCTGTGACATTCCGCAAGACGGGAGAGGAAGCGGGGGGTGAGGGTGGGGGGCGGGGTCCGAAAGTGTTGAAAACCATTTACCACACACAGGTCAATTACAAAACAAACAAACAAACCAAAAAAAAAAAAAAAAAAAACGACTTTCGGTGAATCACTTACTCTGGCATTTATATTGACACTAAACAAAGGCAAGAGATGATTAAACACACACACACACACACACACACACACACACACACACACACACACACACACACACACACAACGGGGACGAAGTCTAACCAATGTAGTTTTTGGCGCCGCTCCTTTCCGTTTGAAAAAAAAAATTCTTTTCTTCTTCGACACAAACAAGACAGATGGCCACAGGTCAAGAGGAAAGCTCTTCCAACCATGTTCAGCCCTACTCCCCACTCCCGCCCCCGCACCAAAGACAGTAATGTCCACTGATTGGTGGGGACAACCGTCGGTGTTTTCATGCTCCAAACGCTGCCATGAGGAGACACACGGCCGTACAGTTATTTGTTTTTTTTTTTAATGCATGCACGTGAAAACCAAACCAAACCAAACAAACAAACACATCTTCTTCACATAGAAAGTATCATGTTGTTGTTGTTGTTGCTGTTGTAGTACCCTGGCTAAAAGACTCCAGGGATCATCCAAACAGCCGAAGTACTTGAACACTATGGTACAAATGCATCAGCTGGGGGTGAGAACATGACGTGTATGACCGTTTTTGATTACCCCACCACATGGGCAGCCACACTCCGACTTCGGGGGATTTTGGAGCCTGATAATGTTATGCTAGGAGCTTGTCAAAACTGAAGACAATCCCCGTGTAACTATGCAGAGCATAACAACATTTTGGTGTAGCCTTGGTGTTCTAGCTTATAAAATGTCAATTAGCCCGACACAGCCTTATGCCAAGGCAGAGAAAGTACCATCATATACAAAGGTTGACAGGAAAGGGAGAGAATGCAGAGGCTTAGGAAGAACGTGTGAGAAGACGGAGGGGATGGTGGAGGTGGGGGGATGGCAACTGAGGCGGAATGAGGAGGACGGGGGAGGGGGGGGGGGAGGCTGCGGTGAGAGTGAAGAGGGAGAAAGTAAGGGAAGGGATGGAGCAATCAACGATTTTTTTCTTTTTAAATTTTGCACTGGTTTACATAATGCGAAAACTCGTGTTTGCGTGGGAACGGGTGAGGGGGGAGAAGGGAGAAAAGAGGGCAAGAAAGAGGGAAGGGAGGAAAAGGGGGAAGAAGGAGAGGTGGGGGGAAGGGAGAGGAAGGCACGCTCTGTCATTCTGAACACGTCCATAGTTTCCCTCCCTCTGGCTTCTTCCCCCCCCCCCCCCCCCCCCCCCCCCCCCCCTCCCCCCTCCCCTTCTTTAGCCAGACCCCTTGCACCCTTTCCAGTCCTTCCTGATCCAAAGTTCAACGCTGTTGCTCCTGGCCAGAGTTGAGGGGGTCCATCCGACACTCCTTCCTATACAGAGCAAACTGCACCCACTACACCCACAGAACACAACACACATCATCATCATGGTAATGACCCCCCCCCCCCCCCCCCCCACACACACACACACACACCCCACCCACGATTACTACCCTCCCACCAAAACAACACCACCAAAAAGGACGGCGGGGAATGCCGATTCTGCACTCGTAAGTCACAAATTTCCTGCACAAAGTAAAACTGTACCACCACCACCACCACCACCACCGCCACCCACACCCCGCTCTGACACTTGACATTGTTTTGGATTTCCTGTCGGCTGATGCGCGTGACGTCACCCGATCACCGCACGATGTGGATCTTCGCTGAATCGGCTGATAATGTCGTGTCACATCACAACGGTGTTCAGTCGTCCGCGAACGATTCCGCCTTCGGCATTCGTTTAATTTCGTTGTTGTTCTTTCCTCTCTCCTTTTTCCTTCTAACCCTTCCCTTCCCTTTTCCGAGCAGGTTCTTTTCATTTTCAACAAACAAGAATGCAGATGTAACCATTTCATCCACACCACAGCTCAAATTAATTCAGTAACTCTACCGTTCAACCTTCCCACCCCTCCCCTCAAAGACGCTATTCCCGTCTTCCCGAACTGGCCAAGGGGCGACGTCAACAGAGCTCATTTCAAGAACTGCAGACTTGCCCAGCTCCACGCTGCACATTCAATCATTCCTTCTCAAGAACCAGGGACACCCTACCAAAGTACACACTGATCAATTAGAAGATTTACCAGAAAAAAAAAAAAACACACACACAAATCACTACAGTCGAATCCAATTCCCTAAAATTTTATAACTGTAAAGAAACGGGTAATTTGATTTCATTTCTAATTATTCATGTTGTTTACAGAACCTAGCCGATCGAATAGAGGGCGAGGACAGGCCATACCAACATGTCAAAATATGTGAAAAAGTGACTTCCACCTTGTTTACAACGGCTTAAAAACAGAGGTGTTTTCCTCTAAATCTTTTATCAAAATGTAAAAAAAAACATGTTACCTCTTCAAGAAACTTAAAAACCACATTAGGTGGAAGGAACATATCTGAAGAAGGACTTTATACCCAGAGTAGGCTGAAAGTACTTCTGTCCAATGACTTGCAAATTCCACAACTCTGTGAGAACATGGTTAGCTGCAGAGTGAGGTGACTGTAGGCGGGAAAAAAAATTGAAGAGGAATTTAAAATAACTCCGTCAGTTACCATGGACAATACTACAAGACAAAACGCCACGCGTCTCGACCTGTTAGGTCTTCTTCAGGCAAGACAAACAACACTCAGGACAACGAAAGTGACAAACGAGCAATCACTCATCATCTCAAATTCGGGGCAAGATGGGCGTTGAACGAAAACGAGGCTGTTTGGAAGGAGATAATGCTAACATGATAAAGATGGGGCCCCCTTATTCCGTGAGGTCTCCTCATATCTAAGAAAAGATCTGTATAATATAAATGTTTACATCCGAAGTGACTGCGTGTGATCAGCACAAAGTGTTTCTTCATGGCGACAAACAGCGGTAAATGTACACACTCTATGATTTTGGACGGACGAGAGAGAGAGAGAGAGAGAGAGACAGAGAGAGAGAGAGAGAGAGGAGAGAGAGAGAGAGAGAGAGAAGACAGACAGACAGACAGACAGACAGACAGAGAGAGAGAAGAGAAACACAAAATATATCCGTCTGAATATCCCATTCCTCTTGCCAGAGATCTCTCACTGTGAGCTTTGGGTTTCAAACCATACAGATGATCTAAACAATTCTTTCTTTGTGCTATTCTCGGTACGATGATAGTCCATCTCGTTCCCTACACTACCAACAAGGCCGGTAACCAAAACGAAAACCATGTTGTAACCATCTGATTTCAGAGATTTCGGCTGAGATCACGACCAGCAATGGCCTCGAGAGCAGAAAGGGAGACAGAGAGTGTAAGAAAGTTCCTTTGTGCCAATCGATTCGTCATCCTCTTGGGTGCCAGGGCTGTGGCTGTTTATTCTGCAGTGCCGATGGGGCTGTCAAAGGGCATGTGTTGAAAATTCTCCAACAGAAAGTTGGCTGCAGAAGCAACTCCCTCCGCAGACGTTGAAGCGTCATATGCTTTGAAAGGACGGACATTCAGAACAGAGCACGACCCAAAACGTCTTGTAATGCCAGGCAGCTGGGAGACTACAGACAGTTCAGCAAAATCAGTGCGGTTCCCTGGCGTTAAAAAGGTCCAAAGTGTTGAAAGATCGCACACAATTCAAACCTCAACGTCAGCGTCTTGCAAGTGGGGAAGGGAATGCGTTCCACAGAGTGGAGCAGAATTGGGATGTTCAAAACAGCTACAATCTACATTTCTAAATACAAAGAACAACGGCTGAAAGTGAATTTTAGTCTACGGTTGGAGAGAGATGGTCCCCCCCCCTCCCACCCACAATACCTCTATTCCCCACCTTTACATGCATGGTACTTGTGGGGGTGGTACGGAACACCCTAATGACTAAGTTGAAGCACTTGATGGTGTATGACATCCAGAGTTTTAGATCCGAAGGTCTTGCAATTTCTTTTTCTATAAATGGCTCGGTCGTAGCGACTTAGAGCCCTGTAAAGGTGGGGGAAACAGTCTTCTTACTTGCACACCAGTCTGTGTGCGCCACATTTTGCAGAATGTTCCCTGCTTTCTGACTGGCTATGACTATAAAAGACCAGATGAGCTTTTAAACGAAAACAAACCTTAGAAATTTGGCTTCATTTATAGCTGGCTGGACAGATTTTTTCCAAACGCATTTCAGGATCAGAAAAAGTTTGTTTAAAAAATGGTAAAACTGGATACACGTGTTTCAACAGACGAGAACGTAAAACCACTTTGCTCAACTTACCGTCAGATCCTAGCAACGCAAAACTGGAGCCAGAGCCGTACGCCTGCGAACGTGGCTTCTACTGCATTGAGAGCAAAATGTACTCAAACAAAGAACAGAGCGGACTGGTTTACTGCTTTGACTACGTTATTACTTTGAATACGGAAGAGAGCAAGAAGCGAGGTGTTTCCCTTGCAACACCCAGCACCTGTTTGTGGCGGTCCGGCAATAAGATGTCTCCGTCCTTCTACGGTAACAGCAATGACATCAATCCACAGTGATGTAGAAAGAACAACGATAGTAAGAATACTGTCATCACCGTCAGATTCCTTGTTCACTATTCTGGCAAATTCATTTACGGAAACCATTTCTTCGTTTTGATTGTCCTGAATGTTGTTTATCTTGCCCGAAAAAGACCTAAGAGGTCAAAACGCGTCGTGTTTTGTTTTGTAATTGGTTTGTCCATTAAAATTCCCTTTAAAATCAGTTTCTTTTCGATCTCCCGACACTTCGACCAAATTACACAACCCATTTCTTCCCGATTTCAAGATACTTCATTTGCAAATAATTCAATCTGGTCATTTTGTCCGGCTCCAAATGGGTCCAGAGAGCTGAAAATAGCGAGTGCTTGCTGAGGTGGACAGGTAAACAACGCTGCAAAATCCAATCAAAATCCATTAAACAGTTTTCCACTTTCCGTCCATTAAATACTGAAATTCCCACCGCTAAATGCACGTAAGGGCAGTGAACTATTCTGAGCTTCACCATGTAAGGGGCAAGGCATTATGGATGACTGAATCCAACACCCCCCCCCCCCCCCCCCCCACACACACACACACACCCTTCTGCCGCCCGAACCTTCCTGCGCTGACTCGTGCACCCATTTACCGCTGGGTCGACAAAGACGGTTTTTCACTTGGGGAGAGGTGTGTGTGGATTGAGCGTGGTTATGAAGAGGGGACGGAGAGTGCAGGGGGGGGGGGGGGGGGGGGGGGGGGGGGGAATCAAACCAAAACAAAACAAAACGGAAACAAAAAACCGAATCCCCGCACTAAACTGGTTCGACATCATGACCGTGGGCTACCCCCACCGACCGTGGTTTCTGCGGGTCCCTTCGGACCAACCAACAGGACAAGACCGAGCGTACTGCCCTTCTCCGTGCAGCTTTGAATGCGCGCAAGGGAACAAGGACAGAAATCACGAACGATGCCTCCGCTTTTCTTTTTTTTTTTTTTTTTTTTCTCCCCGTCTAATTGAACCCTCTCCGGCAAACCTTTCCACTTCACTTGCCTTCAAACAGGTCTTCTCTCCGTCCTGTCGTCTTTCTTCTAGTTCTTTTTTTCCTCCTCCTTTTCGATGATCAAAGCGAATTCAATTAGAAAACACCCTAAATGTTTTACAAAAGGCCAAACAAACACACAAATGGGCATGTCTCCACTAATTCAGCGTTAACATTTCACGGGAAAAAGAAAAACTTCTCTTTCAAACGGAAGTTATTTAGAGAGGCAGGGTGCGGAGGAGGAGGGAGGGAGGAGGGAGGAGAGGAGAGGGACAGGGGGAGGGGAGAGAGGGGAGGAGGAGGTGGGGGTGGGAAGGCAGAAGCTTGATGAATTCTAGGACTGCCCCATACTCTAATCAACAGACTCCCAGATGTTCGTCCTCGTAGTCTGCGGATCATGAAAGCAACAGACAATAAATTACACAACACACCAGAGCCACAACCACGCATCTCTGCACTACAATGCTACATTCAGAGATACACAGTTTTAGCTCTGCTTACTGTTCTCAGAACATTTTCCAACACGTACAACTTCTGAAAGGGAATGGGAAGGCGGGGGGGGTGGGGGTGGGGGGCATGGCTAAGCGGGACTGGAAACGGGGATAAAGATAAAAGAAGGGATACAGGATAGATGGTGTTGGGTTGGGGTGGGAAGGGAGGGCGGGCGGCACGGATGGAGTAGGACAGAGAGAGAGAGAGAGAGAGAGAGAGAGAGAGACACACACACACACTGGGTTGAAGTGTAGGGGCAGAGGAGGCGGGTGGGGTGAGGTGGGGTGGGGTGGGGTGGAAGGTGTGTGTGTGGTGTGGGGGGGGGGGGGGTCCTGATGTCTCCCGTCGGTCTGAAACCTTAAGACCGTCATTGGATTTGCCTTTCCTCCGGTTTTCATCCCATTTTCTGTCAGCTCGCTGTTCTTCTTCTTCTCACCTTTCTCCCTACCCCTTCCACCCCGCCCACCCCCACCACCCCTTCTTCCCTCCTTCCCCCTACTTCTTGGACTGTATGGGTATCACTGTCAGCATGATTTAACGAAAGAAAGAAAAAAAAAGGAAGAAAAAAAAAACTTAGGAACTTGGCAGACTTGACTGAAGACCTAAAATACATCGTCTTTTGATTATCTGACTCTCGTCATACTCTCAATGTAGTGATTTGGGTTTTTTTTTTTTTTTCGGTCCTCAACGACATCGTATAATTCTTGTTCATACAGTGTGCTCTGTTCTAACAGTAAAACCTCTGTGGCGGTATCCGAGACTCTCTCTCTCTCTCTCTCTCTCTCTGCCTTTCACACACACACACACACACACACACACACACACACACACACCACACACACACACACGAGAGAGAGAGAGAGAGAGATGTCATACTGCACTGTCGAAATATCCTTTTCTCACAATGTATCATTTCCGCCCTGACACCTTCGTTGATTTTCTGAGTATACCCCCATCGTCTCTCTCTCTCTCTCTCTCTCTCTCTCTCTCTCTCTCTCTCTCTCCCCTCTCTCTCTCTCTCTCTCTCCCTCTCTCTCTCTCTCTCTCTCTCTCTCTCTCTCTCTCTCTCTCTCCCACCCCTATTTCCCTCTCTCTGTGTCTCTGCGTGGGCTCTCGGCCCCCATTCTAGCGCCAAGGTGTTTGAGTATACGGTGTACGTGTGTGTGCGTGCAAGCATGCGTGCGTGCGTGCGTGCGTGTGTGGTGTGTGTGTGTGTGTGTGTGTGTGTGTGTGTGTGTGTGTGTGTGTGTGTGTGTGTGTGTGTTGAGTGCGTGTGCGTGCGTGCGCACGCGCGTACGTGCATTCTTCTTACTCGATCGTAACCTCCTGCTCATGACTGAAGGGGATGCAAGCTTAAACGAATCAAGAGTAAAAAAAAAAAAAAGCGGCTATAACGATTCATGAAATATGTCAGGAATGCAAGACTTCATCATGCTACTTATCAAGACAAGGCGGAACATCAGCGAAGCCTACAATTCAGAACATGAACCTAGGACAAACACGTACTCGCTCCCTCTTACTAGAGAGAGCTCGACGGTGGCGGGTGCAACACTGCACACTGTACGCTCTGTCCCAGAAGAGAACAGCAAGAAGTGATACATCAGTCGGTAAAAATGTCCGCCACTACACCGGGTTATACAGGACCCGTGTGAATCTGGCACGGGCAACACGGCCACAGGAAATCAATGAACGAGTCAGGGCCGAACGGGCATCAGAAGCAGACTTCACGACTGATTTCAGTTATTCGGAATCAATCATAATCCAGCCCAGCCGACCGAATGGGTCTTCTTCTGCGTACGCAGGCTGATACTCCTGCGGACACTCTCTGTATAGACAGGCAAGTATTAAACCCATCTGCCCAACGAAGGGAGTGGAGGTTTGTGTGTATGACCGTTTTTTATCCCGCCATTAAGGTAGCCATACTCCATCTTCGGGGGGGGGGGGGGGGGGTGCATGCTATGTGTAACGTGTCATCCATACCAACGGCCAAACTGGCCTTCTCTTCCGAAAGTTGGTGATGGGATTTGACGTGTGTGCAAGATGTTATGCGTGCGTTCACACACGGAACCTCGGTTTATAGTCTCATTCGAAGGACTGTATGGGAAATGGAGTCAGAACCAATGTCAACTACGAGGGAAAAATCCCCCTCTACCGCATGATCAGGGCTGTGTTACATTAAAAGTCGTCGCAAAGTGAGGCGACTGCCGGCGGAAATCTAAACAAATCTTAAACTTTATCCGCCAAACATGAGCAAACGAAAATCACAAAACAAACACGACGTGTTTCGACCTCTTGGGTCTTCTTCAGGCAAGAGAAAGATAAACACACCCAGGACAACAAAAATGAAGAACGAGCAATCAGCTATCAATAACATTCGGCGCAAAATGGGCGTTGAATGAAAATGAGGCCGTCAGGAAGGAGACAATGCGAGTTAGAATAGTAACGATAAAAATAATAATGATGTTCTCAATTAAAAAAAAAATAAAAATAATGATGATGATAAAAATATTGAAAAAAAAAATAGAGGATTACTACCACTTTTGGTGATAATATGACAACAGCAGTTGTAGTATTAATAGTGGCTATACACACAGAAGGGAGGAAAGGAGACGGGTTAGAGAATTGTCGAACAGCATGGTTGTCATGGCAACAGTGTTGGTGGCACCTGAAGAAGGCCTAAGAGGTCGAAACACGTCGTGTTTTGTCTTGTGATCCGTTTGTTCATGTGTGGCAGTTACAGTGCTTTAAAAAAAAAGCTTTTAAAATGTGTTAGATCGTCAGAACCGACTCCACATCTATGAGAAGTTAAGTTTAAGTCAGCTGCATGTTGACACTAATGGACAGAATCGGCAACTGACAGCAAAGGACAGTTCCGGTCATCAGAAGCAGAACCCTGAGCAGTGAAGAAACGAACCCCAGTTCAGACAATCCATCCATCAGGCCTTCTTCGTTCTTTCTTCTTCCCCACCGCAACATCGCGCTCGTGCGAGCGCACCTCACACACACACACACACACACACACGCGCGCGCGCGCGCGCGCGCGCGCGCATGCGCACGCACACACCACACACACACACGAGAGAAAGAGAGAGAGAGAGAGAGAGA
>CM065720.1:9182019-9192019 GCA_033310375.1 Conus canariensis
ACTGCCATCTAACTTGTACGCGCAATATTGCCAACTGAAAAAAAACGGGGCGCCAGAAACCAAGCTGACGGAGATCGCTGCTAACTGGGCCTACCTTTCTACCCAATGGGGCAGTCAGAGGTGCAGTATAACTGGGCCTACCTTTCTACCCAATGGGGCAGTCAGAGGTGCAGTATAACTGGGCCTACCTTTCTACCCAATGGGGCAGTCAGAGGGCAGTATAACTGGGCCTACCTTTCTACCCAATGGGGCAGTCAGAGGTGCAGTATAACTGGGCCTACCTTTCTACCCAATGGGGCAGTCAGAGGTGCAGTATAACTGGGCCTACCTTTCTACCCAATGGGGCAGTCAGAGGTGCAGTATAACTGGGCCTACCTTTCTACCCAATGGGGCAGTCAGAGGTGCAGTATAACCGATCGAATTTGTGGCATTTTGTCGTGGGCATTTCGTCGTGTGACATACCTTAAAAGAAACAGCATGGAAACAATGGATGTTGCGTGACACGGACCTGGGTATTTCACCCGGAAACAGTGTCGTGTGACGTCGGTCTTTACAGTCTGGAAATGTTCTCTAGTTCTAAATAAAACAAATGGATAAACATGTTGAAATTCGATCGTTCTTCTAAGGTATGCGTCCTTCAGTTGGAAACATCGTCACGTGAAGGACAGGGCTACAAATTGTGCACTTTGAGGGACTATCACCAAACGAACCCTTGGTACCTTATCAATACCCAAAGTCAACTTCCTCGATGGCTTAATTTGGTGATGTTTTGAAGATTGTGTCAACCCAGCCCTCTGTGTTCTCCTTAAGTGCTTCACACTTCATCGCGTGGTGGTGTGAGAAGTGTATCAAAACCTCAAGCCGTTATTTTGCCATACTTTCGCTCATCATGGGGAATGTTGCTGTCACCAGATCACTCTGTCATTGCCGGCCAGCATTTGACAAGCAGTTGTGTTCTGCAACTTAAGTGAATCTGGCATTGCAAACACGGCCAGCATTTGATGAGAAGCAGTTGTATTCTGCAATTCACGTGAATCTGGCATTGCAAACACGGCCAGCATTTGATGAGAAGCAGTTGTGTTCTGCAATTCAAGTGAATCTGGCATTGCAAACACGGCCAGCATTTGGGAAGCAGTTGTATTCTGCAATTCACGTGAATCTGGCATTGCAAACACGGCCAGCATTTGATGAGAAGCAGTTGTGTTCTGCAATTCACGTGAATCTGGCATTGCAAACACGGCCAGCATTTGAGAAGCAGTTGTGTTCTGCAATTCACGTGAATCTGGCATTGCAAACACGGCCAGCATTTGAGAAGCAGTTGTGTTCTGCAATTCACGTGAATCTGGCATTGCAAACACGGCCAGCATTTGAGAAGCAGTTGTGTTCTGCAATTCACGTGAATCTGGCATTGCAAACACGGCCAGCATTTGACAAACAGTTGTGTTCAGCAATTCACGTGAATCTGGCATTGCAAACACGGCCAGCATTTGACAAGCAGTTGTGTTCTGCAACTCAAGTGAATCTGGCATTGCAAACACGGCCAGCATTTGAGAAGCAGCTGTATTCTGCAATGTTAGTGAATCTGGCATTGCAAATACGGCCAGCATTTGACAAGCAGCTGTGTTCTGCAATGTTAGTGAATCTGGCATTGCAAACACGGCCAGCATTTGAGAAGCAGTTGTATTCTGCAATTCACGTGAATCTGGCATTAATCCTAAGCGACGATTCCACGTATCTCATTTAGTGTCACATTCCGGCGTGGTTCTGTTTTGTTTTGTTTTTTGTTTTGTTTTGTTTTGCTCTGTGTGTGTGTGTGTGTGTGTGTGTGTGTGTGTGTGTGTGTGTGTGTGTGTGTGTGTGTGTATGTGCATGATGTGCGTGCGTGTGTGCGTGCGTGCGTGTGTGTGGGGGGGTGGGTGGGGGGGTGCGTGCGTGCGTGCGTGCGCGCGCGCGCGTGTGTGAGTGCGTATATGTGAGTGTGTATGTGTGTGTTTTCTCCATTCAACCTGTCTGTCTACTACCTATTAACTCTGTTAACCATATACATCTTAAACTGTTTCCCGGTTCTAATTCTAGTGTACCCAAGTTATTCTATACACATCACAAACTGTGTGTTTCCGTGAGAAATTCCCCAGGGAAACCAGGATTCTGCCTTCTAGATTGTAACAATGGTTTTGTTTGAACAAGGATTTAGATCAAGACGCATCATGCACAGACTGTTTTAAAAATGAAAAGGAACGATAACAGATGTGGAGAGACACAAAACAAGAGAACAAATAATAACAACAACAACAAATAAGGAAGAAAAGTTAAAAAGAAAGAAAATAAATTCAAACAATAAAGAAAGGAAAGGAAAACACAGACGCGAATCGGTTAATGGACAGGAGAGGGAGAAAAAGGCTAGGCGCACCAACAAAGTTACAACGGGTTAATTTGATTCTTATGTCATGAGCTAATATGGCGATCAACTTGCCAGCCACTGTACAATTCTATCAGCCGATGTGTTATTAATTGCCCAATTAGATTAATCACTCCCTCTTGCTCTGTGCTTGCTCGTTAATCATGTGTCGCGGACTAGCTTGGAGCCCAGTTGTTCTCCGCCATGCAATAAAAATCAATTGATGAATGAATAAATAAATAAATAAATACGGGCTGAGAGAACCATACGATTTGGATAAATCTGTATTGAAGGACGTTTACACAATACTGACATCCAACACCTTTCAGCAAAGAAAACCCAGAGTTCACGCCATCTGATTTCTTCCACATAATTCCTTGCTGCACGGACAACCAAAACACACTCTGTTCAATACATCATTTGACTTCTTCCATGGACGCGCTCGAGCCTGCGGACGCACACGCACATTGCGGCGCAACCTGATGGAAATGAAGTGCCTAGAACAGCACGTCGTTCCAGCCTCACAACGCTATAACTAACATCGCTCAAACTCTGGTCAATGCTAACTAACATCGCTCAAACTCTGGTGAACTGGTCCTGATCTGGTTGCAGGACAGGCCACTTTCTTGCTACGCGCTGTCATGGACAAGAACCGCCGGCCTCCGCCAGGCTCGGTGCCAGAAAGCAGTGAAAAGGCCCCGTTTGAAGGTTCCGCCGTCCACGGTCTTTCGGTTTGTCGGTTAGGGCTTTTTATATTCTCTGTTGATCTCCCATACAGTGACAGAATGATCAACGGATTACTGTGGTCGTTCTGTGGAAGGGACGAAGTACAGGCGTTGCATTGTCAAGCTTGTTGTATACTTGTTAACCCCCCCCCCCCCCCCAAAAAAAAAAAAAAAAAAAAAAAAAAGAAAAAGAAAAAATGTTTCACCGGACAGAAATTTCACATTGCTCTATTTCTATTTTATTCGAGTCTGAACACAAACACGGACGCACGCACGCACGGACGCACGCACACACACACACACACACACACACACACACACACACACACACACACACACACATACACGCGCGCGCGCGCGCGCTCGCGTGCACGCACTATTCTTTTATTGTTGTGCTATTCTGTGCCCCTTGACATTATTACTAAACAGCCGCTCATACCAGCTCAAGCTTACTGGAGTTCTACACATTTTTCCCCCATTCCATGTCCACCGGCAATATTACTACAACGCCGTTTATACCGGCCACCTCACACCTGGGGTTTGTGCCGTGGCAGTCACAGCACGGGCAGTCCACAAGGCACCATCAATATCAATTGGCCATCAGGAAAATCACCACAGCGGACTCTGCACTTTTACCCAGAGGCACTTTACATGTGGTCTGATCCAATACATGCTGGACACTACCTGCTACCCCCCTCCCCCCCCCCCCCCCCCCCCCCCCCCCCCAACTGACGACAATTTCTTGCTTAGTCGAGGACACAGTGTAAAGGAGCTCTCCCTCACACCCACCCATCCCCACCCCCCGAACCCCCATCTCCATCGAGCACCATTATGTCCATCCCACGACAGTCCCCACCACCGACGGCTTTGGTGATTTCACCAGGGGCATGGCAGTGGTGTTGAAATCAAGACTGAAGTCACCACGAGAGCAGGGCACGAAGAACCACAGAGTTTGAAACTTTTTTTTTTTTTTTTTTTTTTTTTGGCGATTTTCAATGAGAATGGGAATGATGCTTTATAAGGTTGTGTCGTTCCTTCCTACATGACACGGATGAACTCTGTGCTTCCTTTCTCTCGGCGCCAACCATGCCAGACGGATACAGAATCCTTCGGCATCAAACAGGCCCAAAATACACAGCACCTTCAGGCTTAATCAGGAAACTTTCGCAACCCTCTCAGTGACACGTTCCTTAACATGAATGAATTTACTGTGCGACTGAAGTCTTCCCATTGAACCCCATACCACACGCGCCGAAAGGGGCCAAAAAAAATCCCACAAAGAAGCGCCTCTGAGGGGAATCGAACCCACAGCCTCACAGCCAACGAGTCCACAACGCTATCCAATGTACCAAGGCGGATTGTTTTATTTCCTGATTTCTAACAACGTTGCTTTTTAGTCAAGAAGAAGTGGATACGGTAGGGAGAGGGTGGAGGGGGGTTAGGGGCGGGAAGGCGAGGGTAGTGGCGTGTAGGTCGCCCAACAAAGGGAAAAGAAGTCGCACTCAAGACAACCTCGTTGGAGACCAGAGCTCTCCAGGCCCCATCCAGAATGTCAAGTATCCTGCAGACTCCTGGCCACAGGCGATAAGCTGACCCGCTGCCCATGGTCCCTGTATGGGACACTGCTTGTTACAAAAGGCTGAGATTTGTTTATTTGTTTGTTTCTCTCTCTTCTCTCTCTCTCTCTCCTCTCTCTCTCTCTCTCTCTGTGCGTGTGTGTGTGTGTGTGTGTGTGTGTGTGTGTGTGTGTGTGTGTGTGTGTGTGTGTGTGTTTAATCAGTCATTATCATCATGAAACCGTCAACTTTCATCACGGACATAATTTTGACAACGAAAACAACCCTCTACCATGAAAACTGCACCATTTCTCACACCATGGAAACTAATTTTCTCCAAAACGGTTTTAAATGACATTAACATTTATATATAAGTGTTTTGCTCCTAAAGTTACAACGGTCATGCTTAATTTATGATGGTACCGAAGTAACAAAACATGAAACCAGTGACAGGAAGTTATACGTGAACGCCCATAAATCATTGCTACTCGTTGCTTTGCGATAGACTGAACTCAGCTGAGGGTGTGTATGGGTTAGCTTGGGGGGGGGGGGGGGGGGGGAATAAAAAATTGTGACAGTAATACATCTGATAAGACACAATGAAAGATGAGAAAGCAACATCAACAACAAACCATCCCATTTAATAAGACAACTATGAATAACGATGATACATAGAGTACGCTATAGCTGTTTCCTTAAAATGAAAAAAATCACTCTCTTCTTGAACTAAACCATCAGACAGACCTTCCTTCTTTCTTCTTCTCCTTCTTCATATTCTTCTTCTCCTTCTTTTTCTTCTTCCCTTCCTTCTTTTCTTTTTTTGTTTTGACGCGAGCCGTATATCATACCTGATGAACGGCTCGCAACAGCCCACAACTAAACTGCCGCTGCGTAAACAAGAGCCCCGGCTACCTGCACAAGCGATCCTACCCACCACTTTTATCTGCTGGTACTCGGGTGATTTGAAGCACAATCGTTCGCTTGTTGGCCACCTCCGGGAGAACACTGTCAACAGCTCGGTATTTGTTTAACAGCTTGTGTTTCTTTAATATGCAGGTTAGCAAGCAGCGCCCGGAGAGCACGTGTAACTTGAGAAACCGGGCATTGCAGACCTGTCCACAGATCTGTCCGCCTGCAGTTCGTCACACAGAGAACAGGACATCTGCATCTGCCACTGGTTCACAGGATTGTGGGCTACAGTTCTGTGCCTGAAATTTACCTGACTCTTTCTTTCCGTCGTTATATTTTGTGTCTTTTTTCTTCCGTTACCTCATGTCTTTTCAGAGTACCCACACACACGCGCGCGCGCACGCACACATGTACGCACACACACACACACACACACACACACACACACACACACACACACACACACACACATAATGTATTTAATGTCATTGCAACTGTACTCTCTAATCGTTGGTTAAATTGCAACCATTTGTCAAAAGGAAGCTTAGCAATTCTAACAGAACAGGGGTTTCAGCGCACAAAATATCAGTACACACATCGACTCAGACACTTTGTTTTAAACGCAAGACATGAACACCTACAAATGAACGTCCATCAGTAGTGAACACACAAGACTACGCATGATGAGTGAGAGCAAAGAAAATGATAAAAACAAGACGATGGATGCAAAACAAACAAACAAACAAACAAACAGAAAAAAAAAAGACACAAGACCAGAAAAGAAACAGCACAACAATGGGGAAAAGTTGGAGGTAGGAGGACCCACATAAAAAAAAAAAAAAAATTCAAAATCCCCTCCACGTAACGCCAAAATGTTTCGGACTTCGGCACGTACAGTTTCGTATAATTCAACAAAGAAAGATGTATAATTCAATAAAGAAAGGTGTATAATTCAATAAAGAAAGGTGTGTAATTCAATAAAGGTGTATAATTCAATAAAGAAAGGTGTATAATTCAAACAAAGAAACGTGTATAATTCAACAAAGAAAGGTGTATAATTCAACAAAGACAGGCGTATAATTCAACAAAGACAGGCGTATAATTCTACAAAGGTGTATAATTCAACAAAGAAAGGTGTATAATTCAAACAAAGAAAGGTGTATAATTCAAACAAAGAAAGGTGTATAATTCAACAAAGAAAGGTGTATAATTCAACAAAGAAAGGTGATGTGAACGACAGGACCTTGGTGGGACATCCATGATCCGAACTTTCTTCTGAAATGCAAGAAAGATAAAGATCGATCGATCGATCGATCTGTCTGTCAGTCTGCCTATCTATCCATCCGTCTGTCTGTCTTTCTATATACGTATGTATATATGTATGTATGTATGTATATATGTATGATCCGTGTGTTTGTATGTATGTATGCATGCATGTCTGAGTGTGTGTGTGTGGTGCGTGCGTGCGTGCGTGCGTGCGTGCGTGCGTGCGTGCGTGCGTGCGTGCGTCGTGCGTGCGTGCGTGCGTGGTGTGTGTGTGTGTGTGTGTGTGTGTGTGTGTGTGTGTGCGTGTGTGTGTGTGCAACTTATACCACATCTTTTTCTCCTATCTACAGATCTTTGGACATTTTTTATCTCTCTAATCTACCTCTGGATACTATCTACTTATCTATCTCAACAAAATCTAATTTGTAATTAGTGATGGAAAACAAACGCAGGCAAAACAATCACTCCGTCATTTTAAGACAAAGAGGGGGCAGAAAAAAAAAAGGGGGCGAGGGATGGGCGCAGAGGAGGAGGCTGGAGTAGAAGACGAAAGCAGGGCGGGAGGGGGGGGGGAGGAAGGGGAGGGGGGAGCCGGAGGGAGGGAAGGGCGCTTTGCGGAGAAAGGGCCGAAGAAACGATCGGTAAAACCCTGCACTGGCGCTGGCCTGTCCAACTCGGTCCAGCGAACAGAATCATTCGGGTCGATCGCCTGACTACTCTCGACTTTCGTCCCGTGGACACGACTCACTAGCAGAGCTACGTCTACTGGAGGTGACTTAGTCCGTCTATGTGTGTAACACGTCTACTGGAGGTGACTTAGTCCGTCTATGTGTGTAACAGATCTATACAAACCACTTCTGCGGTATT
Source organism: Conus canariensis (assembly GCA_033310375.1). Taxonomy (NCBI): domain Eukaryota; kingdom Metazoa; phylum Mollusca; class Gastropoda; order Neogastropoda; family Conidae; genus Conus; species Conus canariensis. Next base: position 9,189,741 of record CM065720.1, read on the forward strand.
CTCACAGTCACGGGGAGGGAGAACAACTCCATCCAAAAGCCCTTTTCAGGCAGTCAGCCTGTCTTGGTCTTTATTTCTCCAAAAGTGCATTCATCATCCCAGCTGTTGTTGTTGTTGTTGTTGTCGTACCCTGGCTAAAAGACTCCAGGGATCATCCGAACAGCCGAAGTGCTTGAACACTATGGTACAAATGCATCAGCTGGGGATGAGAACATTATGTGTGTGACCGTTTTTGATTACCCCCGCCACATGGGCAGCCACACTCCGACTTCGGGGAATTTTGGAAACTGATAAATGTGATGCTAGGAGCTTGTCACAACTGAAGACAATCCCCGCATAACTATGCAGAACATAACAACATCATCCCAGTGAGATCATCCTCGTGGGTTGGTAGGCTAACGGAGGGGTTACAGGAACACCAACAAACACAAATGATGAGATTCTGAATTAAGAATTCTTTCTTTGTTTCTTTCTTTCTGCGTACGCAGGCTGATATTCCTGCAGACACTATCTGTATAGACCGGCAGTGGAGTTTTGTGTGTACGACCGTTTTTTTGTCCCGCCATTAAGGCAGCCATACTCCATCTTCGGGGAAGGTGTATGCTATGTGTAACATGTCATCCATACCAACGGCCAAACTGGCCTTCTCTTCTGGAAGTTGGTGATGGAATTTTACGTGTGTGCAAGATGTTGTGCGAGCGTTCACACACGGAACCTCGGTTTATAGTCTCATTCGAAGGACTGTATGGGGAATGGAGTCAGAACCAATGTTAACTCCGACGGAAAAATCCCCCTGTACCGAAATTCGAACCCGCAACCCCAGGATCACGAGTCCGGCGCTCTACCAACTGAGCTATTCCGATTCGATGTTTTGTTTGTAATCTTCTTTGTTTGTAATCAATGTTTTGTTTGCTATCTTGTTTGTTTGTAATCAATGTTTTGTTTGTTATCTTTGTTTTTCAATGAGGTTTCAGTCAGAAGTTTACATTTCACCTATTACGTTAAGTTTTCTGCACGCAAGCAGGCACGCACACGCACACGAACGCGCGCGCACACATACACACACACACACACACACACACACACACACACACATACCACACACACACACACACACACACACACACAGGTACACACACAGGCAGGCGCGCGCTCGCGCAGAGAGAGAGAGAGAGAGAGAGAGAGAGAGAGAGAGAGAGAGAGAGAGAGGGGAGAGAGAGAGAAGAGAGACAGACAGGAGAGAGAGAGAGAGAGAGAGAGAGAGAGAGAGAGAGAGAGAGAGAGAGAAAGAGAGAGAGAGAAGCGCGCAAGTACCCGCAATGTAAAGTACTGTTCATCGATTGACATTGATTTTCCGACCCGTTGCGTGTATGAATTGATTCAGACAGGTTACAACGTAAACTGATATTCTGTTACGACAAAATTCTTCTCAATAACAGACCGAGATTATAAATCCCCGCTGAGGAGACTGAGCGAGAAAGGAAGAGTGAGAGAGAGAGAGAGAGAGAGAGAGAGAGAGAGAGAGAGAGAGAGAGAGAGGGAGGGAGGGAGATGGAGAGACAGACAGACAGACAGACAGACAGGGAAATGTTTCCCATTTGGGGGAGGGGGGGGGGGGTTGAAATTAATCTACTGGTTTGCTTGTCTGCATTCATTCCTTTTGTGGTTATACCAAGTAGCGCCATCATATCCACTCACAGTAAATGCGCACTTCGTTTGATGAGAGTGTGGCCCCCCAGACATTCATTTAGAACTGGCTTAACCAGGACTATCGCTTGACTGATCTCCAATATGTCACGGCCGGCCCACGAATGGCGTCTATCTCACTGTATCCCGTGTTGAGTAAAACCTATGACGTTCTGTAAATATGACCATTCTACCGGATCAATCGGAATTTAAAGGATATTTTGGGCATCGCATCATTGCAACGGCCACATGGCCTTTAGATGACCCCTCCGTACATGAAGCAAAGCCTCGCGGCTCACTGATTGTCCAAGTGGATTCTCGGTTATATAATACTAAACTGTCAAAAATCCGTTAAAAATTTCTTGCTCAGGGTTATTGTCCGGAAGACTCTTGACACTGTTAAACGTGAGCTTTTAAGTGGTTGCTTCAGCTGTTTTTTGTTGTTGTTGTTGTTGTTGTTGTTGCTTTTTTTTTTTTTTTGAATTGCAGAGTAAGAGCCGAAACTGCTTCCTGGTTTTCGTCGAACAACTTTATGATTTAGCGGCGGCATTGCTGGTCTTTGCCAAGCTTGTGGAGGGTTTCAAGATCTTCAA
>CM065720.1:9197019-9222019 GCA_033310375.1 Conus canariensis
CAGACATAAACTGTTATCTTACTAAGTAGAGTGTACTTGACACTGACTTGCCACAGTTAAATATCATGCCAGTCATAGCAAAGTAAGTGCTAAGCATATGGTCATTAAGCAACATGAAAGCAGCAAATTAAAACAGCTTCCCTACTTTTCCACAGTAATGGAACCAAATAAAACCAACTGATGCATCATCAGTTTATCTTTGCAATTCGAATCAAAATTCAACAGCACAAAGTGGTTAAACCAGAAAGGAAAGCTGACGAATGAAATAAACAACATCCTTTACAACGGTGTGAAACTACAGGAGTCTGGTACACTGAAACATATCTGATCTGAGGCCAATTGAGGAAGGCAGCCTTTCCATGCAACAATCCTCCCCCCTCCCTCCACCCCCCCTCCCTCCCTCTACCCCACCCCCCTTCCTTGATGCTCTTTCATCACACGCATAACCAGGGTCAAAACAGGATTTGCCAACTTTCTTTTCATTGAATAATAACAATAGTTTAGTTCAGTTACTACGGCATATATATATATATATATATATATATATATATATATATATATATACAACTGAAAACAGCGTTTGTTGCCTGGTATTATATTTATAATCAGACTATTTAAGAATATCACGCAATTGCAGTTTATTCCACTCTGTGTCAAGGGAAGTAATTTCTTTTCTCATTATTGTCTAGATGGAGTACACATAGAGGTTGTTTACTAACAATATTTTCATTTGTCAGCCAGTGTTATCAACACAGTTTTTCTTTTTCTTCTTTTTTAATTTAAAGTAGTCATAAGCAGTACCATAGGAATCAAGTATTGAAGGAGCAGTAAAAGTGCACTGACACTACTATGACCTTGGAAAAATCATCCATAGCTCTCTTCCTGAGGGAAACGTGAGGGTCATATTGGGGGGGGGGGGGGGGGGGCGGAGGGGAAATAACTCAAACGGTCACAGTACACCCCAAACCTTCCACATTTGACACACCTACCATAAGGGCAGCCGTCTTTTGTGATTTACTATTCAGTATTTTCTGCCCCATTTAAGATTCCCTTTTCGAATTTTTGTGATCAGCTGTGTGATCAGCTGAAATGTTCTGGAGACCTCAAAGTGCAACGGTAGTGACTGAGCCGAATATGGAACCCTTATTTTGAAACGAGCTGATTCTCAGAAACACTAGATTTTTCTATTTGAAGTTCTGGTGAATTTTATATAAACGGAACAGCTACCAAAATTGTTTGGCGCATGACGGAGAACAACTGCCTCTCAAGGAGGACGTTATGTAACAGGGTCTCTCAACAGCCGGCCCTTACACAGTCAAGCTTCATAAACATGAATTGATTAAATGAGCACAGTAAGTGCACTATCTGAACCAGCACGCTTCACGTTTCTCTGAAGGTTTTGATAGCAGTGATGATAGCACCTAGCCCTCTGTGACCACCTTGCAAAGTTACTGGTGAAAATGGCGGGGATGGTCCATCAGGGCACTTGATTGATTCTATGGATTGGTCTGCTGCTAATACTCTCAATTTGGCCTGCGCTGGAGGCTGGGGGGGGGGGGGGGGCGGGGGGGAGGGGACGGTGGAAAGGGGCAGAGGGGTGACGGGAGAGCGCGAGACAGGCACGCACAAGGTCCCGAGCTAATCAGTAGGATGACATAGCGCTGCTCCCACCACTTCATACAGCCCTCCTCAACTCTCCGCCCAATTAGGCTGCACCAGCAGCCGTCACATCCACCCTCCCCCCCTCCCCGCCTCTACCTTCTCCCTCCCCTGTCTGGTGGAGCAGCTTCACCTACGTTCACTGTGGGCACAGTCACCAGACACTGGCTCCAGGGCCGAGTGAACCAAGACACGTCAAGCCCCAGCTGACAGACTACAGGCGCTGCAAACAGATCCCCTGCGCACCGAAAAAAAGTTTCTCCCAGCTGAGAGGAGGCGAAATGAACTTGTCAAACACTCAGCACTCTACTTACATCAGACTTCCGCAGGCAAGAACTGAAGAAGAAGTCGAGAGTTGGCCGAGTACTCCAAAACGCGCACATGTAGAGTATCACAACATGTAATGGGACAACCCCGAGGGTTCTCATTTCACTTTTTTCCCCCGATCTTTCCCCCCCTCCTTCACTTCCAGTTATTCGCTTTGATACGCAGTCTGTCTGCACTGCCCTCTCCCGTGCAGGTCTCGGGAGGGCCCCCCTGAAGAAAAAAAAAGAAAAAGAAAAAAAAAACTCAGGCAAAACACCACCAGCAAACACAACTGTGCCCAAGTACAGTTAGATCGCCGTTAGCACTCCTTGTTGAACTCTGCACCAGTTCAATGGTGGGATCAGTACTCCACGCAGCCACCGCCCTTCCTCCCTCCTCTCGATGCCTTGATCGGCCAGAAGTCACTCTATGGGATGAGGCATTTGTGGGAGGGGTGCGGAGCACCGAGTATGTACCACTGATACACGCTGGGGGAAAACACACACGGCACACACACACACGCACACACCATAGAGCACGTCTCTAGCGGAACACGCACTCTCCTGTGCTGTGTCGTCTAGCGCTGACTTGGGACCCAGCCCCCGCTACAATGCGGCCAGTCGCCACTCGGCGCCTGCATAGTTCACGGCACGCTTACTGATGGACGAGTCCATGCCTTCGCACAACACTGGGGGGGAACAGCATGTCTACTCGTCCGCCCGCTCGCTCGCTCGCCCGCGGCTGTACAGCAGCGAACCTCGGAAAGAGATGGGGTGAGAGACACTACTGAGAGAGGAGAGAGAGAGAGAGAGAGGCGGGAGAGAGAGGAGTGATTGTTGGAGAGAGAGAGAGATGGGACTCACAGGGAAATGTCCTGCAGGGGGAACAAAGGACCCGGGGGGAAAGAGGTGGTGAGCACAATACAAGCCTCGCAGATTATCTCCTCCTCGGGCCCCGCTGATAACCACTCTCTCTCTCTCTCTCTCTCTCTCTCTGGGACGCGCGCTGACTGAGCCTCTTTATTTGGTCTCTATTCCCCAAGCTAGGGGATCACTTGGATTCAGGATGAACCAACCATACACCAAACCAGCTTCCCTTTTTTTCCGATTTTGCACCTCTCTTTCCCTCCACTTGCACGAACCGGGTATTGCGGCTTTTTAATCTTCTAATTGGCGGTGCATACTCATGTGTCATGTAATTTCTGGGGGCTTGAGGATAAAGTTCGGAAACTAACCAGACAATTCCAGTCGTCCGTTTGTCTTTCCCTTGAGCCCCCGGCCCCCACGCCTTGATCCTTCCCTCCTCCCCTATATCTCTTAAGGGAAAATTCGGGCTGGGAAAAAAACGGTCAGCAACAACTGAATGGACTAACGGAGAGACATGGATCATGCCTACGCTTTGCTTCACCCCCAAGCCCAACATAACAACGTGTTGATATTTCTTCCTTTCGTGCTAGGTTCATGCAGGAAACGGCATTCTGTCTCAAAGTGCAAGTGATTTACAAGATAAGTAAATTGTTGGGGTTTTTTGGGGTTTTTTTCATTTTTTATTCAATACACTTTGCACACACTTTTACGAATACTTCAACCACACTAAGAAACGAAGAACCAAATCAAATTAAAAAAAAAAAAAACCCAGAGAAATCAGATGAATATACAATCTGGGTGACTGTATGCCATCGGTGGCAAGGTGGTAAGTCAGATGACGTCACCGTAATTTGGAGTGTAAGCAAAGAAACCAGCTTTTGTGGCATTGATAATTGAGCAGCAGCCCCTTAAAATCCCCCCCCCCCCCCCCCCCCCCCCCCCCTCTCGCCCACGCTCCTCCTTTCCACTCTCCGCCATCTGTGTCCAAAACTGCTTCGCTCATGCACGCGGGCTTGCCGCACCTCGCATTGCAGTAGGCCAGTCGTTTGTTGATTTGTTTATGAGTGGGTTTTCTGCTGTCTAAAAGCCCTCTGCCTCCCGATTTCAACAGGTCTTCAAAAGCACTGTTCCAGGGCATTATTCTATCCGTACCCTTAAATTAACTCAGTGACTGAGGAATATCAAACTACGTCTGTTCAGACACTTTAGAAGACATTGAAAAGAAAAGTTTTTCTTGATGTAAGTTACAATAAATCATAGATGTATATGAAGATGTATATAAATCATAAAAAGATGCATATCAAATTTTTCAATATTAAAAGATCACCGACACAACTGATTGACGTCCATTCCAATCCTCAGTGACAGTTATTCTCTGACAACTGACAATCACAATTTGCAGCGAAATGTTAATCCTCTACCGTAATGAGACGAGGAGTGGAACTGCCTACGACTACAGGACAACCAGCCATTGCTGTATGGGGAAACACGCGAAGCAAAAGATCTGCATCATGCATTTCCTTCCAAGGAAGGGGCAGTTTTCTACATGATAAGAACACTGTTACGTCATACATGTACTGTTCATATGAAAGTCATGATTATGTTCGATGACGGCGATGGACATTTGATTTCAGTGGCTGGTTTCAGTTGCAAGGGGAACAATGGTTAAGAGTCGAGCGGCTCGGCTGTCTCAGAGGCTGTGGGTTCATTCCCAGGAAGGAGTTTAGTTCCATTGAACAGCCAGTTCAGGTGGTGTGGCAGATGGGGATACCCGTCCGTTAGGAACTGGGGCAGCTGATCTCTCCAACACTACACCGGCAACACTACAGTGAAAACGCATCACGATAGGTACCACAAAAAAAAAAAGCCAGCTTTAATGCTGGATGCCACAGGACTACAGATTTGAACTGACAACTCACTGCTCTGCAGCTGAACCAGTCTGACATCCTGTGATGAGGAATAGAATTTTCGTCCATTAAACAACCAGATCCCTGAACACTTGTCAACCTAGTTTGCCTGCCTGTTGCCAGTTTCCAGTCTGAACAGATGTCAGCATAGTCAGTCTAAATAGTGGTCACCCTAATTCTCCTGCTTGTCCCCTGTCTCTAGTCGGAACCACGGCCACCCTAATTCTCCTACCTGTTCCCTGTCTCTAGTCGGAACCACGGTCACCCTAATTCTCCTGCATTTTCCCTGTCTCTAGTCAGAACCACGGCCACCCTAATTCTCCTGCGTGTTCCCAGTCTCCGGTCTGACTATTAGTCACCCTGAATCTCCTGCCTATTCCCAGCGCCCAGTCCGGATAATCAACACCCCAAGTCACCCTGAATCTCCTGCCTATTCCCAGCGCCCAGTCTGAACAATCAACACCCCAAGTCACCCTGAATCTCCTGCCTATTCCCAGCGCCCAGTCCGAACAATCAACACCCCAAGTCATGCTGTTTATAGCCCAGTCGACTATGGGAGGCGGGGAGAGAGGGAAGGCATATCTGGACTGTCATTGGGGCCTGTTCAGGGTTGTCACCACACAGGAAAAAAAAAAGAAGTCGATCCTGTCAAAGGTACAAAGAAAGGAATACAATGAATTATGATGTATTCAAACCATGCTAAGTGCCCGAGCCATTAAACGTAGTTGATCGCAGTCACATCACAAACATCGACAACAAAAAATCGTCAAAACGATGATAAAAATAGACATTGACAGAAAAATTATGTCAGCAAACAGCAACGCATGATAGACAGCTAGTGCTCAGATCCTCACTGTCACCACTGAGTCGTCAGAATAAATAACGACAAAAATTTGCGCATTATAAACCACAATATTTTTTACGACTTTCAAGAAGGTAGGTACATGAACTACAAACGCAAGGGGAAAAATAGAGGACGATAATACAGCTTTAAAAAAACAACAACCATGAAATAAAAACATGCGGAGTGAAAGTGAGTCATAGAGCAGAGGAAATTCATGATTTTTTTTTTTTTTCCAAAGGACACGGATACGATCTACCCAGAAAGATACCCACCCACGCCACCCCACCTCATCCGACCCTCCCTCCCACCCACCCCCTCCACCCACCCCACCCCGACATCCCAATGGAGAAAATTTTGGAAAAAAACAAACAAAAAAAAACCATTTCCAAAGAAAGTGACAGAAAAGAGGAAATTGCTTTCGTTCGATTTTCAGAAGAAGGGGATACAATCAATCCTGAAAGCCCCCCCCCTCTCTCTCTCTCTCTCTCTCTCTCTCTCCCCGTCCCGATCTTCTCTCCCGGGCATTTCTATGAAAAACTTTATGTCAAAAATCATTAAAAGCAGCAATAAAAAAAATCCTTGCCAAATCTGGAAGCATCTCGCCGTGTAATGATGGCATTACTTTCTCATCATAATGGCATCGGCAGTAAAGTTAATACCAAAACAAGGATTTCCTTCCGGCAATCAACACGTTTTCTTCCACGGGCCAAGAGCCTCGAGAGCACATGCACGTGAGTCATAGGCCTGACTATTTCATGATTCCCCGCTCACCTTGTATGTGATGACAGTGCCCAAACCGGAACAATCATAATTATGAAGCAAGGCAGATATCAGTATCTCCGGAAAATCATATTTATAGCGAATAGTCTTCCTATATAATTATGATGAATATTGCTCTACGTGGAGAATCAGAATATCACTTTTGACATTTGTACAACCCCATAGAGCAGAGTCTGCTGTTCCTTTCGGAAAGTGGGCGTGACGGCCGGGGGAAGGAAACTAACGTGCTCCCAGGAAATAAACACGTGCGCTCGCGCGCGCGCAAGTACACACACACACAACACACACACACACACACACACACACACGCACACACGCACGCACGCACACACGAGCGCGCGCGCACGCACACACGCACGCCCACACGGGCGCAATCGCAAGTATAATACGCTCGCACACACCACCTTGCACACACACACGAGCTACGAACACACCCAGAAGTATACACAAGCACGCACGCATTATGCACATAGACACACACACACAAAAACGCATAGTTTGTATGTAATATTCACATGCATTAACACACACGAGCGTCATATGGACAAACAACACTTTGTTCTTTGGTTACATGACGTGTATACCATCCCCATTATCCTTGGTGCGCTGTCTCTTTGTGCACGTGCGCGTGCACGAGTGTGTGTGTGTGTGTGTGTGTGTGTGTGTGTGTGTGTGTGTGTGTGTGTCTGTGTGTGTGTGTGTGTGTGTGTGTGTGTGTGTGTGTGCGCGCGCGCGCGCGCGCGCGCCGCTTCTCGATCTCCGTCTCTCCCATCCCCCTCCCCCTACGATCCCTCCCCACCTCACTCGCAATCCTGAACTCTCTCTCTCTCTCTCTCTCTCTCTCTCTCTCTCTCTCTCTCTCTCTCTTCTTTTATTCCCATTAGCTTGATCGTCATCATCAGCATTATCTACGTTGCAGCCGTCGCCGTGATCATTATTATCATTAGCATTATCGTCATCATTATTATTATCATCATCATTCTTGTTATTGTTAATAATTATTTCGTTTGTTTTGGTTAGGTTTAGTTTTCTGTTTTCTGTTTCATTGCGTAGGTCCCACGGGAAAGACTGTTGTCACTTCTATTCATTAGTATGTGTAAAGGTTTTTCGTTATTTGTCAATAGTCTTTTTTCAACTGGAGATTAAAGTTCAGGTGGGATGTCTGGGGCTCATAACACGGACTACACTGATCAGCTTTAACGAAGTTAGGGAATCACTTGTTGTGTTATGTGTTTCACGAAAACATTCCGTAAAGAATCTTATTGTGCTTGTTGGTTATTCTTGCTGTTGTTACTGCTTTAAAAGACGGAACTGTTTCCCTCAGTGTGGGTGATAGTACGGAGGATAGGTCCTGGGTGATCGCCTGGGCTATAATTATAAAAATAAAAGTACACCGTGATCGTTAGAACCTTTGTCAGACTTTCTGCTCCAGGCAAGTGATTATACGTCCGCAGGAAGCTTATGCTCCGCGTTTGTTTGTTTGTTTGTCTGTCTGTCAGTAAGATTACACAAAATTTACTTGATCGATTTTAACGAAACTTGGTGGAAAGAAGAAATATGGCCTGCAGATGAAGCCGTGACATTTTAGTGCGGATCCGGAACAAAAACCAGATCCAGGATCTGTTTGATTTTGATGGAGGATTGAGCTCTACCGAGTGTCCCCTCTGGTTTTCATTGCCATTTGGCACTCTGGCTGGCAGCCGCTGTTTGCAGATCAGAGGTCATGGGCCTCGAACGGGAGCTCATCGGCTGGAAAATGCAAGTCTTGCGTCCTCCTTCATTTAGAACGAAGAGGTTAATGCAAGTCTTGCGTCCTCCTTCATTTAGAACGAAGAGGTTGAAACCGATCTCCAAGGCTTCGTTTTTTTCCCCAGGTCGACATGGCGGAAAGTCAGAGATTTCTTAGCACGATCCGGAGTCATACTGGTCCAGAATGGTGCGATTCAAGTCAGGATCAATGAGAAATTCTACCGATGATGATGACTGAAATGGTGATGATTGAAAAAATGTCAACTTTGTCGAAACGTGGGTACACCAATTCGACAAAGAAACACAATCTTCGTAATGTAATTTTCATAACTGCAATATGCTTTTGTCCAAGCAAGGAAAAGTACGCATTTTTCCTCTTAATGAGTAACAGAGCAATGGTAGTGTACTGTCAGTTTTTGTTACCTGTCAGCAAGAATAACTTTGGGATGTTATAGTTTCAGCAGGCCCTACCCTTTTCAATCATACAGATCAGCCCAAATCTGCCATGCCAGGCAATAAAAACAAACAAATCTATAAAAAAAATCGAAGGGTTCAAACGAGGATCGACTTCATGTGCCACTATTGGTAAAGGTTTGAAGTGACTGAGTGCCACCGGTTTGATGTGCCCGTTTCCAAAGTGTCCAAACATTGCAAACGAATGAATCCTACGCTCGATCCAGCCAGTAGGAACCAGATTTATGCTCAAGAATTCTGATCAAGGAAATACGCCGTTGGCAAATATGAGTGGAAAATCACATGAGAACACACAGTGGAAGAAATCTTCACGTGTGTGGCTACGACTTTCTGTAGTAGAATCACCAATGAACCCAAAACAACAGCAATATCTTTATCTTCCAAGTTCGGCCATATGAAACCTTTGGCTACTACAAACTAGTATACTCATCACAAGAGATTACAGCATCTTTGTGGTCGCTGTGTGGGGCTGGAGCAGCCAGACAGATCAGGCTGATATATGTTCCTATCTTGTCCTGTTTCACATGAGATAGAATAAGTATGCTCGAGCGAATCATTTACACCTTCTTCAAAGCAGGAAACACTGATCTAATATCAATGAGGTTCAACAGTCTTACGAATACGTTTTTTTTTTTTTTTTTTTCATCTCTAGTCGTATTAGATGGATAGAATGTGAGTGAGGTATTACATGAGTTTTTAGAGAAGTGTTCACGTTACAAACGTGATTACATGCCAGATTACATGCACACAGGTGACATTATCTAGTATATAAACATTCTAAAAAAAACATTTTGTGAACGCTCTGGAAGTTCCTGAAGGTTCCAGACATGGTTTCTAGAATGTTTCATGCATTTTGAATCGCTTCATACCGTTATATTTCTCGAACTTTTCTTTAACATTCTCTGCATTTTCGTTGCCTGCGCCACGACATGATTCACGAACTTTCACCATAAACGAGACCCTAAATAACCAGGATGTGGGATGTTTAGTAGAGAGTGACATTAAATAGACGAAGGTCAGAAATATGCAAGGGGGATAATTTGTGTTAGAGCACGTGTTCAGCAAGAAGACCACGCCGTGTTCATGGGACAGACGCCGCTGGTGGGCACGCTAGTCGCAAGTCAGCCCCATCCGTCAGCTTAGCAATCCAATCAGAGAGAGAACAGCCAAAACATGGCTGTGAAACAGTGCGCCTGTGATGCAGACAGTCCTTTCATTCTTTTCTTTCTTTCTTTCTTTCTGCGTACGCAGGCTGATACTCCTGCGGACACTGCCTGTATAGACAGGCAGTAAAGTTTTGTGTGTATGACCGTTTTTCACCCTGCCATTAAGGCAGCCATACTCCATCTTCGGGGAAGGTGCATGCTATGTGTAACGTCTCATCCATTTCAACGGCCAAACTGGCCTTCTCTTCCGAAAGTTGGTGATGGGATTTTACGTGTGTGCAAGATGTTGTGCGTGCGTTCACACACGGAACCTCGGTTCATAGTCTCATTCGAAGGACTGCATTGGAAATGGAGTCAGAACCAATGTTAACTCCGAGAGAGAAATCCCCCTGTACCAAAATTCGAACCCGCAACCCCAGGATCACGAGTCCGGCGCTCTACCAGCTGAGCTATTCCGGATGCAGACAGTCGATATTCTGATTGTTACCCTGGCCTGCGCTTCAACTAAAAGATTTGACTCTCTAGATCTGCTTACATGACCCCTAAACTGAGAAAAGCTAACTCTATTAGCAATGAACAAGGAGGAGTTTTCTTCTCCTGATTTATTGCCTGGAACAGATCTATTTTGCAGGAGCTGTAGGACGCATCGCCATTCTGAGTCTGATGTCGAGGTCACAGGAAGAATAATCATCTGCTGCAAAGACTTGGCACTTGCTACCAGAATCAACCTTTCCGCTGTCTGTGTTGCCCCCATGAAAAGGAGCAGACCCCATCACTCGCCCCAGTCACCATTTCACCCCCACTCCAGCACCTTCAAAGAGCATTACTTTGATTTACATTCCAACAAGCAGTCAGCAGTCAGCAGTCAGCAGTCAGTTTATTTCAGCTTTCGCACTCTCTTAAAGTCGCCGTCCTTAACACGGGCATTCTCATCAATTGATCAGTGCCTCGCTTACGGCATTCATTGCTATTTAGCTGCATGGTCATAATGTGGTACACACGGAGGTTCGAACGGCCGGCCTTCTCAGAACCGTTGGGCTCACACAACAAGCCCGTCTGTGTAGAGGAGACCCGGGCCACTGTCACCCCCTCCCTACCCTGGTGGGTGCGAGCTGACTTGCCAGTTCCACACGGCGAGCGGTCCCCTTGATTGAACCGCACACGCTTGACTGCCCCCGCTGTACGCAGTCACCCTGCACCAGATACCCGGCGAAGACTGGTGGTGTTGTGTTGTGCGCGGAAGGTGGGGGTGGGGTGGGGTGGGGTGGGGTGAGGGGGAGAAGAGGTGGGGTGGTGGTGGAGAATGAATAATCTTGTGGGAAGATTGAGCGTCCCTTTGCTTTCTTTGTTGTTGTCGTCGTCGTTGTTGTGGTTGTTGTTGAAGTCGCTGTGCCATAAGAAAGGGACCTGCTGTTGTTGCCAACTGTCCCGGCGGCTGTGGAGATCATTATTTATTATTGTTACCCCTGCCTTAAGAACTGGCCCCAGAGAGAGAGAGAGAGAGAGAGAGAGAGAGAGAGAGAGAAGACAGACAGACAGACAGACAGACAGACAGACAGATTTTGCGGGGAGGCTACGAGAGGCGAACAACGGTGATCAAATCACTCTCTACCGTTACTTTTCCTTCCCACCTTCTTCCTACCTCTCTCTCTGTCTGTCTCTGTCTCTGCTCGTCTCTTCTCTCTCTCTCTCTCTCTCTCTCTCTCTCTCTCCCTCGACAGACATATACATATGTTTTATATATATATATATATATATATATATGTGTGTGTGTGGGGTGTGTGTGTGTGTGTGTGTGTGGTGTGTTTAAGAATGTATATATCAGTCCATCTACTTTTATCGACTATTTTAATGATCGACAGGGCCAACGGTATCTCTCTCTCTCTCTCTCTCTCTCTCTCTCTCTCTCTCTGTGGTCTCTCTCTGTCTCTCTCTTCTCTCTGTCTCTCTTCTCTTCTCTCTCTCTCTCTCTCTCTCTCTCTCTCTTTGTGCCGTAACCAGGTCAAGCTCAACCTGCCATGTTTTCCAACGACTGCCCATGGTTGACAGGAGGGTAGGAATCAAGGGGCGGGTCCTAATTGCCGCGCTTTAGCCACGCCGATCAATGGCGATCGCCGCCCACGTGTTTGACGCCACAGACCAACTGGACCCGACTCAGAGGCCAGAACAGGTGAGACTGGCGAGAGTGAATACACACAGCAGGTTCAAACGTGCTTTCTGCCTGCGTCCCGTTCTCTTACCTTTACTACGCTTTAACTGCCAGTATTTAGGAACCTTGCAATCATGTTAACAGTGGTCTGGCACAATTGTCCAGAAACGGAAGCGGAAGTCGTAATCATGATACCATAATGAGTAACTTCCTGTGCCCCGTCACTCTCTTTGACTTTGCCATTTTTTTTTTTTTTTTTGTCATTCTTTACTGTCTTCTACACTTTTTGTCATTCTTTACTGTCTTCTACACTTTTTTTTAAAATTCTTTACTGTCTTCTACACTTTTTGTCATTCTTTACTGTCTTCTACTCTTTTGTTTTCATTCTTTACTGTCTTCTACATTTTTTTCATTCTTTACTGTCTTCTACATTTTTTGTCATTCTTTACTGTCTTCTACACTTTTTTGTCATTCTTTACTGTCTTCTACACTTTTTTGTCATTCTTTACTGTCTTCTACGCTTTTTTTGTCATTTTTTACTGTCTTCTACACTTTTTTGTCATTCTTTACTGTCTTCTACACTTGTCATTCTTTACTGTCTTCTACACTTTTTTGTCTTTCTTTACTGTCCTCAACACTTTTTTTCTTTTTTCTTGCCTTTGTGGACCCTTCTCCTGTCCCTGTTCTGGAAATTCTTTTACACTTTTTTTCTGGTCGCAATTTATGACTTGTCAGCTTTTTGGCCGTAATCTGGTGACAAGGTCGTAGAATCTGTACAGATGTGACCGGAATAGCTCAGTTGGTAGAGCGCCGGACTCGTGATCCTGGGGTTGCGAGTTCGAATTTCGGAACAGGGGGATTTTTCCCTCGGAGTTAACATTGGTTCTGACTCCATTTCCAATGCAGTCCTTCGAATGAGACTATAAACCGAGGTTCCGTGTGTGAACGCGCGCACAACATCTTGCACCCACGTAAAATCCCATCACCAACATTCGGAAGAGAAGGCCAGTTTGGCCGGTGGTATGGATGACATGTTACACATAGCATGCACCTTCCCGAAGATGGAGTATGGCTGCCTTAATGGCGGGATGAAAAACGGTCATACACACAAAACTCCACTGCCTCCGCAGGAGTATCAGCCTGCGTAGGCAGAAAGAAAGAAAGAAAGAAATGTGGACACTGACTGCCCACTCTGCCGCGTCAGTGTCTATTGGCCACGTGGCTTTTTGTGAGTATTATTTGTTGTATTTCACTGTCTTTTTCATTCATTCATTTTTCGCTCTTTTTTTTTTAACACAGCTGAGAGCGATAAATATAGTATGGCCTTTTTTCTTTCTTTTTTCTTTTTTTTTTTTAATCCGCCGTCATGATGTCAGTAGATTATCTACCATGTTATTAATTATATCTACCACGTCCTTCACTAATACTTTTTGTAGTTTTTTTTTCAGGGTATAAACCTTTTCAGGGCATGACTTTTTTACTCTGCGAGTTTGACAGCCCTGAAAAGTCCCTGTGTTGTCAGGTGGATATAATGATAAAAACGATAATGTTTAAAAAATTACAATTGAAAAAAAAAATTCTGATCCGCTGGTAGATGGCGAAATGTAGGTCGGGTAAAGTTGAGACTGTATAGATCGAGATGTCTACAGTCTAGGGTCTTTAAGGGAGATAGGGGATGGTTGTGGTGGGGGGGGGGGGGGAGGGGGGGACGGGGAGGGGGAGGCTTTACAGTTCCAATCTTCTCTTTATCCTCACTTTCATGACCAACCAAGATTGATCTGTATGGTTATAACGCAGGATGTGGTCTGTTTGGTGCATCAGGACACTGAAGGGGGGGGGGGGGGGGGGACAGGATGTGGTCTGTTTGGTGCATAAGGACACTGAAGGGGGGGGGGGGGGACAGGATGTGGTCTGTTTGGTGCATCAGGACACTGAAGGGGGGGGGGGGGGGGACAGGATGTGGTCTGTTTGGTGTATCAGGACACTGAAGGGGGGGGGGGGGACAGGATGTGGTCTGTTTGGTGCATCAGGACACTGAAGGGGGGGGGGGGACAGGATGTGGTCTGTTTGGTGCATCAGGACACTGAAGGGGGGGGGGGGGGGACAGGATGTGGTCTGTTTGGTGCATCAGGACACTGAAGGGGGGGGGGGGGGGGCAGTATGTGGTCTGTTTGGTGCATCAGGACACTGAAGGGGGGGGGGGGGGGACAGGATGTGGTCTGTTTGGTGCATCAGGACACTGAAGGGGGGGGGGACAGGATGTGGTCTGTTTGGTGCATCAGGACACTGAAGGGGGGGGGGGGGGGGACAGGATGTGGTCTGTTTGGTGCATCAGGACACTGAAGGGGGGGGGGGGGGGGGGGCAGTATGTGGTCTGTTTGGTGCATCAGGACACTGAAGGGGGGGGGGGGGACAGGATGTGGTCTGTTTGGTGCATCAGGACACTGAAGGGGGGGGGGGACAGGATGTGGTCTGTTTGGTGCATCAGGACACTGAAGGTGGGGGACAGGATGTGGTCTGTTTGGTGCATCAGGACACTGAAGGGGGGGGGGGGGGACAGGATGTGGTCTGTTTGGTGCATCAGGACACTGAAGGGGGGGGGGGGACAGGATGTGGTCTGTTTGGTGTATCAGGACACTGAAGGGGGGGGGGGGGGGACAGGATGTGGTCTGTTTGGTGCATCAGGACACTGAAGGGGGGGGGGGACAGGATGTGGTCTGTTTGGTGCATCAGGACACTGAAGGGGGGGGGGGGGACAGGATGTGGTCTGTTTGGTGCATCAGGACACTGAAGGGGGGGGGGGGGGGGCAGTATGTGGTCTGTTTGGTGCATCAGGACACTGAAGGGGGGGGGGGGACAGGATGTGGTCTGTTTGGTGCATCAGGACACTGAAGGGGGGGGGGGGGACAGGATGTGGTCTGTTTGGTGCATCAGGACACTGAAGGGGGGGGGGGGACAGGATGTGGTCTGTTTGGTGCATCAGGACACTGAAGGGGGGGGGGGCAGTATGTGGTCTGTTTGGTGCATCAGGACACTGAAGGGGGGGGGGGGGACAGGATGTGGTCTGTTTGGTGCATCAGGACACTGAAGGGGGGGGGGGGGACAGGATGTGGTCTGTTTGGTGCATCAGGACACTGAAGGTGGGGGACAGGATGTGGTCTGTTTGGTGCATCAGGACACTGAAGGGGGGGGGGGGGGGACAGGATGTGGTCTGTTTGGTGCATCAGGACACTGAAGGTGGGGGACAGGATGTGGTCTGTTTGGTGCATCAGGACACTGAAGGGGGGGGGGGGGGGACAGGATGTGGTCTGTTTGGTGCATCAGGACACTGAAGGGGGTGGGGGACAGGATGTGGTCTGTTTGGTGCATCAGGACACTGAAGGGGAGGGGGGGAGGGGGGACAGGATGTGGTCTGTTGTTGGTGAGAGACTTCCACGTGGACATTTTCTCAGTGTGTGACGTGTTGAGTTTTGTGCTTTTGCGTCGAGGTGTTCCATCTCCATCCCTGTGAATATGAGGGATATGACGACAGTCTGCTTCGTGAGGTGAAGGGATCAGCCTGACGCCGCCACACTCCAAGCAATGAATGCCAGGAAATCCTGCCTGCGCTGAATCACAGCCGACGTTACTGGCAACCGTTGAGGTTGTGGCTCGCTTGTTTCATTCATGAAGGTGAAGGACATTGATGATAGTCATACGGCCTTACATCTAAACTATGAGGCGAACGGAATTCAGTAGTATTACTTACTGAAGCCCTTCACTGTGATGCTGTGCCATCGTTTAGTTTGACATCATTTGTGAAAGTACAACGTCATCTTCATTCTCTGTGCTGTGGACAATAATATTATTAGAACTAGAACCCCCTACCCCCACCTCCCCCCCCCCCCCCCCACACACACACACCATCTCCCATCTCCCTTAAAGCCCCTAGAATGTAAACATCTTGACCTATACAGTCTCAAGTTTACTCGCTCTCTCCCGCCCTCCTTCCACTCTCTCTCTCTCTCTCTCTCTCTCTCTCTCATTCTCTCTGTCTGTCTCTGTCTCTCTCTCTGCGTGTATGTACGTGTCCAGGAGAGGGTTGTGGGGGTGTCTGCGTGTCACTGACTGGGTACATGGGCGCCAATAATGCTCAGTCATTTTGGTTTAATGTCCACGTCTCTGTGTGCATGCATGGACCCTTTGAGAGCGTGGACCCATCGCAGCCCCCTGCCACCACAATTCCAAACGCATGTTCTCTCTCTCTCTCCTCTCTCTCTCTCTCTCTTTGTGTGTGTGTGTGTGTGTGTGTGTGTGTGTGTGTGTGTGTGTGTGTGTGTGTGTGTGTGTGTGTGTTCGGTCTGCCTGCCTGATGTCAGCATACGCATGTGGTGTGTGTGTGTGTGTGTGTGTGTGTGTGTGTGTGGTGTGTGTGTGTGTGTGTGTGTGTGTTCGCGCATTTGTGTGTGTGCGTGTGTGTGTGTGTGTGCGTGTGTGTGTGTGTGTGTGTGTGTGTGTGTGTGTGTGTGTGTGTGTGTGTGCGTGCGTGCGTGCGTGTGTGTGTGTTTGTGCACGCGTGTGCATGTGGGCACATGTGTATGTAAGTATATTTGTCAGTACAACAATATCTTAACGCGACAGTAGATGGTTTCAGTCAGAGAGAGAGAGAGAGAGAGAGGAGAGAGAGAGAGGAGAGAGAGAGAGAGAGAAGAGAGAGAGAGAGAGAGAGAGAAATCAGGTTTAAAATCAACTTAGCCATTAAAGCCTTAGCATGGTTTATAAAGCATAAATAATCGAAAATTGATGAACGCAAAACGTGACTAATTAAAATCAATGGTGTGTGTGTGTGTGTGTGTGTGTGTGTGTGTGTGTGTGTGTGTGTGTGTGTGTGTGTGTGTGAAGAAACATATGATAGAAAGTCGATGAAAACAAAGCGCAACAAGCTAAATTAAGATTGTGTGTGTATGTGCGCATATACATTTGAGCACACGCGTACGCATGTGTGTGTGTGGTGTGTGTGTGTGTGTGTGTGTGTGTGTGTGTGTGTGTGTGTGTATCTCCCTCTGTGTGTGTGTGTGTGTGTGTGTGTGTGTGTGTGTGTTGTGTGTGTGTGTGTGTTTGCACATGGATGCATCCCAATCAGCATAGATTTGGACCTGGAAGAATGCATGCATATAAGACAAATAAAAACAAACTGCTTCAAGTTGGAAAAAGTACATGTAATAAAATAATTGCGAAATTAAAGAAAAGAAAAGAAAATCCCAAAAAGTGAACAACACAAAACAAAGCAAAAACACACACACACACACACACACACACACACACACACACACACACACACACACACACACACACACACACACAAAAGAAAACGAACACCAAACAAAACCTCGCACAAAAGACAATGCCCATATACACAAAAAGACTTTTTTTTTTGTTTAAAAAAAAAAAGAAGAAAAAAACAAAAACAGAAAAAAACGCGACCTTCCAGCATGAGAACGTAAGCGACAGCTGAATGGAAAGTTCAACCAGTGATCTGTCCGTACACCTCTTTCCCACGGCCTGCCCGTCTGCTGACGCCTGTGCACGGCCACTGCACTGTTCAGCCCTTTAACTGAGGTTGTATTAGTACAATAGAGGAATTACTTTGAATAAAGCATTTTCTCCTTCCTTCCAGTTGTTTAGATGGAATTTCATCCACTTGAGTCTTCACCCAACTCTCTGTTCAACAGTTCAGTGTTAAGCTATGGGTCATGGAGATCTTTCAATCAGTTTTCATTCCACTACCAATCATTGAGCTGAGCTATGTAAAACAGCCATATCATTGTTTCTGCTCGTTCAGTCCATCTGCCTGAGTTGGGATGTACAGATGATGAGCTAGAATCTGATGTAATAGTGGTTACTTGTAAGTGTTGTGCACAAAATCCTGGTAGCAATGTAATGTGATATGTCTTAGAGAAGGTAATGGAATATGTTTCGTAACATGGCTTTTTGTAGTCCTAATGTGATGTAAATGACCCTAGGGCTTAGCAGAAGCAGCGTAGCATAAACTGACGAGCGGGGCTGCAGTGACCCTCTCAGTGCGTTGGATTATAGTGCAGGTCAGGCGTCAGCTAGGGCTTGTCAAAGATGTAGAGGGGACAAGATCAGTACCTTCATCTTTTGCTTGTTGTTAAAACGTTAAACGTTAAAACACTAAGATCTGCGAGTGAATGTCCACAGACAAGACATGGTGAGTATGAGTCAGTTTCAGAAGAAAATGCCGGTGGGAAAACATAGAAGGATTGAGGCCCCACTGTTAAAAACAAGAAAGAAAAGAAAAAGAAAAGAAAGAAAAGAGCAGAAGAAAGAGGGAAAAAAAGTTCAGTACCTTCACCTTTTGCTTGTTGTCAGTTCCATCGTGCTTATAGATGGCATTCAACTTTCTGTTGGTCTGACTGACTGTGTCTGCCTTCTGTTTTACAAGTTAGCCGGCTATTCACCATTCTTTGAGACTTGTTTCAAACATCAATTCTGAAGCACACATACTGTGGTTCGTATGCAGGCAAATCCTGCATGCAGGCGGTCGGTTGACCAAGCTGTTCAGCAGACAAGAAGAAGCTGGCAGATATGGTTACCTGAGAGGGCATGCTAGCCACTGGAAAGTTCTCTCCCCCGAAAGTGGTTATTATGTACGCGAGCAAACAGGACTCTGGCAAAGGAGAATAATGGGGGAACGAGGCGAGATGCTAATCTTCTCCACTCTACATCCTTGGCTTCTGCCATGAGTGCTTCTTCACAACTCATTCCTTATTCATTCATCTCCTTTTTTTAAAAATGTATTTAGTTGTAATCTCTGTGCATTTTGACCACATGGCCTAGCTGATGTAGTGTAGAGTATATGGACTGCTGCACGCACAGTGTATTTTGTTAATTTTAACGAAACTGTCATCAAATGTCATGTAACGTAGATGCGCATACAAGAACGTGTGTCACAATAATACTTCTATTCGAAAAGTGTTTGCAATAACTTGTGAACACTGCGTATAGACACCACTGTCTTCTCTACCCTTGGTGGTGTGTGTGTGTGTGTGTGTGTGTGTGTGTGTGTGTGTGTGTGTGTGTGTGTGTGTGTGTGCATGCGTGTATGGTATTGTGCGCAAGGATACTCGTTATCTTCATATATCAACTTTAGTTTATTCAATTTCGTGTTATATTCTGCATTAAAACAGAAGATATAGAATGAAAAGGTTGGGATTGGGCCCATATAACGTAATAAAAGAGAGAGAGAGAGAGAGAGGGAGAGAGGAGAGAGAGAGAGAGAGAGAGAGAGAGAGACAGACAGACAGAGAGAGAGAGAGGGGGGAAGGGAGGGAGGGGGAAAGAACAGATGGGTAGGTGTTGGACTAGACAGCGAGAAAAAGGGGAAGTGTTGAAGATTACTTTATCAGATGTCATGAGTTGAAATTGTCTCTTTTCACCCATCTTTGACAAATGTCTTTTTTAATGAAAAAGTTGTCAGCATTTTATCATGATCAATTTTTACATGTCAGTACGACCAAAGTGAATCTAACAACAAACTGGATTCACTAAGTTTCTGTACAAAGGCCTATGTGTATGCACACAAATCTAACAATAAACTGGAGTCACTACGTCTCTCTACAAAGGCCTATGTGTATGCACGCAAATCTAACAATAGACTGGAGTCACTAAGTCTCTCTACAAAGGCCTATGTGTATGCACACAAATCTAACAATAAACTGGAGTCACTAAGTCTCTCTACAAAGGCCTATGTGTATGCACACAAATCTAACAATAGACTGGTCACTAAGTCTCTCTACAAAGGCTTGTGCTGCATGCACACAAATCTAACAACAAACTGGAGTCACTAAGTCTCTCTACAAAGGCCTGTGTATGCACACACAATCTAACAAAAACTGGAGTCACTAAGTCTCTCTACAAAGGCCTATGTGTATGCACACACTCTAACATAACTGGTTTAGTCCTATAAATGGTATTTGTTGAGCTAGCGTGCTGCGTGCGTTGCATGTGGGGTGGTGGGGTGTGTGTGTGTGTGTGTGTGTGTGTGTGTTGTGTGTGTGTGTGTGTGTGTGTGGTGTGCACAAGCACATACCGTGCATATACAAGCTTACATCCATACACACATGCATTAAAATGTTGCTTCTATCAGAAAACACATGTGAAAAATCAAACTACAAATCTCATGTAAAAAAACAAACAAACAAACTAACAAACCACCTAGCAAGAGAAAAAAACACACATGCATAGACACCTGCGTACAAAATGACACAGCAGCGTGAACGAGTGAGAATGTGAGCGACAGTTGAATGGAAAGTTCAACCAGTGATCTGTCCGTACACCTCTTTCCCACGGCCTGCCCGTCTGCTGACGCCTGTGCACAGCCACTGCACTATACAGTCCTTCCACGCAGCTGGTCTACTCAAGGCGAAAGAACAGCTTTACGGTGAAAGCCTGTCTGAGTGCAGCCCGTGGTGTGTAAGGGGGATTTCATAGTGTTTTCGTAGCTGCACAGTCCGCTCATTTGGTTCATATGTCCTGCCTGTTCCTGGTGTGAACATGGCGACTGTCAAATGCTGGGCACAAATCCTGGCCACCGATGAAATATGCTGTTCTGTACTGTACTGTACTGTACTGTTCTGTACTGTGTGTGGTGTGCTGAGCATTAACGTGACCTAATTTAATTAGATGACGTGTTGTTTTTCTTTTGACAGGCATACATTATATTATGAAAAAGGCTAACTGTCCAGAAAGAGGCTTGAAAGACAACCTGAAGTCTTCAATAGAGGTGTGTGACAATCCTTCCACTGTCTGAGAAGTGACGGTTCTGTTGGCACATTTCAATCATAAAACTAATCGTAGATTAATATCAGTTAGTCTATTTCCATAATCAACAGTCTATTTTTTGTTTGCATATCCTACAATGAAAGAAATTGTGGAACATAATTGGTTAATCCACGTTTGATACTAAGACTCTACACCATAATCTATTTTCTGCTAATGGAAAACGGAATGATGAACAGACAAATAAAGATCAATAGTCTTGAGTGGGCAGTCTGTGTGTTCTGACGTTTATCGCCACTTTTTCATTTCATTATAGCATGGCACTTGTCTGTAATATCATGTAATGTAAACAAATACTGTACTCCAAAGAAAAAAAAAAAAGAAAAGCACGGCAAGTCAAAAGTTAAAGTCAGTGAAAACTGTCACTCAGTTGTTATTGAACAGTTCAGCGAAACAAAGCTTGTACTATCATAAGGATCAAAATCATCATCAGCATTTTTGTTCCAAAGCAGTAAGCGATAGGTGTGTCATGGCCGGTGTGGTGATCGTCACCATTCTCCACTGTCTTCTGTCCTCGATCCTGTGCAACAGGGCAGAGGCACAGCAACCAGTCTGGTCCTTCACTGCGTTCCTCGCATCTACATTGGAGATGTTCACCCCCACCCTACAGGACAGACATGAACAGAGGGTCATGACGAGAAACATGCCTTTGCCAGGCTTGTCTGATGTATTCTTTTAGTTCCAGTTCACAGTTCTTTTGTAGCCCCCATCTAAGGTCCGTTTTTATATAGTCTGTAATTCTTTCAAGATCTCTCTCTCTCTCTCTCTCTCTCTCTCTCTCTCTCTCTCTTCTCTCTCTCTCTCTGTCTCTCTGTCTCTTCTGACTATCTGTCTGTCTGTCTGTCTGTCTGTCTGTCTGTCTCTCTCTCTCTTCTCTCTCTCTCTCTCTCTTCCAAAGAATGTTTTAACCATTTAACAGGCTGCAAAGTATTGCGCTGAATTCATTGTAGCAACGTGGAAAAGGTGTAGTTTTATGAGCTGATCTAGTTTTCCTTTAAATCAAAATTTGAATACATTTTACAGCGCTTCATCTGCATTTCTCTTTACTTAAAATATGGGAGTGATATGTTGGATATTGCTTCTCACGTCTATGCATATATTTGCACACTCTTAGACACACCCACACACACACACACACACACACACACACACACACACACACACACACACACACACACCATGAATGATGAAAAAAAAAACAACACAAGCATACACACAGAACAGCCACCTGTTATGATTAAGAATGCTATTGACAAATCAACATTTAGTTTCATATTAACAGGAAGAAGCTTGCTGATAATTCTTTTCAGCTTAACTTCTATGGATTGGAAATTCATTTCATTTAGAACTAAACCTTTGGTGCATATGCACTGTTATGTGGCTTCCTGCGGTGTCAGCTGAGTCAGAATGACATTGAGAACTATGTGTAGACACTGGGAGTGATATGAAATAACAGAGGTGCATTTTTGTGGATAAGTCTTCAGTGACTACTTAAGCTCTCTATGACGTCCATATTCAGCCATTTTCAGTTGTCAGAAATAATTGGCACGCTAGCGAAAGCACACACACACACACACACACACACACACACACACACACACACACACACACCACATACACACACGTGCGTATGCACACGCGCGCCACACACACACACACACACACACACACACACACAGTTGTCAG
Source organism: Conus canariensis (assembly GCA_033310375.1). Lineage (NCBI taxonomy): Eukaryota > Metazoa > Mollusca > Gastropoda > Neogastropoda > Conidae > Conus > Conus canariensis. Next base: position 9,219,447 of record CM065720.1, read on the forward strand.
AAATAATTGGCACGCTAGCGAAACACACACACACACACACACACACACACACACACACACACACACCACACACACACACACACACACACGTGCGTATGCACACGCGCGCGAGCGCGCACACACACACACACACACACACACACACACACACACACACACACAGAATATTGGCATGCTAGCGAAAGCACACACACACACACACACACACACACACACACACACACACACACACGTGCGTATGCACACGCGCGCGCGCGCCACACACACACACACACACACACACACACACACACACTCACACCTTTCTGCCTGCATGCATGCGCGCCGTGCGCACACACACACACACAACACACACACACACACACACACACACACACACACACACACACAGAATCATGTGAAAACACTTGTACGTTCATGCATGTACTCTCTCACCAGCTCACACACACACACATGTGCATGCACCCACCTTCCTGCACACACACACACACACACACACACACACACACACACACACACACACACACAGAGTCATGTGAAAACACTTGTACGTTCATGCATGTACTCTCTCACCAGCTCACACACACACACATGTGCATGCACCCACCTTCCTGCATACACACACACACACGCAAAATGCACGCATGCACGCATGCACGCACGCATGCACGAACACCGCCGCGCGCGCGCGCGCGCGCGCGCCACCAACACACACACACACCACCACACACACCACACACACACACACTGCTATAGAAGTAGAGAAGGAAATGGAAAGGAAGTGTGATGGGAGGGATTAGGAGAATGAAGCTGGTGTGAGGGAGAGGAGAGAAAAGGAAGAAGAGCACAAGAAGGAGGAAGATTGAGAAAAATATAGAAACAGAGATGTGTGTGTTGTGTGTGTGTGTGTGTGTGTGTGTGTGTGTGTGTGTGTGTGTGTGTGTGTGTGTATGTGTGTGTGTGTGCTGCGCGCGCACACGCACGCATGTGTGCGTGTGTGTGTGTGCGTATGTGTTCACAAACATACATCCACGGACAGCAAAATGAAACACTGCGTCTATCAGAAATCATACGTGAAAACCAAACAGCGAATCTCTTGTCAAAAAGAACATACACTCACTCCAGCCAAAGGAAAACACGCACATAAAAGACACCCGCGAACAAAAAGTACAATGCGGACGTCTCATCTGGAGAACGTGAGCGGCAGTTGAATGGAAAGTTCAACCAGTGATCTGTCCGTACACCTCTTTCCCACGGCCTGCCCGTCTGCTGACGCCGGCCACTGCACTGTACAGTCCTTCCACTCAAGTTGTACGAACCACGGCAAGTGAAAGAGCATTGCTCAGTAAAAACCGCCTCTCAAGCTCCAGCCGTGTAAGCGGATTTCTTTGTACTTTCATAACAGCAACAGGTGAATTTTGACTGTGCTCCCTACTAGTGTTAGGAGGCTGAAAATCTGGCGAAAGTGTAGCCAGATATACATTTTAATGTCTGTAGATAAAAGAGATAGAGATGGAACACAAAATGTAAGAGATAGAGATGGAACACAAAATGCAAGAGACAGAGATGGAGCACAAAATGTAAGAGATAGAGATGGAGCACAAAATGTAAGAGATAGAGATGGAACACAAAATGCAAGAGACAGAGATGGACACAAAATGTAAGAGATAGGAGGGAACACAAAATGTAAGAGATAGAGATGGAACACAAAATGTATACAATATCAACATTTCTAATGCAGCTTCTTTCTGTTGAAGACCTGTTTCATCTTAAGTACAAACAGGTTTGTAACGTTGTCTTTAAAGGCGAGAAATAAACAAAAGAAAGAAAACTTTTACAGTCTTCCTCAGCCATGATCGTTTCCCTGTTTGCCACAAAGTAATGCTCACTGATCGGTAGGAAAATCGGTTGGAATTGGTAGGAAGATCTACTCTATGTGCAGTCTGCTCATCTGGCTCATATGACGTGCCAGGTTTTGGTGCCATTGAACGCGACACCTGTCCCTAGATCGAGAGAAGACAGGATAAGGATCTCACCTCGCTATTCACTTTGTCTGGAGTCCCGTTCACTCACTCACACAGGTCACAATTCATTTCCTGCCACCATAGTCACTGCATGTCACAAGAAGGTTGTTCAACCAGCTGGGCCACCCTCTCAGGTAACTGTGTATGCCAGCTTCTTGTTGCTAGCTGTTTGGAGGAGTCCGTCCATTGCCTGCATCCAGTCTCTGCCCATGTGATGGGAAGTAAGGTCATGCATTTGAAAGTAAAGGCATATGAAGCTTAAGGTAAAGAGAAACTGTGGAACAAGTGGCAAAGCTTAGATCAGTAAATGACCAAAGCAGAAGGGAGCTCTGGACACCACACACATCTGCAAAGGACCTACAGATCCTGGATGCTACCCTTCGATTCAGATCTGCCCAAAATGTAGGGGGGGACGGAGGGTGGGGAGTTAGGAGGAGGGGGGGGGGGGGGCAGGAGAGGGCTAAAGGGCGGAGGGATTGGGGGTGGGAGGTTGGGGTGGAGTAGGGCATGATGCGCAGAAACACAGGTAAAAATATAGGGTGGAGAAGA
>CM065720.1:9239519-9249519 GCA_033310375.1 Conus canariensis
CTTCACTCTCTTCCTGGCCATTCACTTCACTGTCTTCCTGGCCATTCACTTCACTGTCTTCCTGGCCATTTCAGTCCCATGCACTCTAGTCCTGTTCATTGTCCTGCTTTCTACTCTCGTTTGTTCCTCTCGTCCTATCCATCCTTGTCCTGTTCTGTCTCCTCTATCCATCCTTGTCCTGTTCTGTCTCCTCTATCCATCCTTGTCCTGTTCTGTCTCCTCTATCCATCCTTGTCCTGTTCTGTCTCCTCTATCCATCCTTGTCCTGTTCTGTCTCCTCTATCCATCCTTGTCCTGTTCTGTCTCCTCTATCCATCCTTGTCCTGTTCTGTCTCCTCTATCCATCCTTGTCCTGTTCTCTCTCTTCTTACCATTTGTTTTCCTGTTCTCTCTCTTCTTACCATTTGTTTTCCTGTTCTCTCTCGTTCTATCCACTCTTTTCCTGTTCAGTCTTGTCCTATCAATTCCTGTCTTGTTCACTGTCGTCCTATCCATTCCATGTCATCGACGATGAGGTGAATGCCCGGCTCGCCAAAGCTAGTGCCGCTTTTGGCAGACTCCACAAGAACGTATGGAACAGGAGAGGCATCACCCTAGAGACCAAGATCAAGGTGTATCGGGCCATAGTTCTCACCACACTGCTCCATGGCTGTGAAACATGGACGGTTTACCAACGTCACGCCAGGAAACTGAACCATTTCCACACACCCGCCTCGGAAAGCTCATGGGCATTAAGTGGCAAGACAAGATTCCGGACACTGAAGTCCTCACTTGTGCTGGCCTGCCTAGCATCTTCACCATCCTGATGCAGTCACAGCTTCGCTGGGCAGGTCACGTCGTTCGCATGCCAGACCGTCGGCTGCCAAAGAAACTACTGTTTGGCGAACTGCAACAGGGCAAACGCTCTCATGGAGGCCAGAGGAAAGGTTTCAAAGACAGCCTCAAATCTTCCCTGAAGGCCTTCAACATCAGCCACATAACATGGGAGCAGACTGCCCAGGACAGAGATGGGTGGCGATCAGTTGTCCGCAAAGGTGCAGAGACCTGTGAAAGCAACAGAACGGTTGCAGCTGAGCAGCGCAGGATGATCAGGAAGACCAGTGTCAACAGATCTCCAACTGCCGCCACCATCCCCTGTCCGTACTGTGATAGTTCTTTCCGGGCGTAGATCGGCCTGACCAGCCATCTACGCACTCACCCCCGATCTCAGGATGACTAGATGGTCTTCGTCGTCTCGACGGACAACAAACATCCATTCCTGACCTGTTCATTCTCGTCCGATCCTCTCTCGTCCCGGTCATTCTTGTTCAATGTCGTCCTGTCATAGTCTGACCCTGTCCCTTTTCGTCTGTCCACTCTCATCCTCTTTTCTATTGTTGTTCCTCTTGTCCGTCCACTCGCATGTCGTCATATCTATTCCTGTCCAGTGTCACTGAGCCCCCCCCCCCCCTGTCTGTCTGTCTGTCTGTCTGTCTGTCTGTCTGTCTGTCTGTCTGTCCTCTCTCTCTCTCTCTCTCTCTCTCTATATATATATCAGGTTTTTGCGTGGCGATACTTGTAGGACAAATTTAAAATGGAAAAAAGAAGAAGAAGAAGGAGGAGGTGGTGGTGGTGGAGGAGGAGGAGGAGGAGGAAGTGGTGGTGGAGGAGGAGGAGGAGGAGGAGGAGGAGGAGGAAGTGGTGGTGGAGGAGGAGGAGGAGGAGAAAGATAAAACAAAATAATGTTGATATACCTTCTAGGCCCACACACACACACACACCCGCCCCACCGTGATCGTGAAAATTAGAGCTATATAATGTGTAAAGAGTATGGCCGACTGTCTCTTACCAGAATCATTTCGCTTTATTTCATACTTGAAGCTGGCAATACCCCACACCCATTCAGAGTGAGTCAGTTCATCCCTACATCCCACCCCCTTCCCGCCCTCCGCTCTCCACTTTGATCGGCCGCTCTCTGTCCCCTCCACCCTTCCCCAAAAGTCCACCCCACCCTCCGTCCAAAGGGCCAGCCGTTATGAAAGGTGTGGGCCCGGCTTGGCCAGCAGGTCAAGCTGCCACTGTCTCGGTGTCCTCTGTCCTTTATTTCGGTCATTTCATTCTCTCACCTCTCTGTCTCCCGCCTTCTCTCTGTGTGTGTCTCTGTCTCTCTCTCTCTCTCCCTACCTCCTCTCTCTCTCTCTCTCTCTCTCTCTCTCTCTCTCTCTTATTCCACACTCTCTCATCCCCCACTTTCTCCACCCCCCTCTCTCTTGCTCTCTCTCTCTCTCTCTCTCTCTCTCTCTCTCTCTCTCTCATTCCCTCCTCTTCGGTCTTTCTCTGCCTCCCTGCCCCCCGCTCTCGCTCTCTCTCTCTCTCTCTCTCTCTCTCTCTCTCCTCTCTCTCTCTCTCTCATCCCCTTTCTGTCCCTGTCTCCCCTCTCTCTCAGGCTGTCTTGACCTGACACTTGGAGAAAACCAACTCTGGCTGGAGTGAGTGGGATGAGTGAAGGGGGGGGGGGACGGAATGGGGTGGGGGAGGTGGGTGGGGTTGCACTGACCTCACACAACATCCTCACCCCATCCAAGACGGTACAGTCCCCCCAGTCAGACCTGCCCCCAGCGCGCGCGCGCTAACACACACACACACACACACACACACACACACACACACACACACACACACACACACACACAATCGCGCGCGCAAATGCTCGCACGAACGCACGCACGCACGCACACACACACACACACACGCGCGCGCGCGAGCGCGCGCACGGATATGGGCGGGGGCGACGTATGCACAAATACGTGTGTGTGTGTGTGTGTGTGTGTGTGTGTGTGAGAGAGAGAGAGAGAGAGAGGGGGGGGGGGAGAAAGAGAAATGATGATGATGGTGATGATGATGATGATGATGATATTTATTTCCAAGCAACTGCAAGTCTTATTTTTCATCTGGCCCCCAGCCCTAGAACACACACACACACACACACACACACACACACACACACACACACACACACACACACACACACACGCACGCACATATGATATACATATTCATCCTTTACCGCATTCCACCTACCACCTTTGTTTTCAGTACCCTTGCGTAATGTAACTGACTGTCTGACAGACAGGCAAGCATCCAAACATGCAAATAGACACGAGTGAAGACACAACTTCATTAGAAGAGGTAAGGGGAAAAAAAAACCCAATCAACCGAACAAACAAAAACAAACCCAAGTCTATCTCGAGAGTGGGGGGGGACTTTAAAAGCGTTTCACCGTCTCACGAGGCGGGAACCTGCTGGTTTTCATTGACGAGTACAGTCATTCGTCAATCTCCGTGTATTTCCGGACTGGTGTTCGGGAGATGCCTGAGAACAAGTCACCCCCCTGGTCATCCGTAAGTGCTGCCCTCGTTGCTGCTGATTCAGAAAAATGATACCATCAATGGTGGTTGGGAGGTTGAGTATGGGCTAGGACGTGAAAAGGAAGAGGGAGGAAAAGAGGGGGAAGGGGTGGAAGGTTGGAGGTCAGGTTCGTTTGAGAACGCTTTTCAAAGAGAAGTAATTCACTGACGTTTCTCAGGCAAGGGAGGTTACTGTTATAAGACGTCGGGGAAGCCAAGAAAGGAGAGATTTGTGTGAAATGGGTGGGTGGTGGGTGACTCCTCCCTCTCCTCCTCTCCACCTTTCTCTCACCCTAACTCTTCCCACACACACACACACACACACACACACACACACACACACACACACACTTGTAAAACTTAACTTTATTTTCCTCCCACTTCCGCATTTACACTTCTATTTCATTCACAGAGTTTAATTAAGTAACTAAGATGAGGGTATTCGGTGACGGTTGTCTTAATTATCAACAAACTTAAAGCAAGAACAAAAGCAATAAAACGCGCGCGCGCACACACACACACACACACACACACACACACACACACACACACACACACACACACACACACAGAATGAATGAAAGAAAGAATGAATGAATGACTGTGTATTCATATAGGTCTAAGCCCCTCATGGAGGAATAAACGTACAGATAGACAGATATAACACTTCTCCATGCCATACAAAAGGAGTACCAGAACTACGGCTATGGCAGTCACATCATGCAAAACAAAAAGAGACAGAGGGAGGGAGGGAGGGAGGTAGTTAGGTAAGATAAGATAATGTTGCAGGGAGAAGAACGCAACAAAGACAATACAAAAGCAAGGCGCGTTTTAACACCGAAAGCAGGACAAAGGTGACCAAACGAAGACAGGGAAGAGACAGCAATGGCTTTGTTGTCCTTGGACGGCATCCTTTACAGATGAGTAGCAAATATGACGGAGATCATCTACTCTGTGTGTGTGTGCGTGCGTGTGTGTGTGTGTGTGTGTGTGTGTGTGTGTGTGTGTGTGTGTGTGTGTGGTTGCGTGCGTGCGTGCGTGTGCGCGTGCGTGCGTGCGTGAGTGCGTGCATGCGTGCGTCAGTGCGTGCGTACGTGTGCGTACTGTTGATGATAAGTAAAATAAGCTCACGTTGTAAATTATTGAGTGATTTGAAAAGCGAGTAGATGGAAACAAATTGATGTTCAAGGCAAGCGCAGGGCTGGTTCCACGTATCAGCTGAGTCTGCCAGGGCTGTCTCTCAACACTCCTTGTTTAACGTCTTCTTGCAATGTATACTGACAGATGCCTCGGCAGACAATACTGGCACAGTTAACATCGCAGGACAAATCATCATGACCCATACGGCTGCCTCGACATGCAGACAAACTCCCCAACCTACAGGACTGCCCAGACAGATGATCCATGAAAAACCAATAGAGACACAAACATCACAGTCAGTGGACAAAAAACTAGAGACTGTGCAACAGTTCAAATGACATGGCACCATCATTCGTCAAGATGGTTCAAAGACTATAATCCTGGCCCGAACTGCACAAACAGCAGCAGTTTTGACAAATCTGAAATTGTTCTGTAGAAGGAAGAACATAGTTCTCAGATCCAAGCACAAGATTTTGCCTGCAGCTGGGTTATCCTTCTTCCTGTGCGCCTACAAATCATGGATACTTATCTTCAAAGGCAGGTCCATGCAATAAAGATGAGATGCTCAAGAAAATTACAAGTAAACACGTGTTGCACAGTTTGTTAATTGTTCAGCATCATATATATATATATATACGGAGAGAGAGAAAGAGAGAGAGAGAGAGAGAGAGAGAGAGACAGAGACAGAGACAGAGACAGAGAGACAGAGACGGTTGATATCTGGAGAAGCTGATATACATCCTGTTCGTTTGCTTTCAGTGGTTAAATGTATTCGTTACTGTTAAAGATAGCACAAATGAAACGAGAGAGAGAGAGAGAGCGAGAGAGAGAGAGGAGAGAGAGAGAGAGAGAGAGAGAGAGAGAGAGAGAGAGAGAGACCTGATATATGAGAGACTAACTAACGTATATCCTATTTACCTACCTAATTTCAGTAGTTAAATGTATTCGTTACTGGATAAGGATAGCACAAATGGAACCACACAGACTACCTCACAAAGCATATAAGATTCTCGCAGAGTTCGATATCAAGTATAAGAAAAATTGGATCTCGAATGTTAGGCTAAAACTGTTTGAATACGGATTTGGTATTGCATGGGAGAATCAGGGTGTCGATGATATTTGTGCTTTTGTTCGTGTTTATGGGCAAAGACAGATTAACTGCATTTGGTGGAGATGGAACTCACATGTTGAAAACAACAACAGATTTCATATTTAGAGAATGCTAAATCCTATGCATCATGTTCCGAGGTATTTGATGGACACATGAATTATATTGCAACGAAGTTTAATTTGGCATTTCAGATGTCTATGCTCATTTCAGTGTTAAAGAAATGTAAACGATCGCATGGGTACTTGTCCACTACGTCAGGAATCACAAGAAAATGAAGTTTATTTTATTCTTTCATGTGGAGAATTAAGTAACCTAAATACTCTAGACATCCTTCAGTCTTCACATTACTTTTGTCAATGACCTCAGGAAATGAAAAAGCAGTGAAAAGAACTTGCTGCGTGTCTGTACAGAGGTTTGAACAAAGGCATTCTGTAACATCTTAGTTTGCCAACCTTCCCTATTGGAAATGGATTGTGCTGCGTGCCTGTACGGAGGTTTGAACAAAGGCATTCTGTAACATCTTAGTTTGCCAACCTTCCCTATTGGAAATGGATTGTGCTGCGTGTCTGTACAGAGGTTTGAACAAAGGCATTCTGTAACATCTTAGTTTGCCAACCTTCCCTATTGGAAATGGATTGTGCTGCGTGTCTGTACAGAGGGTTTGAACAAAGGCATTCTGTAACATCTTAGTTTGCCAACCTTCCCTATTGGAAATGGATTGTGCTGCGTGTCTGTACAGAGGTTTGAACAAAGGCATTCTGTAACATCTTAGTTTGCCAACCTTCCCTATTGGAAATGGATTGATGTTGTCGGGTTGAACAATTGACAATTGCACTTTTAATTTGTGCCCTTTCAATGAATATTGTCTATGTGATGTTGTCAGTTGAACATTTAATAGAGAATGATCTGGAAAGTTGAAAAGTCTGTACTTTAGTGCACTTCCTGATATTCGGTGTCAGGAACAAAGGATTAAAATTGAATTCTATTGTGGTTTCTCTTGTACAGGTTGAACAAGCATTCTGAAACTGTTTGCCAACCTCCTATTGAAATGGATGGCTGCGTGTCTCGGTTGACAAAGCTTCTAACACTTAGTTTGCCACTTCCTATTGAAATGATTGTGTGCTGCTGTACAGAGTTGAACAAAGCATCTGTACATCTAGTTGCAACTTCATGGAAATGATTGTGCGCTGTCTGTACAGAGGGTTTGAACAAAGGCATTCTGTAACTTTATTTGAATCTTTGTGTGTGCTGCGGTGAACAGGTTTGAACAAAGGCATCTTCATTGATTTGCCTCCTTTGAAGATGTTTGCGGTTGTACATTTATGCATTCTTTAAAGTTTGCAATCATGAATGGATTGGTTCGTCAGTTGAAAGATTACACTGTTTGAATTCCCTTTGGAATGATGGTGTGTCTTGACGGTTTACTGTTATCAGGATGATTGTTGCCAAGTTACAAGCATTCTGTACATTAGTTGCCAACTCCATTGGAATGGTTTGCTGGTGTTTCAGGTTGACAAAGGATTCTTAATTGTTTGCCATCCATGGAATGGTTTGCTTCTTAAGGGTTTGACAAGTCTTAACATCTGTTTGCAACTTCCCTATGGAATGGATTGTGCTGCTGTTGCAAGTTTGAACAACTTTGTAATCTAGTTTGACCTTCTATGGAAGGTTTGCGCGTGCTGTACGAGTTTGAACAAGGATTCTGCTCTTAGTTTGCAACTTCTGAAATGATTGTGCTCTGTTGTAGAGGTTTGAACAAGGATTCTGTAACATCTTAGTTTGCCAACCTTCCCTATTGGAAATGGATTGTGCTGCGTGTCTGTACAGAGGGTTTGAACAAAGGCATTCTGTAACATCTTAGTTTGCCAACCTTCCCTATTGGAAATGGATTGTGCTGCGTGTCTGTACAGAGGGTTTGAACAAAGGCATTCTGTAACATCTTAGTTTGCCAACCTTCCCTATTGGAAATGGATTGTGCTGCGTTGTCTGTACAGAGGTTTGAACAAAGGCATTCTGTAACATCTTAGTTTGCCAACCTTCCCTATTGGAAATGGATTGTGCTGCGTGTCTGTACAGAGGGTTTGAACAAAGGCATTCTGTAACATCTTAGTTTGCCAACCTTCCCTATTGGAAATGGATTGTGCTGCGTGTCTGTACAGAGGGTTTGAACAAAGGCATTCTGTAACATCTTAGTTTGCCAACCTTCCCTATTGGAAATAGATTGTGCTGCGTGTCTGTACAGAGGGTTTGAACAAAGGCATTCTGTAACATCTTAGTTTGCCAACCTTCCCTATTGGAAATGGATTGTGCTGCGTGTCTGTACAGAGGGTTTGAACAAAGGCATTCTGTAACATCTTAGTTTGCCAACCTTCCCTATTGGAAATGGATTGTGCTGCGTGTCTGTACAGAGGGTTTGAACAAAGGCATTCTGTAACATCTTAGTTTGCCAACCTTCCCTATTGGAAATGGATTGTGCTGCGTGTCTGTACAGAGGGTTTGAACAAAGGCATTCTGTAACATCTTAGTTTGCCAACCTTCCCTATTGGAAATGGATTGTGCTGCGTGTCTGTACAGAGGGTTTGAACAAAGGCATTCTGTAACATCTTAGTTTGCCAACCTTCCCTATTGGAAATGGATTGTGCTGCGTGTCTGTACAGAGGGTTTGAACAAAGGCATTCTGTAACATCTTAGTTTGCCAACCTTCCCTATTGGAAATGGATTGTGCTGCGTGTCTGTACAGAGGGTTTGAACAAAGGCATTCTGTAACATCTTAGTTTGCCAACCTTCCCTATTGGAAATGGATTGTGCTGCGTGTCTGTACAGAGGGTTTGAACAAAGGCATTCTGTAACATCTTAGTTTGCCAACCTTCCCTATTGGAAATGGATTGTGCTGCGTGTCTGTACAGAGGTTTGAACAAAGGCATTCTGTAACATCTTAGTTTGCCAACCTTCCCTATTGGAAATGGATTGTGCTGCGTGTCTGTACAGAGGGTTTGAACAAAGGCATTCTGTAACATCTTAGTTTGCCAACCTTCCCTATTGGAAATGGATTGTGCTGCGTGTCTGTACAGAGGGTTTGAACAAAGGCATTCTGTAACATCTTAGTTTGCCAACCTTCCCTATTGGAAATGGATTGTGCTGCGTGTCTGTACAGAGGGTTTGAACAAAGGCATTCTGTAGCATCTTAGTTTGCCAACCTTCCTATTGGAAATGGATTGTGCTGCGTGTCTGTACAGAGGGTTTGAACAAAGGCATTCTGTAGCATCTTAGTTTGCCAACCTTCCCTATTGGAAATGGATTGTGCTGCGTGTCTGTACAGAGGGTTTGAACAAAGGCATTCTGTAACATCTTAGTTTGCCAACCTTCCCTATTGGAAATGGATTGTGCTGCGTGTCTGTACAGAGGGTTTGAACAAAGGCATTCTGTAACATCTTAGTTTGCCAACCTTCCCTATTGGAAATGGATTGTGCTGCGTGTCTGTACAGAGGGTTTGAACAAAGGCATTCTGTAACATCTTAGTTTGCCAACCTTCCCTATTGGAAATGGATTGTGCTGCGTGTCTGTACAGAGGTTTGAACAAAGGCATTCTGTAACATCTTAGTTTGCCAACCTTCCCTATTGGAAATGGATTGTGCTGCGTGTCTGTACAGAGGTTTGAACAAAGGCATTCTGTAACATCTTAGTTTGCCAACCTTCCCTATTGGAAATGGATTGTGCTGCGTGTCTGTACAGAGGGTTTGAACAAAGGCATTCTGTAACATCTTAGTTTGCCAACCTTCCCTATTGGAAATGGATTGTGCTGCGTGTCTGTACAGAGGGTTTGAACAAAGGCATTCTGTAACATCTTAGTTTGCCAACCTTCCCTATTGGAAATGGATTGTGCTGCGTGTCTGTACAGAGGGTTTGAACAAAGGCATTCTGTAACATCTTAGTTTGCCAACCTTCCCTATTGGAAATGGATTGTGCTGCGTGTCTGTACAGAGGGTTTGAACAAAGGCATTCTGTAACATCTTAGTTTGCCAACCTTCCCTATTGGAAATGGATTGTGCTGCGTGTCTGTACAGAGGGTTTGAACAAAGGCATTCTGTAACATCTTAGTTTGCCAACCTTCCCTATTGGAAATGGATTGTGCTGCGTGTCTGTACAGAGGGTTTGAACAAAGGCATTCTGTAACATCTTAGTTTGCCAACCTTCCCTATTGGAAATGGATTGTGCTGCGTGTCTGTACAGAGGGTTTGAACAAAGGCATTCTGTAACATCTTAGTTTGCCAACCTTCCCTATTGGAAATGGATTGTGCTGCGTGTCTGTACAGAGGGTTTGAACAAAGGCATTCTGTAACATCTTAGTTTGCCAACCTTCCCT
>CM065720.1:9254519-9257019 GCA_033310375.1 Conus canariensis
AAAGTGAAAGAAAGAACGAAAGAGAAGGAAATGAACAAAGAAACAAGCAAACAAAATAGCAGTGCACCTTCTAAACAAGGAAAGAACTGAAGAGCTATAAACCTCTACTGCTCCAGTAGAGGAATGTACCCAATGACAAGATAGATCGATAGGTGGACAGAAAGATACATAATCATGAAATTACTCAGATGAACAGGTGCATAAACGTGTGTGTGTGTGTGTGTGTGTGTGTGTGTGTGTGTGTGTGTGTGTGTGTGTGTGTGTGTGTGTGTGTGTGTGTGTGTGTGTGTGTGTGTGTGAAGGAGACAGACAGACAGACAGACAGACAGAAAAACAGACAGACAGGCAAACAGACAGAGACAGAAAGAGAGAGAGGCAGAGAGAGAGAGAGAGAGAGAGAGAGAGACAGAGACAGAGACAGAGAGAGACAGACAGACAGACAGAGACAGAGAGAGACAGAGACAGCAAGAGAGAGAGGGGGGAGACAGACAGACAGAGAGACAGACATATAGAGACAGAAACAGGGAGACAGAGACCAAGAGGAGAGACAGACAGACAGACAGACAGACAGACAGAGATAGAAGCTCCCGCGAGTGGTAGCGTTTGAAACAGGAAGACATGTTGGACTAGTTCATCCGCCATGGTTCTCCATTGTCACCCGGCTCTCACCTCTGGCCCCAACAAGACATTATTCACCTGCTACAGCGGCTACACCCCCGGGTAAAACCGCGCCGACTGGCGGGCTACATCAGGTAGGGGTAGCCGACGGGTCTCCAACCCTGGGTGAGGAAGGAGAAACGTTCCTGTCTCAGCTTGCGAAGACGCCGCAGGCGGACTGTAAGGAGGAGGAGATACCAGGAAGACCTCACGACCGGGATGGCTGTTCTGCAATGCCCCGGGTAGAGCGGAGGACCTGGCAAGGCACAACAGACTCTTCGGAGTGTTCCCTGCAGTCCAGCATGTCGCCCAGCCGCGTTGTCTTTCTCTGGTCTCTGGCTTCTGCGGCCGAGAGGATGGGGTTACTCTGGTGCAACAGCTTCTCCACCTAAATCTCCTTCTCACCCAAGTATTGCACATGACCTTGATACAGAGGGCCTTCACCTCCTTTAAGAACCGTCGTAAGGGGCGGGGTCAATATATTCCAGGGAAGGGAGAAAAGCCCCAACGTCTACAAGCACCATCAGCATTCTTCCTGTTGCTCCATTGGATCAGATGAGTGTCTCCCCAGCCACACTATCCAGACAAACCCGGGACCCCACCAACGAAGATTGCTCAGCAGCTGACATCATCGAAGCGACAATCAGTTTAAGTCGTGGAGCCAGCGTCGCCCTCTGGAGGAGGAGGTCCCATGTCTGTCCAGTGACAGTCCCTACGCGAGCTTTGCAGTACCGATAACTTTGATCTAAAATTACCATGGACTTGAAAATGGTGATGAAATAAAAACAGGTCGTCTTGAGAGCAGGGCATAAAAGACCACAGATCTGATACTGTCTCTCAAGGTACGGTGATCAACGGGAATAAGAATGATGGAGATGGTGCTGAACGTTCCATTGTGGTCTGAGACAATAAGAATGATGGAGACGGTGCTGAACGTTCCATTGTGGTCTGAGACAATAAGAATGATGGAGATGGTGCTGAACGTTCCATTGTGGTCTGAGACAATAAGAATGATGGAGATGGTGCTGAACGTTCCATTGTGATCTGAGACAATAAGAATGATGGAGACGGTGCTGAACGTTCCATTGTGGTCTGAGACAATAAGAATGATGGAGACGGTGCTGAACGTTCCATTGTGGTCTGAGACTAAATGCCAGGACTGTATTTCATACTTCCTTTCATAAATCATCCCCGCATCAACCAGGCCCCAGTGATACAGACACCTTGCCAGTGTTGAAAACCTTGAGCAGCACTGGAAGAGATGCATTCATTGAGTGGATAGAAATTTGATGGGACTGCGGGATTCCAGTAGCTCTATTTGAGTTTATATCTAATGAGTTTTGCACAGAAGCCGGTCAGCACTATGAAAAATTCCACAAAACAAATACCTCTGATAGAATTCGAACCCAGGACCTCTTACCACGCGAGTCTACGACACCAACTACTGTACCACAGCAGCTGGTAATTCCCTGTGTTTTCCATGGGAAATATGTTTTCCCCGTGTCATTGATGGGAGATGTTTTCCATATGTTATTTTAGAGGACAGTAATTTCCCACCGTCTTTCTTAGGAACCAATTTCCCTGCTGTGTTCATTGCGACACCAGAGTGGTTCGTGAGTGATGACTTCTCACGTTGTTCATGGCTCCGCCATAGACTAGTCTCGTCCTTTACAACACTCTAACCCCCCCCCCCCCCCCAGCCCTCCCCCATCCCTCCCAATCCTCTTCCGTACCTCCCTCGACCCCCTCATCTCACTCACACACAGCCCCCCCCCCCCCCCCACTTCCCACTCCAGCCGAAGTCAGGTCACCCACGATGGGGGGCGATAGATAGACTCCAGGT
>CM065720.1:9262019-9264519 GCA_033310375.1 Conus canariensis
TCTACCATTTCCTGTCTGTCTGTCTGTCTGTCTGTCTCTGTCTCTGTCTGTCTCTCTCTCTCTCTCTACCTATCTATCTATCTATCTGTCTCTCTCTCTCTCAGATTGTTTTGGTCATCATTATAATCATCATTATCGCGTCCGTCGTATGGTACCTGGAGAGTTAGAGCAAAGCAGCTAGGATATTATATTATTATTATATTGGGTATTTATATAGCGCCTATCCTCGGTCACAGACCAAGCTCTAAGCGCTTTACAATAAACACACTACTTCACTCACTCAACGGGCTGCCTACCCAGGTAGAGCCGGCCGAAGAGCAGCCTACTGGCGCTCATTCAGTCGTTTCCCGTGCCATTCAAATATCAGTCACTCATTTTCATCTATCTCATTTATTCCTCCAGTTTCTCACACAGGATGCATGCGATGTTTATACGTGTCCTCCATTTCCATGGATATGTTGTAGAACACCCCCTCTTTTTTTTTTTTACTCCATCCGTTTCTCCCCCCTCCCTCCCCCCCACTTCCCGTGGACTCCCCCCCCCCTTCCCTTCCCTTTTCTTACCATTTCTTCTCTCTCCCTCTGCCACCGTTTCCCAAATCTCATATAGCTCGGGAACTGTTCTCCTCCGCTTGTCCCTGTCGGATTCAATGACTGTTTACTGCATGGCGTGGCCTGAGACAGCGCTCTCTCTCTGTCTCTGTCTCTGTCTCTGTCTCCCTCTCTCTCTCTCTGTCTGTCTGTCTGTCTCTCTCTCTCTCTTTCTCTCTCTCTCTCTCTCTCTCTCTCTCTCTCTCTCTCTCTCTCTCTTCTCTCTTTTGTAAACCCTCATTAGCCTCTAAATGTCCACCGAGCGCTTCCTCTTCTAGGTTTGTGTGTAATAAATCAATAAATGCATTAATGCAGGAAAACATGAACAAATAGATAAGCAGACAGATAACTGAACAAACAAACAAACAAATAAAGAAACGAATAAACAAATAAATGAATAATAAATAAGTAAATGAACAAATAAGCGAGCCAAAAAAAAAGAAAAACAGTGGAATCGAGTGGTTTAGCGAAAAAAAATCTATCAAGAAATAAATATTATGTATAGTCATTGATGGCAGAGAGGTCCTTCATTAGATTGAACTCCTTTATGATAGCTTGGCCCCTGTACCCTAGAAGCAACATTGACAAGTTTTGATGTCTCTCTGTACCCCAGTGCAGACTACAGCATGGGGATCCTGGCAGCCAATAAGCAGCTACAGCAACATCCTACTCCACTCAGCGTACCTCATGAGCGCATCAGTGAGGTCCTGGATATGGCCTTGAAGAACAACAACTGTAAATGCACTGAGGACAAGGATACCACTGCCATTGCGGCACCAAACACAGGATTCTGCCATGCCTGTGATTATATCGACATGGCCTCAGACGTGGCCTCGGATGATTCGGTTAATATTCCGGGGGCCGGAATAGCTCAGTTGGTAGAGCGCCGGACTCGTACGTAATCCAAGGGTTGCGGGTTCGAATCTCCGCCGGGCTGTTTCGATACAGGGGGATTTTTCCCTCGGAGTTAACATTGGTTCTGACTCCATTTCCCATACAGTCCTTTGAATGAGACTATAAACCGAGGTTCCGTGTGTGAACGCACGCATAACATCTTACAGACACGTCAAATCCCATCACTAACTTTCGGAAGAGAAGGCCAGTTTGGCCGTTGGTATAGATGACACGTTACACATAGCATGCACCCTGCGTGAGAAATAGAAAGAATGAAGGAAGTAAGGAAATTGAGTGAACGATATTGGACGATATTGACTGTGTGACACGGGAAACGACTGAATGAAGCGCTAGCTGGCAGCTCTTCAGTCGGCACTACCCAGGTAGGCAGCTCGTTGTGTGAACGAGTGTGGATTGTAAAGCGCTTAGAGCTTGGTCTCTAGCCGAGAATAGGCGCTATATAAGTATTCATTATTATTATTATTATATTGACATGGCCTCAAACGTGGCCTCAGATGATTCGGTTAATATTCCGGGGGCCGGAATAGCTCGTTGGTAGAGCGCCGGACTCGTACGTAATCCAAGGGTTGCGGGTTCGAATCTCCGCCGGGCTGTTTCGATACAGGGGGATTTTTCCCTCGGAGTTAACATTGGTTCTGACTCCATTTCCCATACAGTCCTTTGAATGAGACTATAAACCGAGGTTCCGTGTGTGAACGCACGCATAACATCTTGCACACACGTCAAATCCCATCACTAACTTTCGGAAGAGAAGGCCAGTTTGGCCGTTGGTATGGATGACACGTTACACATAGCATGCACCTTCCCCGAAGTTGGAGTATGGCTGCCTTAATGGCGGGATAAAAAACGATCATACACACAAAACTCCACTCTCTTTGTAGGGTGGATGGGATTAATACTTGCCTGTCCATATAGGGAGTGTCCGCGGGAGTATCAGCCTGCGTACGCGAGAAGAAGAAGGTTAATATTTGAGAACACTGGTTCCAAGCGGACAT
>CM065720.1:9274519-9277019 GCA_033310375.1 Conus canariensis
TGTATGTATGTATGTATGATGTATGTTGTATGTTTATGTTCATTACGTTAGTACATAGTTAGTAAGGGGATTCCAAACGAGAAACAGTGAAGAATCTCTGGTACCACAGACCCAGGCCAGACCGTGGCGGGGGGGGAGTGGTTGTGCTGGTGTCACTATCTATCGCCGCCTGTCAGGACAAGACTCCCGCCATTGCCATCCCTTTCGCTCCCCATCGATCTTCCTTTGATGACCGTTCTGCCGGCCACTTTCGCCGCTGCCTTCTCGTTAAAGACCTGGTACTGGGGGGAAATGCTGGTGTATAATTAGGCTGCTGCTCCCTTCTGTACCAGGGACTATTTCTCTGAGGTCTTTGACGTGAACTTGTTTGGCGGATGTCCACAGAGTTTTGTCGGCTTTGTCAAGGGTTGAGGGAGACTTCGTTCTCTTGTAGCTGCCCTGCTTGATTCGTCCTGTGTCTGAGAACTGTGGCTTTGGCTTGTTGCAGGTCTGAAGGCCCCCCCCCCCACCCCCCCCCCCCCCCCCCCCCCCCAAAGTTGTCCTCCATTTGTTGTCTGCATATACAGTGGGAAAAAAAAAGCTAGCCAGGATATCCGAGACAGACAGTGGTAAACATCTCTCACAGAGATGAAAAGCAGATTAAACACGTACTTGTCGGTTCTTTTAGTATCCAAGTATTACATCCGAGGTTCTTGACCGATGCAGGGCTTGCAGTACCAGCTAAATTTGCCCTGGATTGACTAGTTATGCATTTATTACAGTATGCCCGTTGAAATACTTCGCAGCCTTGTGGGTGTTTTTCATTTGGACTTGCGATGTCTTTTGGGAATGGTATTGAATGTCCTTCGAATGAGACTATAAACCGTGTGTGAACGCACGCCCAACATCTTTCACACACGTAAATCCTATCACCAACTTTCGGAAGAGAAGGCCAGTTTGGCCGTTGGTATGGATGACACGTTACACATAGCATGCACCCTGCGTGAGAAATGGAGAGAATGAAGGAAGTAAGGAAACTGAGTGAACGATATTGAACGATATGGACTGGATGACACGGGAAACGTCTGAATGAAGCGCCAGCTGGCAGCTCTTCAGTCGGCACTACCCAGGTAGGCAGCCCGTTGTGTAAACGAGTGTGGATTGTAAAGCGCTTAGAGCTTGATCTCTAGCCGAGAATAGGCGCTCTATAAGTATTCATTATAATATAATAACTGCTTCTGTGGTTACAAAATTGTCAGCATCACCTTGTTGAGTTTCCACTCTCATTGGAAGGCAGCCTCTCAGCAACTTCAGTAATAATTGTAAGAATACTACGAGAATACCGATCGCTTTTACTTTGATTACAGTGACATGTATTTGTTGGACTGACATCATGATGACTCTGCCACCTTTGTACGGTGATTTCGCTGTGATCTCCTAGCCGGGTCAGCAGTGCTGAGAGCGAAGTGGACATAGTGTGCTGCCATCTGAAACAGAATGTAACGCAGTGGAGAGGACATTGACAGAATCCCCTAATATTGCCGTCATTACACACACACACACACACACACACACACACACACACACACACACACACACACACCACACACGCCCCACACACACACACACACACACACACACACACACACACACACATATATATATATATAGAGAGAGAGAGAGAGAGAGAGAGAGAGAAGAGAGAGAGAGAGAGAGAGAGAGAGAGAGACAGAGAGAGAGAGAGAGAGAGAGAGAGAGAGAGAGAGAGAGAGAGAGAGAGAAGAACAGCCTACAAATAGAAGGGTTACTGATGCTTGTCAAAAACAACATCATCGTCTGCTTTATGACCATACATGCATCGTATCTAAATACTAAGTACATTAAATATAAATCCAAAGGAAAACTGTCGCTGCAAAGAAGTAAAGACATACAGAAGGAAAAAGAACAACAATGGATTGCTACAAAGAAAGAGCGACACACAGAAAAAAACTAAAAAACAAAACAAAAAGGGGAGGAAAGAAAGAAGAAAGACAGTACACCGAAAATGAAAAGGACTTAAAGGAACACAGACAGAAAAAGTAAACTGGAAAGGAAGACTGTTAAAAAAAAAACAAATTGACAAAAAGGACACGGACAGAAAGAAACAGGAACAGAAAGAAAACACGAAGACAAAAAGAAAGACACAAAGAAAACCCATAAGCAGAACGAAAAAAAGTATATAAAGGAGCAACCCCCCCAAAAAAAAACAACAACAAAGAACGATAAAAAAAAAAAAAACGATCACAAAACTAAGAAAGTCATAGACTGACACAGATGGGAAGAAAAACTGTACCAAAAAAAAAAAACAAAAAAACTATAGCCAGAAAGAATGAAAAACTACAACTAAAAAGAAAGAAGCGTAGAAAGAAAGTAAAGAGGCAAGAACAAAGAAGAAGGAAGAAAAGAAAAAGATAGTAAACACAACCGTTAGCAAAACGAAAAACACGTTAGGATAAAAAGAAAAAAAAAGAGAGAAACAAAA
>CM065720.1:9287019-9304519 GCA_033310375.1 Conus canariensis
GCCCAGCAATCCACTAAGTGGGGGGAAGGGGGGGGGGGGTTGGGAGAGATGAAGGGAGGGGAGAGAACGGAGAAAGGAGGGGAGGTAGTTGCACACACCGCTATGATGCAGGTCACGGAGGAATAGGCCAAAATATACCCCAGACAAATCAGGGTATAAAATGGAACAAATTAAGCGCATCTGTACTCGGTGGGAAAAGGGATGCAAGCATTTCCATACCCTTCTGGCCCAGGATATACCCCTTACGATAAGCGAATGACAGAAACATACATGCTTGTGT
The DNA here is from genome assembly GCA_033310375.1 of Conus canariensis. Classification (NCBI taxonomy): domain Eukaryota; kingdom Metazoa; phylum Mollusca; class Gastropoda; order Neogastropoda; family Conidae; genus Conus; species Conus canariensis. The sequence goes on from CM065720.1 coordinate 9,287,300, forward strand.
CCTAACAGAATCACATTCATGACTAATTACATGTTTATTCACAACCACTACATTGCTAACTTTTGAGTGTCCATGACTGTAACGTTTGGGGATCTTCCCAGGTATTCAGAAATTCGAAACCTCGCTATGCACATCGTGTAAGAGAAGCTTGCAACTGCTGTTTAGAAAGCATCAGTGTTTATCTTGACAAACTCAGAGGATCAGCAGACAATCATGCTTGACAGTGCTGTTGAGCATAATTATATCCACACATGACCAGAAATTTGCAAGGCACTCAACATAAGGTAAGTGTCTGCCTTTCTCAGTCCAGAATGACAGATTCAGGCTCCTTGGCCATTGATAATGAAATTATTGCAAAGACTAGCCAGCTGGGATGTGTTATCGTGTTCTCAAAATTCAGGCAAGAAGTGTACTAGTTTCAGCATCCAGCCAGTCAGTTTGTTCTTAGGACTAAGATGCTTTCCACGTTCCTATGCACTATATCCTCTTTACCCTGATTACCTTTTTCCAAAGATACAAAAGAAGGAATATCTAGCATCCTTCAAAAGTACGTACATGGTCTGTTCTCTCATCTCATTTAGCCCGCAACCCTGAGCAGAGACTGAAACACCATTGAATATTTCCCTATCTCTCCCTACATGGTCTGTTCTCTCGTCTCATTTAGCCCGCAACCCTGAGCAGAGACTGAAACACCATTGAATATTTCCCTATCTCTCCCTACATGGTCTGTTCTCTCATCTCATTTAGCCCGCAACCCTGAGCAGAGACTGAAACACCATTGAATATTTCCCTATCTCTCCCTACATGGTCTGTTCTCTCATCTCATTTAGCCGCAACCCTGAGCAGAGACTGAAACACCATTGAATATTTCCCTATCTCTCCCTACATGGTCTGTTCTCTCATCTCATTTAGCCTGCAACCCTGAGCAGAGACTGAAACACCATTGAATATTTCCCTATCTCTCCCTACATGGTCTGTTCTCTCATCTCATTTAGCCTGCAACCCTGAGCAGAGACTTGAAACACCATTGAATATTTCCATCTCTCCTACTGCATTGATTCTTGTGCTTTCCCAGCAGTAGTCAAGCTTAAATCACATTGATATTTGTATTATCGCTACATGGTCTGTTTAGCTTTCTTCCTTTGCTGCCCCCTGTGAGCAGGAAAAACAATTGAATACCCTACAACCAGACATGACATTATATATCCGTGCAGAACAGAGCAGAGATTAACGAACAACCACTCAATGAAACTGCATCTACTCCACCCCCATTGATTTGTGCTCACAAAGTACACGATTTAAAATGTGTGTGCATTGATTTATGGAAATGCTGTGAAGTTTTTTGTAGGGAAGGAAAAAACTCGAATACTACAGAAAGGCAAATCATTTAAAACTCCTATCAGCAATGATTTACACCCATCGAGACAATCTCAACCTGATGCACAGAAAAATGTGTCTCACCAGACGTACCTAAACATGTTCGATTTGGAACAGAGGTTGGCCTGTCTCCTCAACTTTTCTCTATCAACATGATGTCAGGCCTCGTTGGCACTAGAAATGCAGTGTATCTGACGCCATAAAACTGTGTGGCATCAGGTCTGGATGTTGCCAAATGTCGATGAAAGGACAAGCAGCGAATGGAAGCTCGTTTATTGATGTTTCGATTGAAAGGGGAATGTTTAGATGGCTGTCGAGTGCAGCTGAGTGAGCGTGTTGATGTTTTGTTGGGAGTGATGTTTGATGTGTGTGTGTGGTGGTGTGTGTGTGTGTGTGTGTGGTGTGTGTGTGTGTGTGTGGTGTGTGTGTGTGTGTGTGTGTGTGTGTGTGTGCGTGTGTGTGTGTGTGTGTGTGTGTGTGTGTGTGTGTGTGTTGTGAAAATGTGTAAAAAAAAAAGTGTGTGTGTGTACGTGTGTATTTTCATTAGTGTGTGTGTGTGTGTGTGTGTGTGTGTGTGTGTGTGTGTGTGTGTGTGTGTGTGTGTGAACTAATTATGTTCTCTGTAGTAGTCATAAGCGTCCGATTGGGATGGTAGAAAAAAACAATAAAATATACCAACAGAAAACAAAAAATATGAATTAAAGACACAAACAGCAGTAGGGATACTGCATTATAGATGTCATTGGTTACAAGCACTTTTTATGAAAGGGCATTCAAAACATTGTGTAAAAAACAATATACACCATCTACTTTTATAAGCTAGAAACCTGTACATTATCATTTTAGTGTGATGAGTTATGAATGAGGGAAATGCAATTACAATTTGTCATTTTTTTTTATTCTGGCGGATTTGTTTTCATTTGTGGTATACAGTGAGTGCATTTTCAACAAATGAATGGAGCAATACTATTCCAGTGTTAAAAACCGATATTCTCCAAACCCATATAAGACAGAAAGCATCAATGAAACTATGAAGTTTAATACAGAAATATAAGGGTCTTTTAGATACTGCTGATGGCCCGTTTACTTTACATTCCTGCTGCCCCAGTGGAAGTGGCATTAAAATATGAGTAGCAGAAGCATTAAAATATTTTCAGCTATGTTTTTAGTACGTTCATTTCCTTTACAAAGAAATGGTTTGTCACTTGCTGCTGCTTCCTCTGCACTGAATTTTTTTTAACTATCTGGACTTTTCTTCTATGATTTTCAGCTGCATTGCTCTCATGTCCCTCATTGTAACCCACTTACACACAGCAATATCAGGCTGTCCCTCATTGTAACCCACTTACACACAGCAATATCAGGCTGTCCCTCATTGTAACCACTTACACCAGCAATATCAGGCTGGTCCTCATTGTAACCCACTTACATACAGCAATATCAGCTGTCCCTCATTGTAACCCACTTACATACAGTAATATCAGGCTGTCCCTCATTGTAACCCACTTACATACAGCAATATCAGCTGTCCCTCATTGTAACCCACTTACATACAGCAATATCAGGCTGTCCCTCATTGTAACCCACTTACATACAGCAATATCAGGCTGTCCCTCATTGTAACCCACTTACACACAGCAATATCAGGCTGTCCCTCATTGTAACCCACTTACACACAGCAATATCAGGCTGTCCCTCATTGTAACCCACTTACACACAGCAACATCAGGCTGGTCCTCACGTTGGCCACCCACTGGAAGCTATCAACTCTTCCATTACATCGTTGTACAGGAAATATCAAGAGACATCGAAAGTAGGGCACACAAACCGCAAAAAACAACATGCACGTTATACGCTGAGCTGAAATGAAATGTTGTGTATTGTGATCTCCTTGATGCGAGTTCACAACACCAGACATGTTAGCTATTAGCTGTTAGCTATTTTCAGAACCAATCAAATACTGTTCAATTTATTTCTGTACCTTTGAACACCCAAAACCAAGCCCAAACTTACTAAATTCACAGCAGTTTGTCCCTGCGCAAGGCCTTTCAACTCATTTGCCTTAACATACAACCATAGCCAAAAGCTGCCGTCACGACATTACAACACTGTAATGACAGACTGTGTTTTGTTGAATGTTTGCTGTGTGATTGGGGTCACTTTATCTATGTATTCATCCATTTTTTTCATTTGTCTATCTATCTATTTTGTAAAGTGTACCACGCCATTTCTGTCATATTTTCTTTTCTTTTTAATGTGTTTTATAACACTTTTTTTGAAAGTCAGTACAATATAATACCAGGCAGCGCCATGCAAAGCATCTCAATACAAGCATTACATACACAAAACATTACACAAAAAAATAAAATGCAAAATGAAATTCAATTGATGCAAAAGAATGCATAATAACATTGTGCAATACTAAAGTTCAATACTCACATTACATACAACACAACACAAAAGTTCACAGAATAGTAATACACGGTATAACAAAACACAAGAACATGACACAGTACAGTACAGTACAATACAATATAGGACAATACAGTATAAAGAGATTTTTGGTCCAAACATATACACACACATATACTGCTAGCAGTTCAGGAAATCGTATACCTTATGACATCATAATACAGTGCATTTCGTACAGTCTTAATGAAGACAAATCTACAATAATTTTTTCTAAGATGTCATGTATACTAGTCGCGAAGAAGAAGAAGAAGAAGAAGAAGAAGAAGAAGAAGAAGAAGAGGAGGAGAGAGAAGAAGAAGAAGAAGAAGAAGAAGAAGAAGAAGAAGAAGAAGAAGAAGAAGACAGAAAGAGAAAGAAAGAGAGGAGGCAGCAGGGAACATATAAGAACAGACAGATGCACATATATAGAAAGAAACAGGCTGATAGAGGAATGGGTTTGGATGTCAGAAGCCATTATTTCACATTGTACAAACATTTTTGGCCCTTTATTTGACAGGATTCGGGAGAATGTTAAAGAAGAAAACAATAACCAAAAGACCTCAATATTACAAACATGGGGTGGGGGGGGGGGGGGGGAAGGATTTGCACATTTCAGAATTTTCTCAATACTACAGCAGATCTAAAGTTGCATACGACAGTTAATCATCAGAAACCAGAATCGCCTCCCCTCCTTCCCCTCTAATCCTCGGGGGGGGGGAGGGGGGGGGGGGGCATAGCTGAAATAGAAACTGTGAAACTCGGCGAAGCTGTGTCCGTGCGACCTCTTTCTTTTATGCCCTTTTCCTCTCAAGAGCAGTGATGCATTTGGATCCACATTAAAGAAAAGGGTATTATGTACAGCGGACAAGCAACTAGAATAAAACACTTGTAGAGACAATGCAGCAATTATACTCCACGTAACAACTGGTGAGTGATCGATATTGTATTGCATTCTATACATTAAAAACGCCCTAGTTTCAAATCAAAACGACGCCAAATGGTAATTTTAGAAGTACCAGCGGCTGAAAAAATGCATAGGGAAAAGTAAGTGACACGCTGAGAACAATCTTTTCTCCATCAGACTGCGATCGGCAGTCTCTCATCCTGTTCAGAAAACGTAGGCGTCTCGTCATAAATCCATAAATACGTTCTTTTGGCCATTAAGATGTCTAGCCCTGTTTGCCACAACTGTGCGGCAGCTCCAATATGGCCAGTGACGACTCTCATAGAATGGAGATTAATGTGGGTGTTGCGATGATAATAGGGAACAGTAATGTTTTAAAAAATAATGGTGGATACTTGCGTTGTTCAAGTGTATGTGGATGTGGTATCATGAACTTTGGAAAGCAAACTGTGGTGTATGTCCTCTCTCAGCGACCCAGTTTTACACCTTGATATCTTCGAGTATGATTGCACGTGATGAGCGTGAGGGGCGCGACTGTCACAAGGGGGTCCACTCAGAATCTTCACAAAGCCTACTTTCGTGCATGCAACCAGAATTGCTTTTCGACAATTCTACACGAGTTCAAATCGTTCAGGACTATCTGCAAATATGTCACATTAAAACCTTGCCGTGGCCAACGAGGTCTCCAGATTTGTCAGAATTCAAAATTTGTGGGACATCCATGGGAGTCCTGTCAGTGTCTGCAATTTCTTCTCTGCAGAAGCTTGGAGTGCAAGGCGTCTTTCTGCTTGAGGAGTGGCAGAGTCTACCAGAACTAGCTACCATCATCATCATCATCATCATCATCATGTCATAATTATTATTATTTCATTATTACTATAATCATCATTATTATTACCATTGTTATTATTATTACCATAATCATTATAATCATTACTATTATTGTTATCATTATTATTGTTGTTGTTGTTGTTGTTGTTGTTGTTGTTGTTGCATTTGCTATTGCTGTAGTTTTTGTCGCTTCCCGTCAATCATCATCATCATCATCATCATCATCATCATCATCTCATCATCATCGTCATCATCATCATCTATCATCGTCATTGCATTATTAACCATATATTGTAACAACCTCTGACTTTCTCCTTCCTCTTTTACTGTTAGTATCGTTATTATCATTACTACAATTACTGTTAGTATCGTTATTATCATTACTACAATTACTGTTAGTATCGTTATTATCATTACTACAATTACTGTTAGTATCGTTATTATCATTACTACAATTACTGTTAGTATCGTTATTATCATTACTACAATTACTCTTATCATTGTTGTGAGTGTTATGATATAATCATACTACTGTCATTTATGTTATCATCAGTAGTAGTAGTAGCAGTAGTAGTACTAGTAGTAATATTTTCTTTGTTTTGTTATCATTATCATTTTAGCCCATTTTGTCAGCCCTTCAGCCTCATTACCACTCCATATAACAACCCTCGTGCATCCAGTTCAAAGAGGTAAACGACTATTCGTCCTTCGTTTTCATTGTCTTTAATGTTGACTGTCTTGCTTGAAAAAGACCAAATAGGTCGAAACGCCTAGTGTTTAGGTGCAGTTTATCCTTCTGTTTGGCTGTGCAGTACCTGTTTTTAGCCCCTGTTCAGAAGGCTTCTGCAGGGCATGACACGTCCCTGCACAGCTACATTACATTTCACCCGATCACTTTTCGCCTAGCCCTTCGATCCCATGCGTAATTGAGAGTATTCCCCCTTTCCGGAGCTCCAGAAATCTCTAGTGTAACATTTCAGCCAGCTACTGACGCACAATGTGCCTGAAAGTGTTTATATGACAAACACATTGAGATCTAAACGTACAGAAACTGAACGAAAGATCACGTTGTATAAACTGGCTGTTTGCTGCTCACTAAGAGCTCTTTTACATACCTAAATAAGCCCTGTTTATGTTGGGTCACGCGATCAACCGAATTTTCGTAATAGAATGTTTTTGAAACGAGAATATTTGTAGAAACAGAATCCATGGCTGTGCTCCTCTGTTGACTGGAAAAATGGGCTTGTTTTTATGACTCACTGCGTTGTAAAGAAGCCAGCCCTCTCTCTCTTCTCTCTCTCTCTCTCTCTCTCTCTCTCTCTCTCTTTCTCTCTTTCTCTCTCTCTCTCTCTCTCTCTCTCCCTCTCTCTCTCTTTCTCTCTCTCTTCTCCTCTCTCTCTCTCTCTCTCTCTCTCTCTCTCTCTCTCTCTATTTCTCTCTCTCCAAAGGCATAAACACCACCAAATTAAGAATGTTTTCCCATTGGTAATAATGAAACATATACAATCTTCTACATTGAAAACACTCGATGCTGTTCACATGCCCCTTCTTAGAGGAATTAGCCTTAAATGAACATGTCCTCTCTGTCTATCTGTCTGTCTGTCTAATTGTCTGTCTGTCTGTCTGTCCGCCTGTCTCTCTCTCTCTCTCTCTCTCTCTCTCCTCTTTCTCCTATGAAAAGAATACGCAAACGTTTCAATCAAACCAGCAACAGCAACAGACTCTTACCATTGAAAGCGCCCCATCAGCTTCTGGTCAAAACTTCTCCTACCCTCGCCACACCATCAAGGCCTAATGAATGCGCTATTTTTACATTTATGACACAATAATGGAATTAATGATATGCTTATCCCAGCTGACCCCCCTCCCCACCCACATCCACCTCCAACTCCTCTTTCATCTTAAAACTCCACCCGTCCAAAAGGGCCTGCTTGTGATTGAAACGCACGTGCCACTAAAAAATAGTCGTGCTGCATGTTTCATGAGTCCTTGTCTGACCTTATGCCGCCGGCGGAACACGTCACAATTTGCCAGATCCTTAATGATCCAGCACAATGCTGCCAAAGTGGCTCCTTTTTTCTCTCTACCACCTCCAACCTCCACGCACATACACACTCACGCTCATCCTCCACACAAACCCTCCTCCTCCTCTTCCTCCTCCTCCTTCTCTTCTCTGTGATTTGTGCATTTCTGACGTGGGCACTGATTTGCTCGTTAGCACAAAGAGCCTGATATCAATGTTGAAGCTGTATGCTCCACAAAGGAAATGCTGACTGGCGCTTTCAGGGATGATGGATTTTGAAAGTGCATGAAACAACCATGTGGAATGTGGGCGATGGTGCAAAAAGTGTAGCTACTTTTTGTATATTGTGGTCAGTTGCGATGTGTGTGTGTGTGTGTGTGTGTGGTGTGTGTGTGTGTGTGTGTGTGTGTGTGTGTGTGTGTGTGTGCGTGCGCGCACGCCTGCCTGTGTGTGCATGCACGCCCACCTGAGTGTGTGTGTGTGTGTGTGTGAGTGTGTAGTGCGTATGTGTGTGGTGTGTGTGTGTGTGTGTGTGTGTGTGTGTGTGTGTGTGTGTGTGTGTGTGTGAACAAGATATAAACTGGAAAAGAGGTGAAGGTAGAGACTTATTGGCTACTTATTTGCAATATGTTGTGACTTGAAGTGTGTGTGTGTGTGTGCGTGTGTGTGTGTGTGTGTGTGTGTGTGTGTGTGTGTGTGTGTGTGTGTGTGTGGTGTGTGCGTGCGAGGTCATAAAGTGGAAAGTGATAGTGCAGAATGTGAGCTATTTTTGTGTAAAATATTGTGACTTATTGATTAATGTGTGTGTGTGTGTGTGTGTGTGTGTGTGTGTGTGTGTGTGTGTGTGTGTGTGTGAGTGTGTGTGGTGTGAGTGAGTGAGTGTGTGTGTGTGTGTGTGTGTGTGTGTGTGTGTGTGTGTGAGTGAGTGTGTGTGTGTGTGTGTGTGTGTGTGTGTGTGTGTGTGTATGTGTGTGTGTGTGTATGTGTGCATGTGTGCGTGCCTGTACATATGTGTGCATGCATGCATGTATGCATATGAATATGTGTGTGTGTGTGTGTGTGTGTGTGTGTGTGTGTGTGTGTGTGCATGCATGCATGTGTGCATATGAATATGTATGTGTGTGTGTGTTCTTTGTGTGCATGTTTTTGCGTGCACATATATAATGTGCATTTGTGCCTATGTGCAAATGTGTGCATATGTATTCGAGGATATGTGTTAATATGTACGCACGTGTGTCTGTATGTGTGTAAGTGTATATGTGTACAGTACGTACATGTCTACACACACACACACACACACACACACACACACACACACACACACACACACACACACACACACATACTATATCAACCCAAGAGAATTTCTGAAAAAGATCAACCATAAGTGAGGCTCGAACGTAGAGGTTTTTCTTCCTTTCGTACATACTCTTTGAGTGCTATGTGTTGCCGTTTCATTACAAGCATTCAGATTAATCTGAATTGTGTACGTATTGTCGCTGGACATGCAGCTAAAGCAAATGGAGTCAGAACCAATGACCAGAAGAACGATTTTATCGACATCTGACGAGACACGTTCGTTCTCTGCGTAGGGAAAGGAGGCTGCTAATCGATGCTTGAAGGAGAAAAGCTTTGCCTAGACACGTTAGCCTTTTTTTCTCCAACGACGCTGGCACTTCTTAGATCATCATTTTGCAATGCTGTGATTTGGGACTTGCCGTTCCCTTCCCTGTACCAGTAGATTGTGTAATTTCCGTCGCTCGTTCTTTGTCACGTACGATGTTAATACTGCTTTGCCTCAAAGCTTTGTTTTCATGTCAAATTTTTCGTCTTTTTCTTTTGTTTAAATCTTTCCTGGCATCATCACTTCCACACTGCTCACTCCTATTCCCAATGCACAACTACACCTAGCGAAGCCCATCCCTACCAACATTTCCCTCCCACCTGATTCTCCCATTCTCTCCTCTCCCCTCCCTCCTCTTCTTCCTCTTTCACCGATCATTGATGGCAATAACACCTTAATCATAGAGACAGTGTGAGGGAACGTTTCTCTCCAGCAAACGCCACCACCTCTGTCCAGTGACCATCCCTGTGGTGCTATTGCATTCCACGTCAGTCTGAGACAGTATGATGGTAAAGCTCTACATTTCTTTACATAGTATGTCCTGGCGTCAGCCACTCCAGACAGTTAAAGACACCTGCACTGCTGGTCAGGATATTTGGAGAATTCACTCAAAGACGCTTGTAAGAGGTGAGTAGTTGTGGGTCTGTAAGGAAAAGTGGTTTCCAGACTGAAGTCTGCATGACCACTGATTATTCTGGTAGTTCTTTGTTTAGATATCTCATCCTGCTCGCTTGCAGGCAAACCATGAATGGTTGCTGTCCTCAGATATGTCTGTGATGTATTCAGTCCAACCATGGATGGTCGCTGCGAGCACGCAGGATCATTGTAACGAGGTTCTCCATCTCCTGACAGGGAATCTCTCTCCTGTCTGTTGCAGGATTGTGGCCAGGAAGCAGACTGCTATGCCACTGGTCGTGGGGGTTTGTCCTCATGCTCAGGCAGGAGTTGTGTGCCATGAGGCACCGGCCCTAAGCCATCCAAGAGGTGGCCGGTCAGCTGATTCTCCATCTCATGCACTGCTGTCTAGCCAGGGAAAGAGCAGTCCACAAGTGTGGAGGTTGGGGTGAGGTGGATGGGGAAGAAAAACGAGAAAGGAGAATAGAGGTTGCCACATGCTGATTTATGCGAGTCACAGCGGAACAGGCTGAAATATACACCAGACTATACCAAGGTATAAAATGGTTTTAATGAAGATGTAGGCCATTCTGTACTTGGGTACAGAGTGATGTATGACGTGACTTTTGAGACCCTTTTGGCCCAGAATATACCTCTTATCATAAACAGATGAAAGCAATAGATATGCTTGTGTCCTAACTGAGTCAAATTCACGACATGTTTACATGTTCATTTGCAGTCACCACATTGCTAACTTTTGTGTGTCCAAGATGTAACCGTAAGGGAGCCATAAGGGATCTGCCAGGTCTTCAAAACCTCGCTGTGTACAAATCTTAAATAAATGTTAGTGAACCGCCAAGAGAAACGTGGACAAACGAGTCAAAGACAAAACACGACGCGTTTCGACCTCTTAGGTCTTCTTCAGGCAAAACACAAACAAATAGGACAATTACTAAGGAGCATGTGATGTGCTGTTTTAAAAGCACCAGCCATGTCTTGACACAGGACGAGCAGATTGTCATGCATGGTCGCGCTGTTGAGCATAATTCTTATCACACACGACCAGAAAATGGCAAAGTGTTCAACCCAAGAGGTAAGAGACTGCCTTTCTCAGCGTAGAATGGTAGATTTTACTAGGCCACAGATACTTAGCTATGGCAATGACTAGCTTTCTGGGATGTACCACTGTGTTCTCAAAGTTTGGGCAAGAAGTGTGCTGGCTTCAATATCCAGCCAGTCAGGTTGTTTAGAGATCTGAGATGCTTGTCACATTTCTATGCACTATCTCACCCTTACCCTTATTACCTTTTCATAAAACTGAAAATAGATCCAGCATCATAGCAAAGTATGCATGAGTTTTCTTATCACATTTTCCTTGTAACCTTGAGCTACGATTGGTATAAGTAACATGACTGATGGCGTCCTGATATGATTTCCCAATCTCTCCACACCACTGATTTTACGCTTTCCTTGTGCACACGCAATAGAGCAGCCACACAGCTTTTAATCTTTCTTTATTTGAAGTGTGCTTGCATTCATGGCTAACTGCGTGTGAAGCTCTTTTTTCCTTTGCTGCGTTCACTCGACGAATAAGGAGAAAAAAGTTACAAATGCATACATTGGAAACGAGAGATAAAATGTTCCTTGCAGTGAAGCAGCTGTAAAAACCAAAGAGAAAAGCTGCAAGTCAAAGACACTGCACCACATCCAACCTCAGTGAAAATTAGGCAAAATATACTCAACAAAAACAAGAAATAAAAGTATAAAAATAATAATTTGGAAAGAGAACTTAAAAGAGAAAATATATGTCAGTCGTCCTGAAGCAAATCTTTTCTCTGTCAGACATTGATTGTCAGCCTCTCTCCTGTGCACAGAAAAAGCACGTGTCTCCTCCGACGTCCATAACTGTTCGTTTGGCCATCAGGGGTCTGGCCCTGTCTTCCTCAACTGTCGCCGTTTCAACATGGCCAGGGGCGATTGGCATAGAATTCAGATTAATCTGGAGGCTGGCAATAAAAAGGGGAAATCTGTTGATGGCCACATGCTCAGAAGAAAGACAAGCTAGAGAATGAAGCCGTGTTGATGTTTTCGTTTGAAGGAGCGATGTTTAGATGTGTGTGTGTAAAGTGTGTGTGTGTGTGTGTGTGTGTGTGTGTGTGTGTGTGGGGGTGGTGTGTGTGTGGTGTGTGTGTGTGTGTGTGTGTGTGTGTGTGTGTGTGTGTGTGTGTGTGTGTGTGTGTGTGTGTGTGTGTGTGTGTGTGTGTGTGTGTGTGTGTGTGTAGTGTGTTTACGTGTGTGTGGTGTGTGTGTGTGTGTGTGTGTGTATGTGGTGTGTGTGTGTGTGTGTGTGTGTGTGTGTGTGTGTGTGTGTGTGTATGAACTGATTATGTTCTCTGTAGTAGTCATAAACTTCCGATTGGGATGGTAGAAAAAACAATAAAATAGACCAGGAGAAAACAAACAAACAAAAAAAAAATTAAAAGACACAAACAGCAGTAGGGATACTGCATTATAGATGTCATTGGTTACAAGTACTTTTTATGAAAGGGCATTCAAAACATTGTGTAAAGAACAAAATACACCATCTACTTTTATAAGTAGAAACCTGTACATCATCAGTTTAGTGTGATGAGGTATGAATGAGGGAAATGCAATTACAATTTGCCATCTTTTTTTTTTCATTCTGTCGGGTTTGTTTTCATTTGCGGTATACAGTGAGTGCATGTTCAACAAAGGAATGGAGCAATACTATTCCAGTGTTTAAAAACTGATATTCTCCAAACCTGCATGAGACAGAAAGCATTAATGAAACTATGAAGTTTAATACAGAAATATAAGGGTCTTTTAGATATTGCTGATGGCCCGTTTACTTTACATTCCTGCTGCCCCAGTGGAAGTGGCATTAAGATATGAGTGGTAGAGAAGTTAAAATATTTCCAGCTATTTTTAGTACATTCATTTTCTTTACAAAGAAATGGTTTGTCATTTGCTGCTGCTTCCTCTGCACTGAATTTTTTTTTGTATACTATCTGGATTTTTCTTCTATGATTTTTCAGCTGCATTGCTCTCATGTCCCTCATTGTAACCCACTTACATACAGCAATATCAGGCTGTCCCTCATTGTAACCCACTTACATACAGCAATATCAGGCTGGTCCTCATTGTAACCCACTTACATACAGCAATATCAGGCTGTCCCTCATTGTAACCCACTTACACACAGCAATATCAGGCTGTCCCTCATTGTAACCCACTTACACACAGTAATATCAGGCTGTCCCTCATTGTAACCCACTTACATACAGCAATATCAGGCTGTCCCTCATTGTAACCCACTTACATACAGCAATATCAGGCTGGTCCTCATTGTAACCCACTTACATACAGCAATATCAGGCTCTCCCTCATTGTAACCCACTTACATACAGCAATATCAGGCTGTCCCTCATTGTAACCCACTTACATACAGCTATATCAGGCTGTCCCTCATTGTAACCCACTTACATACAGCAATATCAGGCTGTCCCTCATTGTAACCCACTTACACACAGTAATATCAGGCTGTCCCTCATTGTAACCCACTTACATACAGCAATATCAGGCTGTCCCTCATTGTAACCCACTTACAACAGCAATATCAGGCTGTCCCTCATTGTAACCCACTTACATACAGCAATATCAGGCTGGTCCTCATTGTAACCCACTTACATACAGCAATATCAGGCTGGTCCTCACGTTGGCCACCCACTGGAAGCTATCAATTCCTACATGACATCGCTGTACAGGAAATATCAAGAGACATCAAAAGTAGGGCACAGAAACCGCAAAAAAACAACATGCACGTTATACGCTGAGCTAAAATGAAATGTGTATTGTGGTCTCCTTGATGCGATTTCACAACACCAGACATTGCAGGTCTTGTCGTTAGCTATTTTCAGAACCAATCAAATTCTGTTCAGTTTATTTCTGTATTTTTGAACACCCAGAAACAAGCCCAAACTTACTAAATTCACAGCAGTTTGTCCCTGCACAAGGCTTCTTCAACACATTTGCCTTAACATACAACCATAGCCAAAAACTGCCGTCATGATATTACAACCACACTGTAATGTCAGACTGTGCTTTGTTGAATGTTTGCTGTATGATTGGTGTCACTTTATCTATGTATTCATCCTTTTTTTCCTATTCATCTATTTTGTAAAGTGTACCACGCCAGTTTCTGTCATTTTTTTTTTCTTTTTGATGTTTTTTTTATAACATTTTATTGAAAGTCAGTACAATATAATACCGGCAGTGCTATGCTAGGCATCTCAATACAAATATTACATACACAAAAACATTACACAAAAAAATAAAATACAAAATAAAATTCAAATGATGCAAAAGAATGCATAACATAGTGCAATACTAAAGCTCAATACTCACATTACATACTACATACCACAAAAGAGCATAGAATAGTAATACACGGTATAACAAAACACAATAACATGACACAGTACAGTACAATACAATATAGGACAAAGTACAAAGAGATTTTTGGTCCAAACATATACACACACATATACTGCCAGCAAGTTAGGAAATCGTATACCTTATGACATCATAATACAATGCATTTCGTACAGACTTTTGAAGACAAATCTACAAAAATCTTTGATGCAGTCTCGAAGAAGAAGAAGAAGAAGAAGAAGACAGAAAGAGAAAGAAAGAGAGGGGGCAGCAGGAAACATATAAGGACAAACAGATGCACATATATAGAAAGAAACAGGCTGATAGAGGAATGGGTTTGGATGTCAGCAGCCATTATTTCACATTGTACATACATTTTTGGCCCTTTATTTGACAAGACTCGGGAGAATGTTAAAGAAGAAAACAATAACCAAAAGACCTCAATATTACAAACATGGGGAGGGTGGGGAGGAGATGCATTTGCACATTTCAGAATTTTCTCAATACTACAGCAGATCTAAAGTTACATACTACAATTAATCATCAGAAACCAGCGGAATATATAACATCCATTTGACAGAGAAGTCATCATGATTTGAATTTAGATAGGCATTTCTGTCACATATTACCTGGGTGTATCTCTCAGCGTAATTGCCTCCCCTCCTTTTCCTCTAATCCTCGGGGCCATAGCTGAAATACAAACTGTGAAACTCGGCGAAGCTGTGGCTTTCATTATCCGTGCGACCTCTTTCTTTTATGCCCTTTTTCCCTCAAGAGCAGTGATGCATTTGGATCCACATTAAAGAAAAGGGTATTATGTACAGCGGACAAGCAACCTAGAATAAAACACTTGTAGAGACAATGCAGCAATAATACTCCACGTAACAACTGGTGAGTGATCGATATTGTATTGCATTCTACACATTAAAAATGCCCTGGTTTCAAATCAAAACGACGCCAAATGGTAATTTTAGAAGTACCAACGGCTGAAAAAAATGCATAGGGAAAAGTGACTTGCTGAGAGCAATCTTTTCTCCATCAACAGTGACTGGCAGTATCCCATCCTGTTCAGAAACCGTAGGCGTCTCGTCATAAATCCATAAATACGTTCTTTTGGCCATTAAGGTGTCTAGACCTGTTTGCCACAACTGTGTGGCAGCTCCAATATGACTGGTGACGATTCTCATAGAATGGAGATTAATGTGGGTGTTGTGATGAAAATAGGGAACAGTATGTAGTATTTAAAAAAAATGTGGGATATTTGCGTTGTTCAACTGTATGTGGATGTGGTATCATGAACTTTGGAAAGCAAACTGTGGTGTATGCAGTATAATGAACTTTGGAAAGCAAACTGTGGTGTATGTCCTCTCTCAGCGACCCAGTTTTACACCTTGTCATCTTCCAGCATGATTGCACGTGATAAGCGTGAGGGGCGCGACTGTCACAAGGGGGTCCAGTCAGCATCTTCACAAAGCCTACTTTCGTGCATGCAACCAGAATTGCTTTTCGACAATTCTACCCGAGTTCAAATCGTTCAGGACTATTTGAAAATATGTCACATTAAAACCTTGCCGTGGCCAACGAGGTCTCAAGACTTGTCAGAATTCAAAATTTATGGGACATAAATGGGAGTCCTGTCAGTGTCTGCAATTCCTTCTCTGCAGAAGCTTGGATTGTTAGGCGTCTTTCTACTTGAGGAGTGGCAGAGTCTACCAGGACTAGCTTATCATCATCATCATCATCATCATCATCATCATCATCATCATTTCATCATTGATCATCATCATCATCATCATCATCATCATCATCATCATTGTCATAATTATTATTATTTCATTATTAATATAATCATCATTATTATTACCATTATTATTGTTATTATTATTATCATCTATACTATTATTGTTATCATTATCATTGTTATTATTATTGTTGTTGTTGCAGTTGCTATTGCTGTTGTTGTTGCTTCCATCATCATCATCATCATCATCATCATCATCATCATCATCATCATCATCATCATCATCATCTATCATCGTCATTGCTATTATAACCATATATTTTAACAACCTCTGACTCTTCTCCTTCCTCTTTTTCTGTTAGTATCGTTATTATCATTGCTACAATTACTCTTATCGTTATTGTGAGTATTATGATATAATCATACTACTATCATTAATCTGATCTTAGTAGTAGTGGTAGCAGTAGTAGTACTAGTAGTAATATTTTCCTTGTTACTACAATTACTGTTATCATTATTGTGAGTTTATTATATAATCATACTTCTATCATTAATGTGATCATTAGTAGTAGTAGTAGCAGTAGTAGTACCAGTAGTAATATTTTCTTTGTTTCGTTATCATTACCACTATCATTTTAACCCATTCTGTCAATCTTAAATAAATGTTAGCGAACTGCTAAAAAAAACAAAAAAAAACGTGGACAAACGAATCACAAGACGAAACACGATGCGTTTCGATCTCTTAGGTCTTCTTCAGGCAAGATATAAAACAATCATTACAACGAAAATGAACGAGCAGTCACTTATCTTCAATCAGTTCAGCGCAAGATAGGCGTTGAATGAAAACGAGGCTGTCAGAAGGGAGGTAATGTGTGAGCCAAGGTAGTAATGATAATAATTATATTCCTTATAGGAATACTAAAAATGGTAATGATGATGATCAAAATAATTGAAAAAATAAATAAAGACAGGATTACTACCACTTTTGGTGATGATATGGTAATCGTAGTTGTAGCATGGGAGAGAGGAGAGTGGGTTAGAGGATTCTTAAACAGCATGGTTGCCGTGGCAACTCTACAGCCTCATAACCACTCTGTATAACCATCGTGCACCCAGTAAAAAGATTCAAAATGGAGTGACTGATGGCAGAGACAAAGCAAAATTTAAAAAGAGAGGGTGTAGGTACCGCCAATGACATTGAC
>CM065720.1:9309519-9314519 GCA_033310375.1 Conus canariensis
GACAGGGAATCTCTCTCCTGTCTGTTGCAGGATTGTGGCCAGGAAGCAGACTGCTATGCCACTGGTCGTGGGGGTTTGTCCTCATGCTCAGGCAGGAGTTGTGTGCCATGAGGCACCGGCCCTAAGCCATCCAAGAGGTGGCCGGTCAGCTGATTCTCCATCTCATGCACTGCTGTCTAGCCAGGGAAAGAGCAGTCCACAAGTGTGGAGGTTGGGGGTGAGGTGGATGGGGAAGAAAAACGAGAAAGGAGAATAGAGGTTGCCACATGCTGATTTATGCGAGTCACAGCGGAACAGGCTGAAATATACACCAGACTATACCAAGGTATAAAATGGTTTTAATGAAGATGTAGGCCATTCTGTACTTGGGTACAGAGTGATGTATGACATGACTTTTCAGACCCTTTTGGCCCAGAATATACCTCTTATCATAAACAGATGAAAGCAATAGATATGCTTGTGTCCTAACTGAGTCAAATTCACGACATGTTTACATGTTCATTTGCAGTCACCACATTGCTAACTTTTGTGTGTCCAAGATGTAACCGTAAGGGAGCCATAAGGGATCTGCCAGGTCTTCAAAACCTCGCTGTGTACAAATCTTAAATAAATGTTAGTGAACCGCCAAGAGAAACGTGGACAAACGAGTCACAAGACAAAACACGACGCGTTTCGACCTCTTAGGTCTTCTTCAGGCAAAACACAAACAAATAGGACAATTACGTAAGGAGCATGTGATGTGCTGTTTTAAAAGCACCGCCATGTCTTGACACAGGACGAGCAGATTGTCATGCATGGTCGCGCTGTTGAGCATAATTCTTATCACACACGACCAGAAAATGGCAAAGTGTTCAACCCAAGAGGTAAGAGACTGCCTTTCTCAGCGTAGAATGGTAGATTTTACTAGGCCACAGATACTTAGCTATGGCAATGACTAGCTTTCTGGGATGTACCACTGTGTTCTCAAAGTTTGGGCAAGAAGTGTGCTGGCTTCAATATCCAGCCAGTCAGGTTGTTTAGAGATCTGAGATGCTTGTCACATTTCTATGCACTATCTCACCCTTACCCTTATTACCTTTTCATAAAACTGAAAATAGATCCAGCATCATAGCAAAGTATGCATGAGTTTTCTTATCACATTTTCCTTGTAACCTTGAGCTACGATTGTAAAGTAACATGACTGATGGCGTCCTGATATGATTTCCCAATCTCTCCACACCACTGATTTTACGCTTTCCTTGTGCACACGCAATAGAGCAGCCACACAGCTTTTTAATCTTTCTTTATTTGAAGTGTGCTTGCATTCATGGCTAACTGCGTGTGAAGCTCTTTTTTCCTTTGCTGCGTTCACTCGACGAATAAGGAGAAAAAAGTTACAAATGCATACATTGGAAACGAGAGATAAAATGTTCCTTGCAGTGAAGCAGCTGTAAAAACCAAAGAGAAAAGCTGCAAGTCAAAGACACTGCACCACATCCAACCCCAGAGAAAATTAGCAAAATATACTCAACAAA
The DNA here is from genome assembly GCA_033310375.1 of Conus canariensis. NCBI lineage: Eukaryota > Metazoa > Mollusca > Gastropoda > Neogastropoda > Conidae > Conus > Conus canariensis. Next base: position 9,311,034 of record CM065720.1, read on the forward strand.
AACAAGAAATAAAAGTATAAAAATAATAATTTGGAAAGAGAACTTAAAAGAGAAAATATATGTCAGTCGTCCTGAAGCAAATCTTTTCTCTGTCAGACATTGATTGTCAGCCTCTCTCCTGTGCACAGAAAAAGCACGTGTCTCCTCCGACGTCCATAACTGTTCGTTTGGCCATCAGGGGTCTGGCCCTGTCTTCCTCAACTGTCGCCCGTTTCAACATGGCCAGGGGCGATTGGCATAGAATTCAGATTAATCTGGAGGCTGGCAATAAAAAGGGGAAATCTGTTGATGGCCAAATGCTCAGAAGAAAGACAAGCTAGAGAATGAAGCCGTGTTGATGTTTTCGTTTGAAGGAGCGATGTTTAGATGTGTGTGTATATGTGTGTGTGTGTGTGTGTGTGTGTGTGTGTGTGTGTGTGTGTGTGTGTGTGTGCGCGTGTGTGTGTGTGTGTGTGTGTGGTGGAGTGTGTGTGTGTGTGTGTGTGTTGTGTGTGTTTGTGTGTGTGTGTGTGTGTGTGTGTGTGTGTGTGTGTGTGTGTGTGTGTGTGTGTGTGTGAATGTGTGTACGTGTGTATTTTCATTACTGTGTGTGTGTGTGTGTGTGTGTGTGTGTGTGTGTGTGTGTGTGTGTGTGTGTGTGTATGAACTGATTATGTTCTCTGTAGTAGTCATAAACTTCCGATTGGGATGGTAGAAAAAACAATAAAATAGACCAGCAGAAAACAAACAAAGAAACAAAAATTAACAGACACAAACAGCAGTAGGGATACTGCATTATAGATGTCATTGGCTACAAGCACTTTTTATGAAAGGGCATTCAAAACATTGTGTAAAGAACAATATACACCATCTACTTTTATAAGATAGAAACCTGTACATCATCAGTTTAGTGTGATGAGGTATGAATGAGGGAAATGCAATTACAATTTGCCATCTTTTTTTTTCATTCTGTCGGGTTTGTTTTCATTTGCGGTATACAGTGAGTGCATGTTCAACAAAGGAATGGAGCAATACTATTCCAGTGTTTAAAAACTGATATTCTCCAAACCTGCATGAGACAGAAAGCATTAATGAAACTATGAAGTTTAATACAGAAATATAAGGGTCTTTTAGATATTGCTGATGGCCCGTTTACTTTACATTCCTGCTGCCCCAGTGGAAGTGGCATTAAGATATGAGTGGTAGAGAAGTTAAAATATTTCCAGCTATTTTTAGTACATTCATTTTCTTTACAAAGAAATGGTTTGTCATTTGCTGCTGCTTCCTCTGCACTGAATTTTTTTTTGTATACTATCTGGATTTTTCTTCTATGATTTTTCAGCTGCATTGCTCCCATGTCCCTCATTGTAACCCACTTACATACAGCAATATCAGGCTGTCCCTCATTGTAACCCACTTACATACAGCAATATCAGGCTGGTCCTCATTGTAACCCACTTACATACAGCAATATCAGGCTGTCCCTCATTGTAACCCACTTACACACAGCAATATCAGGCTGTCCCTCATTGTAACCCACTTACATACAGCAATATCAGGCTGTCCCTCATTGTAACCCACTTACACACAGCAATATCAGGCTGTCCCTCATTGTAACCCACTTACACACAGCAATATCAGGCTGTCCCGCATTGTAACCCACTTACATACAGCAATATCAGGCTGGTCCTCACATTGGCCACCCACTGGAAGCTATCAACTCTTCCATTACATCGTTGTACAGGAAATATCAAGAGACATCAAAAGTAGGGCACAGAAACCGCAAAAAAAAAAAAACATGCACGTTATACGCTGAGCTAAAATGAAATGTTGTGTATTGTGGTCTCCTTGATGCGATTTCACAACACCAGACATTGCAGGTCTTGTCGTTAGCTATTTTCAGAACCAATCAAATTCTGTTCAGTTTATTTCTGTATTTTTGAACACCCAGAAACAAGCCCAAACTTACTAAATTCACAGCAGTTTGTCCCTGCACAAGGCTTCTTCAACACATTTGCCTTAACATACAACCATAGCCAAAAACTGCCGTCATGATATTACAACCACACTGTAATGTCAGACTGTGCTTTGTTGAATGTTTGCTGTATGATTGGTGTCACTTTATCTATGTATTCATCCTTTTTTTCCTATTCATCTATTTTGTAAAGTGTACCACGCCAGTTTCTGTCATTTTTTTTTCTTTTTGATGTTTTTTCTAATAACATTTTATTGAAAGTCAGTACAATATAATACCAGGCAGTGCTATGCTAGGCATCTCAATACAAGTATTACATACACAAAAACATTACACACAAAAAAAAATACAAAATAAAATTCAAATGATGCAAAAGAATGCATAACATAGTGCAATACTAAAGCTCAATACTCACATTACATACTACATACCACAAAAGAGCATAGAATAGTAATACATGGTATAACAAAACACAATAACACGACACAGTACAGTACAATACAATATAGGACAAAGTACAAAGAGATTTTTGGTCCAAACATATACACACACATATACTGCTAGCAAGTTAGGAAATCGTATACCTTATGACATCATAATACAATGCATTTGTACAGACTTGATGAAGACAAATCTACAATAATCTTATTTAAGATGTCATGTACCAGTCGAGAAGAAGAAGAAGAAGAAGAAGACAGAAAGAGAAAGAAAGAGAGGGGGCAGCAGGAAACATATAAGGACAAACAGATACACATATATAGAAAGAAACAGGCTGATAGAGGAATGGGTTTGGATGTCAGTAGCCATTATTTCACATTGTACATACATTTTTGGCCCTTTATTTGACAAGACTCAGGAGAATGTTAAAGAAGAAAACAATAACCAAAAGACCTCAATATTACAAACATGGGGAGGGTGGGGAGGAGATGCATTTGCACATTTCAGAATTTTCTCAATACTACAGCAGATCTAAAGTTACATACTACAATTAATCATCAGAAACCAGCGGAATATATAACATCCATTTGACAGAGAAGTCATCATGATTTGAATTTAGATAGGCATTTCTGTCACATATTACCTGGGTGTATCTCTCAGCGTAATTGCCTCCCCTCCTTTTCCTCTAATCCTCGGGGCATAGCTGAAATACAAACTGTGAAACTCGGCGAAGCTGTGTCTTTCATTATCCGTGCGACCTCTTTCTTTTATGCCCTTTTTCCCTCAAGAGCAGTGATGCATTTGGATCCACATTAAAGAAAAGGGTATTATGTACAGCGGACAAGCAACCTAGAATAAAACACTTGTAGAGACAATGCAGCAATAATACTCCACGTAACAACTGGTGAGTGATCGATATTGTACTGCATTCTACACATTAAAAATGCCCTGGTTTCAAATCAAAACGACGCCAAATGGTAATTTTAGAAGTACCAATGGCTGAAAAAAATGCATAGGGAAAAGTGACTTGCTGAGAGCAATCTTTTCTCCATCAGACAGCGACTGGCAGTATCCCATCCTGTTCAGAAACCGTA
>CM065720.1:9319519-9342019 GCA_033310375.1 Conus canariensis
CTTCAATGCCACTGGTTGTGGGGGTTTGTCCTCATGCTCAGGCAGGAGTTGTGTGCCACGAGGCACCAGCCCTAAGCCATCCAAGAGGTGGCCTGTCAGCTGATCCACCGTCTCACGCACTGCTGCCTAGCCAGGGAAAGAGCAGTCCACAAGTGTGGAGGATGGGGGTGAGGTGGATGGGGAAGAAAAACGAGAAAGGAGAAGAGAGGTTGCCACATGCTGATGTATGCGAGTCGCAGAGGAACAGGCTGAAATATACACCAGACTGTACCAAGGTATGAAATGGTTTTAATGAAGGTGAAGGCCATTTTGTACTTGGGTGCAGAGTGATGTATGACGTGAGTTTTCAGACCCTTTTGGCCCAGAATATACCTCTTATCATAAACAGATGAAAGCAATAATATACTTGTGTCCTAACCGAGTCAAATTCATGACATGTTTACATGTTCATTTGCAGTCACCACATTGCTAACTGTTGTGTGTCCAAGATGTAACCGTAAGGGAGCCATAAGGGATCTGCCCAGGTCTTCAAAACCTCGCTGTGTACAAATCTTAAATAAATATTAGCGAACCGCCAAGAGAAACGTGGACAAACAAGTCACAAGACAAAACACGACGCGTTTCGACCTCTTAGGTCTTCTTCAGGCAAAACACAAACAAATAGGACAATTACATAAGGAGCATGTGATGTGCTGTTTTAAAAGCACCGGCCATGTCTTGACACAGGACGAGCAGATTGTTATGTATGGTCGCGCTGTTGAGCATAATTCTTATCACACACGACCAGAAAATGGCAAAGTGTTCAACCCAAGAGGTAAGAGACTGCCTTTCTCAGCGTAGAATGGTAGATTTTACTAGGCCACAGATACTTCAGCTATGGCAATGACTGGCTTTCTGGGATGTACCACTGTGTTCTCAAAGTTGGGCAAGAGGTGTGCTGGCTTCAATATCCAGCCAGTCAGTTTGTTTTAGAGGTCTGAGATGCACTATCTCACTCTTACCCTTATTACCTTTTCATAAAACTGAAAATATGTCCAGCTTCAGTTTCAGTTTCATCAAGGAGGCGTCACTGCGTGCGGACTAGTCCATATACGCTACACCACATCCCTAAGTTTTGAGACCACATTACGCATGATTTGAAGCTGATGGATAAATGAATTAACAACTAAGATGAGACAATAGAAGAAGAGGGTCTCGTGGCTACGACTCAGCGGTTGTCTGACCTACGCATTTGCCCAACGCGCTGGTCAGACCTTGAGTGCCTACCTACCATGTGTTTGGGTTTTTTTTTAATGTGTGTGTAGTGAATGTAGACGTGTGTGTATGATGTGTGGGCATGGGCCAATGTGTGTGTGTGGGCGCATGTGTGTGTGTGTGTGTGTGTGTGTGTGTGTGTGTGTGTGTGTGTGTGTGTGTGTGTGTATGTGTGTGTGTGCGTGTATGTGTGTGTGTCCGCAGGCGCATGTGCACAGGCGTGCGCGCCCCTGCGAGCGCGCACGCGCGTGTGTGTGCACGTGTGTGTGTGTGTGCATCTGTGTGTGTGTGTGTGTGTGTGTGTGTGTGTGTGTGTGTTGTGCGTGTGTGTGTGTGTGCGGTGCCTGCATGTATGTGCACGTGTGTGTGCGTGTGCAGAAGTGGTCTGATGTGTGTGTGTGTGTGTGTGTGGTGTGTGTTGTGTGTGTGTGTGTGTGTGTGTGTGTGTGTGTGATTTGTGGGATTGTTGAATACACGTATCTGTATATATGCTATATGTGTACATATCTGTGCGTGTTGTGTGGTGTGTGTGTGTGTGTGGTGTGTGTGTGTGTGTGTGTGTCTTTGTATATGGGCGTGTACGCATGTGCGTGTATGTGTGCATTTGTGCGCTTATGTGTATGCGTGTATGTGCGCACGTGTGTGGGTGTGAATGTGCACTTGCACACATATGTATATGTGTGTGGGTAGGAGCGAGCGAACGTAAGCACACACGTTTGTATGTGTGTGTATGTGTGAGCGCGTGCGCGCGCACGTGTGTTTGTGTGTGCGTGCACGTGTGCGTGCGTGTGCGTGCGCGCGCATGTGTGTGTAGTGACTGCGTGCGTCCAGAATGTCCAGCATCATAGCAGATTATGCACTAATTTTCTTATCACATCTTCCTCGCAACCTTGAGCTACGATTGTTAAAATAACATGACTGATGGCGTCCTGATATTATTTCCCAATCTCTCCACACCACTGATTTTACGCTTTCCTTGTGCACACTCAATAGAGCAGCCACAGCCTTTTAATCTTTCTTTATTTGAAGTGTGCTTGCATTCATGGCTAACTGCGTATGAAGCTTTTTTTCCTTTGCTGCTTTCACTCGACGAATAAGGAGAAAAAAGTTACAAATGCATACATTGGAAACGAGAGATAAAATATTCCTTGCAGCGAAAGCAGTTGTAAAAAACAAAGAGAAAAGCTGCAAGTCAAAGAAACTGCACTACATCCAACCCCCAGAGAAATGTAGCAAAATATACTCAACAAAAACAAGAAATAAAAATGTAAAAATAATAATTTGGAAAGAGAACTTAAAAGAGAAAATATATCTCAGTCGTCTTTTCTCTATCAGACATTGATTGTCAGCCTCTCTCCTGTGCACAGAAAAAGCACGTGTCTCCTCCGACGTCCATAACTGTTCGTTTGGCCATCAGGGGTCTGGCCCTGTCTTCCTCAACTGTCGCCCGTTTCAACATGGCCGGCGGCGATTGGCATAGAATTCAGATTAATCTGGAGGCTGGCAATAAAAAGGGGAAATCTGTTGATGGCCAAATGCTCAGAAGAAAGACAAGCTAGAGAATGAAGCCGTGTTGATGTTTTCGTTTGAAGGAGCGATGATTAGATGTGTGTGTGTGTGTGTGTGTGTGTGTGTGTGTGTGTGTGTGTGTGTGTGTGCGTGCGTGCGTGCGTGCGTACGTGCGTGTGTGTGTGTGTGTGTGTGTGTGTGTGTGTGTATGTGTGTGTGTGTGTGTGTGTGTGTGTGTGTGTGTGTGTGTGTGCATGATATTTCAGGATTTTGCAAACACATGAATGCATAATGTTGTGCACATGTGAATATACATGCATGCTTGTGTGTAGATGTGTGTGTGTGTGTGTGTGTGTGTGTGTGTGTGTGTGTGTGTGTGCGTGCGTGCGTGCGTGTGTGTGTGTGTGTGTGTGTGTGTGTGTGTGTGTGTGTGTGTGTGTGTGTGTGTGTGTATGTGTGTGTGTGTGTGCGCCCGCACGCGTGTGTGTGTGTGCGCACACGCTTATGTGTGTCTGTGTGTGGTTTCGCATGCGCGTGTTTATGTGAAATTTACATGTCACTGGTATGTTAGTTACCATCCTAGATTATAATTCACTTTAAGTTAGTATTTGATTCATTGCCTTAATGTATGATCATACATTAAGGTGATGAATCAACTACTAACTCAAAGTGAATAAAATCTAGGAAGGTGACTCAGACCCTATGGCGAAACAGTTTCAAGTGCATTATATCTAAAGTAATGCTGCTTGTGGGACCATTTCATCTGACACACACTCAGAGAACAGGCACACAGAGCAAACATTAAAACTTTACAGAAAGGGACGTTTCAAGAGTGCCTTTTTTAACTAACTGATATACACACACAGAAAAAAAGACAACAGAAGAAACTGAACAAGCATAAATTAGCATTCATTCCAGAGTTATATTGCCTTTTGATCTGCAATGGTATCTCACACAAGATACAGAACACAAAACAAATGCAGATAACCTCGATATGGCTTAATAGGTGAGGAATTCTAAAAGCTGTGGATGGGAAGACATCCACGGTAAATGACAAAGAAGGGAGACAATGTTTGCATCTTCTCTCTCTCTCTCTCTCTCTCTCTCTCTCTCTGTATATAGATAGATAGATAGATAGATAGATAGATAGATAGATAGATAAAGATAGATGGGACAGGACATTCAAAACACAGTGCGAGCAAAGAGAGATATATACCATCCAATATTATAAGATAAAAAGCTGTATGTCATCATTTTCGTGAGATGGTTCGGGGGAATGCAATTAATTGACATTTGCAATTTCTTTTTAATTGAATGATCTGTTTTTGTTTAGGGTATACATGTGAGTGTATTTTCAACAAATGAATTCAGCATCACAATTCCAGACTTAAATTTCGTTATCCACCAGACCCACATAAGAGAGAGAGAGAAGAGAGAGAGAGAGAGAGAGAGAGAGAGAGAGAGAGAGAGAGAGAGAGAGAGAGAGAGAGAGAGAGAGAGAGACTAAAAGTTTAAAACAGAAATATAAATGTCTTTTAGATACTGCTTCACCGTTCACTTACTTTACATTCCTTCTGCCCCAGTGATGAATAGAAGAGGCATTAAAAGCATTACAAACAATTTTTTTGTCCGTCCATTTTTTCCCCACAAAGAAATGGTTATTCACCTGCCTCTGCTTCTTTTGCATTTCGCTTTTCTAAACCTGCGTCTATGTTTTTCTAAAGTCTGCCAGTGGAATTGCCCCATTGTCCCTCACTGTAGCCCACTTACATTCAGCCATGTCAGGCTGGTCCTCCCGTTGGCCACCCACTGGAAGTCATCAACTCTTCCATTACATCGATGTGCAGGAAATGTCAACAGACATCAACAGTAGGGCATCGAAAGTGGGAAAACGGTATGCGCATTTTGCTGTCAGATAAAATGAAATGTTGCGTGCTTTAGTCTTCTTCTTAATGTACAGTCACCACAACATCAGACCCAGAGTTGAACATTGGAGGCCCTATCACTAACTTAACATTTTCAGAACCATTCAAATGCGGTTCGTTCAGTTTATGTTTTTTTTTTTTAAAAGACCATTTTTAATATTAAATCATTTTCCAAACACATACATTACAAATTGATAACGTAACATTTCAAAAAGAAAAAAACAAACAAAAAAGGCCATTGAACAATCAAACATCCTTGTACACAAAGCAAAAGGGGGACCAGGGTCGAGGGGGAGGGGGGGGATGCTGAGGGTAAGGGACAGGGGAGGTCCATTAACATTTTCATATCAAACACAAATCAAACATGGTTGTATACAAATATTGAACCATTTTTGAAAACATACAGTTTAAGTAGATCTTTTATTAATGTGGTGGTTTACACCACATACTATGTTAAAACACATATATTTTATTTTGAATTCTAACGTTCAAACTAATCGAGAACTGAATTGTACAGAAACCAAGTTTGTTCAAACTGTGCACAAGTTCCATTTGTAATTGCCATGTAACGTTCTAAGTAATATCTGTCACTCAATAATATAACAAAGGTATGTACATGTGGTTGTGCATTTTATGTCTTGGCTGAACGCTCAGAAAAAAAGCCCGAAACTTACCAAATTCGCAAAAGTTTGTTCCTGTGCAAATGCCTTTAAACCTCATTTGCCAGAACAGAGGCCTAGCCAAAGAACTTTTGTCGTGATATGATATCCATCCTGTAATGTTAAACTGTGTTTTGTTGTATGTTACTGTGTAATTGGTGTCACTTTATCTATGTATTTATCCATTGTTTATTTGTCTATTCAACCATTTTGTAAAGTATACCACACCAGCTTCTGCCATTTATTACCTGAGTGTATCTCTAAGCATAAAGCCCCCCCCCCCCCCCCCCCCCCCCCCCGCGCCTTCCCCTTCCACCCCTCTAACTGCCATGGAGGGCACAGGTGAAATAAAAACTGTGAAACTTGGTGAAGCTGTGAATCTTTCACTGTCCATGTGACCTTTTTCTTTTCGTGTACTTTTTTCCCCTCATGAGCAGTGATGCATTTTGCTCCACATTAGAAGAAAAAAGCATTATGTATAGCGGACAAGAAACTTAGAGTAAAACGCTTTTAGAAGCAATGCAGCAATTTTGCATTCCACACATTCAAAACGCCCTAGTTTCAAATTAAAACGACACGAAACGGTAATAAAATAGAAGACCCCACGGCAGAGAAAGCGCACAGGGAAAAGTAAGGGACGCGCTGAATCGAGTATTTTCTCCGTCAGACTAAGATCGGCAGTCTAAGCATCCTGCTCAGAAAATGTAGGCGCCTCGTCATAAGTCCATAAACTTCGTTCTTTAGCCATTCAGATGTCTAGCCCTGTTTGCCACAATTGTGCGGCAGCTCCAATATGACCGGTGATGATTCTCCTAGAATGGAGATTAATGTGCGTGTTGCAATGAAAATAGGGAACAGCAGTGTTAAAAGAAAAAAGTGGGGGATGTTTACGTTGTTCAACTTGATGTGGATGTGGTATCATGAACTTTGGAAAGCGAACTGTGGTGTATGTCCTCCCTCAGTTACCCACTTTCACACCTTGTCAGCTTTGAGATGATTGCACGTGATAAGCGTGAGAGACGCGAACAGACACAAGGGGGTCCAGTCAGCATATTCACACGGCATAGTGGATCAAAACTGGTTTTCGACAATTCTCTCTGCGTTCAAATCATCTCTAAAAAAAAAAAATCTCAAAAACATGTCACATTCGGAACTTGCCATGGCCAAGAAGGACGCCAAAATTGTCAACCTTTTACATTTTCGGGACATACTTCCCCCTCCATAAAAGTTTGAAGTGCTGGGTGTCTTCCTACACGAGGAGTAGCAGAGACTCTACTAGGACCAGCTCATTATTATCAGCGCCATCGTCATCATCATCATAACGGCAGCAGCAGCAGCAGCAGCAGCAGCATTATCATTATTGCTACTACAACCATATATTGTAATTATCCTCTACTCTTCTCCTTTCTCTTCTGTTCAGTGTTAGTATCATTATCATCATGACTACAAACAATATTATAGTTATTGTGTTATTATTACATGTGTTTTATACTACCATTATTACTAAAATCATTATAATCAGCAGTAGTGGTGTTATTTTTTTATTTCTTTATCATTATTATAATCATTTTAATCCGTGTTATCTCCCCTTCAGTCTCGTTTCCATTCTGCAGCCTTTTCACACACACCCAGCTGGAAGAGATTAGGGACTGTTCGTCCTTCCTTCTCATTGCCTTGAATGCTACTTGTCTTGCCTGAAGAAGACTAAAACGGTCGAAACGCGTTGTGCTTGTCTCGTCAATTTGTGTCTTCTTTTGGTTGGCGACGCAGTACTTCTGTCTTTGGTCCAGCTCAGAACGCTTTTGCAGGGCATGAGATGTCGCTGCAGGCTAATCACGTTTCGCCCCATTACGCTGCTGCCCAACTCCAGCATGAACTGCAAGTGGTCCCTTTTGCGGAGCTTCACAAAATCTCCAGTGCAACATTTCAGCCAAATATTGGCGCACAGTTCGCTTTTTGTTGAAAATAAGGTGGAATTTAAATGAAAAAAAAAAAGAACTGAACCGTAGACCAGATTGTCTAAACTGTCAAGTGTCTCTGTGTAGTTCGTTCGCCTCCATCTCTTCTATATACGCAAAGAAGCCCTATACATACCGGGTTACGCCATTCCGATGTCGTAAACTCCCCAGAATTCTGCTAATCAAGAGTTCTGTTCATCTGTTGTTAGGCTTCCCTCTCTATTTTTATGCGCACGCGTGCGTCTGTGTGTGTGTGTGGGGGGGGGGGTGAGGGGGAGGGAGGGGTGTGTGCGCGCTGTTCACCCAGTGATTTCATTCAACTTCAGTGTACCTGATTTGGAAAAAATGCGATGGATGTGTGGGAAGAAAAAACGGATTGGGTGAAACGTGATCAGGCAAAACGTGATTAGGGAAAACGTGACTGGGTGAAATGTGATTAGGCAGAACGTGCTTAGGCCAAACGTGATTGGATGAAACGAAATTGTGCAAAACGTCGTGCACAGCGCTGCACAGCCTATATCCAAGCCAACGGAAACCTAACACGCTATTAAAATGTTTGGACATACGATGCGATTTTGGATTAGTTAACTATTTCGTTAATTGCTAGCATATTGTTGATGGTAATTTCATCGCGTTAGAAATGCAAGAAAGTTTTTTTAAGTACTTCCAATTAAATAATTTGTCCTTTTCTCTCAAGTTTGTTTTTTCCGTTTTGTTTGCCAATACCACATTCCCTTAATTCTGTTTAACATTTTACATTGTTAAGCAAAAATGCAGGAAAGAAAGAAAGAAAGACTGAAGCTGAAGCTCATTGGATTAATTCGTTTTAAGGACTCATCTCAAGTCCCGTCCCTCTCATCCTTTCTCTTTCTTCTACTGGGATGTGATTTATACTAGTCATGAATTGAATGGTTTGACAGAAAATGAGGTCACTGGAAGGAGACGATTTACACAACGTCGTAAGTACTAGCCGTCTTCGAAGCCAAAGAGATGAGTTTGCTTACAACACATATGAATATTACCTCCTGGATTCAATATGCATTTAGTCATCTAAAGATCATTTTCCATCGGTGCAAGCATTCAGATGAAGTCAGAACCTGTCATATCGGTCATGGTCAAACATCCGAAAGATGAAGCAGACTTGCTTGTAAAAATATTTGATAGTTTTTTTGTTTTTGTTTTTGTTTTTTTTGTTTCTTTTTAAATATCCGACAGCACACTACAGCCATGTCGGACTCGCAGTCTGAGAGTTTTTGGTTCGAGCCTGGCACGAAGCCCAGCCTCTCAACATACATTCTGACCTACTGAAAAGTCTGAACCTACTCGACGTGCGTATATATTTAGAAGATCAGTTTCACACGTTCAAACTCATGTAATTCATGATAAAATGTGGATAATGTAAAACACAAAAACACGCAGCATGCACCGGGATATTGGGCGAGGAAACAAGCAGAGTCAATATCTACTAACGTCTGGTTAAGGATAACAGACAGTGAGAAACTCTGTTGGTCATGACGTAAGTCTTTGCGTCTGTCAGACCTTTGATTCACCAGATGATTGATAGGCTATGACGTTAAGATGTGGAGAATCTCTGTACAGAAACGGGAGGTTTCCTATCATGTCGGACTGAGAAAAGATATGCTCTATCACGCCGCAGTTTCTTCTTCCAGTGTTTGCCCGGACGCCGGCGCTTTCGAATTTATTGCCTTTGCTCTTGATCGGTTTGGATAGGTTATCGGTCCTTGCACGTAGACAGCGACGCGCAGCACACACACACCACACACACCACGCACCACCACAACACACACAACACACACACCACACACACCACACACACGCCACGCACCACACGCATACACACAACACACACACACACACACACCGACACACACACACACACTACACACTAACCACACAACACACACGCCACACACACACCACCACACACACACACACACACACACAACACTACACTGGCACACAAACACACGCGGCGCACACACGCGCACACACGCACACACACACACATACACACACACATACAGGCGAGCACGCGCCGCACACACACACACACACACACACACACACACACACACACACACACACACACACATACACTTGCACCTCCCCCCACCCACACACACACCACACACACACACACACACACACACACACACACACACACACACACACACACACACACACACACACACAACACCACACACAACATCGCACACGCAAGGCTTGAGATGTCTCCACAAAACCGAATACACGACCATAGCTGACTCAGAGATTTAACAGTCTACAGCACGTGTTTATGGACATGAGAGGAGACACAGGAGAATGCCAGTCAGTGCTGGATACAGCCAAGATGTCTTATGTCACGTGCACTTCTCCATTCTCTTCACTTCACTCTTCCGATGCGTTTCCGTCTGAAAACTTCCTTTCGGGTTTGCCTTTTCTTTTTTCTTATATTTTTTGTAATTAGTTGTTTGTTTGTTTGTCTTTGTTTTCCATACTTCGCTTCATTTTCTCTGTGTTTGTTTATTTGTTTGTTTGTCTTGTTTTCTACTTCGCTATTTTCTCTTTTTTTTTTCTTGTTTCATACTTCGCTTCATTTTCTCTTTGTTTGTTTGTTTGTTTGTCTTTGTTTTCCATACTTCGCTTCATTTTCTCTTGTTTGTTTTTGTTTGTTTGTCTTTGTTTTCCATACTTCGCTTCATTTTCTCTTTTTGTTTGTCTTTGTTTTTTCCATACTTCGCTTCATTTTCTCTTTGTTTGTTTGTTTGTTTGTCTTTGTTTTCCATACTTCGCTTCATTTTCTCTTGCTAGCAGTGTGGAGTGCAGTTTTCTTGGCACACCATTTTTTTTTACACTTTAGCTGTTATTACTGCATTACATTCAGGGGTATTTCATCTGTTGTTTTTTTTTCATAATGCTTGATATGTTCAGTTTATCGTTTTTCTTATCGCACACTGAGTTGCAAGCGACAAAAAAGATCGAGAGTCTGTATACGTATAACAGAACGTGTTTGAAGTGAATGGGGTTGAATTCTATGGCTACAGCTCCACGTTCAATACAGAAGAGCCTTCGCACCAGGAAACACCAAACTAGACGTCTTTGGTCAGACACCGGCGAGGCACTTCCGCGTCATGAATTAGAGTCTGAATGGTTTACTTATCCCATAATAGTTCACACACACACACACACACACACACACACACACACACACACACACACACAACAACACAGAGAGAGAGAGAGAGAGAGAGAGAGATGATGATGATGATGATGATGATGATGATGATGATATGATCTCTATTTCCAAGGGTAACAGATAAGTAAACACATGCTTTTTTTCATCCGGCCCTTGCCCCGCTAAGGGACTAACTAAGCATGACTAGCGACTAAAACTTACAAAACTTTTAACAAACACACATATGTTTGAGAGAGAGAGAGAGAGAGAGAGAGAGAGAGAGAGAGAGAGAGGGGGAGGGGGGAAGGGGGAGGGTCAAAAAAGAAGAAGAAAAAGACGTGAAAGGAACGTGGATTTTCGGCGTTCACCTTTTTTTTTTCCTCTTCAGTTCACTTTTTGTTTTTTCAATTTCACCACAAGTATCCTGCTTAATATCATTTCTATGCCAACCGTTACATCCTGTGTTGACACAGGCAAACAGTTCAAGGAATAAAGAGGGCTGGGTTTCCTGAAGGCAATGCCAGAAGAACATTCTGTGAACGTGTGACGAAACACTTACTTTTCCTGCGCTAGGGAGAGTGCAAGGCTGCCGATCGATATATGATAGAGAAAAGATGTGCCCCAGTACGATGCAGATTGTTTGTTCGTTTGTTTGTTCGTTTGTTTGTTCGTTTGTTTGCTCCTCAATCGTTCTTCTAACGCCAGCGCTTCTGAAATTATTGTTTTGCTCAGATTAAGAATGGAGATGTTTTCCTTTCTTAATGTTATGCTCCGTTTCGCTTTTTATTTTGGCTGTGGCGTGTTTTGCAATGTCTTTTTATTTTGGCTGTGGTGTGTTTTGCAATGTCTTTTTATTTTGGCTGTGGCACGTTTTGCAATGTCTTTAGTGCATGCTTTGTCACGTAGATTATTAAAGCTTCGTTTCTTGGATGTGCAGTTTATTGCCCAGTTACATCCCCGTGATACAAATTCATGCTACTGTTTTTGTTTGTTTGTTTGTTTGTTTTCTGTTTTTGCTTTTTTTTTTTAAATTTCTTCTTACACACTTAGTGGTAGTGTCCAAAAACAAGTACATACTCGTGCACGAGAGTGAACACTTTTAAATACGAAGACTGTGGATGGTGAGCAGTATGGATAGCTTGTATAAAGACTGACATAGGATACAGAGTCCGTTAAACCTGTTGGTAGTTTGTAACACGACCAAATGTAAAAGATATTCCTAGGCATGATTAGTACGTGAGAAGACAAAGATCAAAGAAGATGTTTAAGCAAGGCTACTTTGTAAAAAGCTCAAGGTAAAAAAAATTCCTTGAAACGTGATCAGTTTATAAGCAAACTGTCATTAACTGATGCTTTGAACAAGGCTAATTTGTAAAACGACTGGCGTTGACTGAAAGCTTTGAATCCTGTGATTGGTTTGTAATAAGACTGACAGTAAAGGATACCTTTAAATATATGGCTATTTTGTTATATGATTGAATGTAAAGAATTTCTTTAAAACCTATAGGCTAGTTGTGAATAAGAGAGAGATTAGGGGGTGCCTTTAAACCTCGTGTCTGTTCTGTAATGAGACTGAGATGAAAGGATCCATTCAAGCCTCATGTCTGCATGGCAGTGAGACTGCCATTAAACGACATATCAACCCTCGTGTCTACTTTGTAATAATACTGAACTTAAAGAATATCTCTAACCCTCACGCCTGTTGTTGTTGGATTTTTTTTTTTAAAGAATGAGATGAAAGGATACAATTAGATATCTTTTTTTCTTTTTCTTTCTTTCTGCGTACGCAGGCTGATACTCCTGCGGACACTGCCTGTATAGACAGGCAGTGGAGTTTTGTGTGTATGACCGTTTTTCATCCCGCCATTAAGGCAGCCATACTCCATCTTCGGGACAAGGTGCATGCTATGTGTAACGTGTCATCCATACCAACGGCCAAACTGGCCTTCTCTTCCGAAAGTTGGTGATGGGATTTTTCGTGTGTGCAAGATCTGGTGCGTGCGTTCACACACGGAACCTCGGTTTATAGTCTCATTCGAAGGACTGTTGGGGAATGGAGTCAGAACCAATGTTAACTCCGAGGGAAAAATCCCCCTGTACCGAAATTCGAACCCGCAACCACAGGATCATGAGTCCAGCGCTCTACCAACTGAGCTATTCCGGCCCCCCAATTAGATATCAAAAGTACACAGTTTTGTTCTTAAAGAACACCGAGACTAAAGAATACCTTCAAACCTCATACTTAACTTGTGACAGGATTAACTTTTAAGAAAATTCGTTTCTCACTACTAGTTTATTGGACAAGCACAGTTTGTGGTATTGGTTTTGTTGTTGTTGTTGTTGTTGTTGTTGTTTGTTGTTGTTTTGTTGTCAACTCACTGTCGAAATCGACACATTTTTTTTCGTGGACTCAGTGTGCTGTTTTACATTTCTCGATATTTTTCAATGCAGTAGCACCTATTTCCTCGTCAATAAAAATCTGTAAATGATGAAATTGATCAAAGTGAAAAGTATACAACCAGGCATTTCTCATGCACAGCAAAAGGGATGATGTACTGAAAGACGAAATCCAAATCGTTACAATAAATGTAAACCACCATTATTTGAACACTTTATCAAGCATCACAAAATATGCGTGAAACGTTGGCAGTAAAAGAGTTCTGTCAACCGAAGACGAGCTAAGATAATGCAGTATCTAATCTTCCCAAATCAAAAGCAATAAGTTCTTAGAGAAAAAGCAAATTCACACAGAGGTAGAGGGGGTCGTGTGGAGAGAAAGGCGTTGAAAGGGCGGAGCGTTTTATAAAAGAAGCTCCCAACATATTCCATTTCATGTTCTTAGTTCTTTGTTTTCTCATTGTTTGATCATTGTTTTACTCCTCATGTGCACATCCAGCTGTATTTAAGCGTCAAATGTATTTTCCATTATCAGGACCGTACATCACCTTACAGCATAAACAAGAGGCATCTAGTATGATGCATGACAAAAAACAGTTAGTGTAGGTGTAGAAATAGAATAGTTACAAATCACAAAAAAACGAGGAGGGGAAAAGGGAAATGACAAGAGCTTTTCTGGTGTGTGGAAAAGAAATTGCTTTTAGTTTCATTGACTGCTACTCATAGGAAAAGAACATCCTTTGTAAAAGAAATGAGAAAGAGATTAAAAAAAAGAAAGAAAAAGTAGATAGTTGCCATACAGCAAAATGGATGAAGAAAAAAGCAACTGTCATATTTTCCTTCACTAGGCAACTGCCATAAGAAACCCCTCACTCAACACGAAGACGCTGAATAAATGACAAAAGGTCCTCCTCATCCTCATCCTCAGGCCCATAACTACAGAAGTAGTCGATGGGGAAACCTGAGGACCGCAGACGCAACCTCCCCTCTCCATCTGTCTCTGTCAGCAACCGCCGGCAGCAGCTCACGTGCATGGAGACGAAAGGTCACCAGAATCTAATTAAAAAAAAAAAAAAAAAAAAAAAGTAAAACGTCAAAAAATATTCACCCTTGCCCAGAACGTGCATGACCTTGTAGGCCTACCATCAAGGGCACAAGCACATGGCAACAATGATAATGTATGAATCCAAAAGACACTCTCGCTGTGCAGCTTGAATTGTAACGAAAAACAGAAAGAGGAGAGCACTCGATCACCCTGGCTCTGCCGCTAAGCTGTCATTGTCGTCAGTAGGGGGGCTTGTTAATACATGGTGCCCCACGCACTGCTGAACAACCCTGAAGTGACGCCGCGACAACAGTGCGGTGTCTCCTCCGACGGGTTGCCTTATGACTCCATATTGCTGATGTTGTTAGTCCCTGGGGGCAGTCAGCGCCGGGGCAACAACAGGACTGAGCTGGATAGGTCTGTTTACGATGCGCCGGAATGAGTGGTGTGGGAATAATTGCGCCAAAGATGAGGCAGCAAAAAGCTCACACACACACACACACACACACACGCACACGCACGCACACGCACACACTCACACACTCACACACACACACACGCGCGCCGCACGCACGCACGCACGCACGCACACGCACGCACACACACACACACACACACACACACACACACACACACAAGAAAAAGAAAAGAAGCCAGAGAGAAAAAGATAAATAGTGCTTTGCAAGTAGTTGTGTACACATACATGCCTAAAGAGGAAAATAAATCAAGCGTCTATGACGTAATAGCATGTAGTTATTCCACCATTGCCTTTTACTGTCTGCATAAGAGTGTTTGAGGAGAGAGAGAGAGAGAGAGAGAGAGAGAGAGAGAGAGAGAGAGAGAGAGAGAGAGAGAGAGAGAGATGGGGCTAGGGATGGGGACGGTGGAGGAGGGAGTGTTAGGTAGAAGAAAGGGGGATGGTGTTTGTGTTTTTACTTTGTGGGGATAATGAAACACTTAACATGCTTTTTATGGTCGCAGCCACTCCCGACCGTCCGCTACCAGCAAACATAAACAGAGGGACAGATTATATAAAAGAGGAAGAGGACGCAAGAGAATACAAAAATGAGAAGAAAGAGTACGAGAGAAACAAGGGGAAAACAGGAAGAAGGAAGCAAGAGGAGGAGGAAGAGAGAGAGAGAGAGAGAGAGAGAGAGAGAGAGAGAGAGAGAGAGAGAGAGAGAGAGAACTCAGAACTCAGACGATTTCATATATATCTTATACCCATGCCATGGTGGATGGAATATTGCATCAATATACAGGACTCACAGCAAACTTGAACAAGAATATCATAATGTGTGGCGTGTAAAATATTATCCTCTACATTAACAACACCATCTTTGATTTCTGTTTGGTTATACGAAGATTCAGGTTCTGTAACAACATCACAAGTATTCAAAAGAACATCTTTATCCTGATTGAAAACAGAGCTGTCACTCTTACACCAACATTTTTTTTATTGCAATTGAATTAACGCTCGACACAAAGTTACCTAATGACTAATCAAGAGAAAAACACCAACCGAATTCTCACAATGTCAGTACAGTTTCCTTTGCCGGTGCAGAAGGCTTTACATGACTATCAAACACGCCATTAAAATCAAAAGTGTTATCAACAAGTTTCACTTAAGTAAGGAAACAAGATCCTAGGAAGCAAAATGGTTCATGAAAGAATATCCAAAAGGAAGAAAAATACTGCATGGAAGACATTTTCAGTTTAGAGTGCAACATTTCTACATGATATGCAAAGAAAGTGACTTCATCAAGATGACCCTGCTTGTCCTTGGTGACCTGCTTGTCCATGGGGATGGTCTGTGTTGTACGCCCGGGGGATTTAGTTGACAGGGGAGGTAATAAACACAGCAGAACGGGAGTCCTGTCAACATGCAGCTCTGTCCCTCTCTATGTCCACTGTCACCACCTCTACTGTCGTCTTGTGGCACTGTGATGTCAACTGTCCTCTTAAAGCCACGAGAGGATTCCCCACCTTTACCTGGATCGTGACTTATGCCCCGGCACCCTCTCCCAGGTTGTGTTGTTGTTCGGGGCGTGGGTGGACGTTTCTCTGGCATTGGCGACATCGTCTGCTGCTGCTGCTGCTTCGACTTCAACGAAGGTCTTGGGATCAGGCCCTGGCACCACCGTCAGTCTTCTTCGCCTGGAGAAAGCCACCTTCCCCTCCTTCTTCGCCTCCGCTGCAATGCTGGCCCGCTTCCTGGTGAGGTCGTTGGCCACTCTTACACCTTTTGCTTCCAGCATGGCGCGGTACTCCCATGTTCGTGATGACCGTTATCTTGTCCCTCCACTGACCGAATCTGAAAATCATCGGCCTGGGCTGACCATTCGCCTGAAGTGCAGACAGACAGACAGACAGACAGACAGAAGACAGACGGACGGACGGACGGACGGACAGACAGACAGACAGAAGGACAGGCAGACAGATACAAAGGTAGAGACAGAGACAGAGAGACAGTCGCTGACTGTAAATGGGATTGATTTGCCATTTGGCTTTGATTACCAGCTAGAGTTTTAATATACTTTTTTTTTTCAGCAAAAACCATCACAATCTATTTGACAGTTTGACTTGCGGATCCTGTTTAGAGGGGGCTATTTCCCTTTTTTCACTTGGAAAGAGTTTTCAAATTATTGTTAACATGGATTGTCTTTCTATTTGTCTTTTAGTATCAAAATAGTATCCATGTCCTCACTGGGTTTTCATTTGCTTGTTTCCTATGATGGTCAGTGAGGATGCGGGTGATGAAGATGATGCTTAGGAAATCCATTCTGGTTTCAGTCTAAATGACAGGTCCGCGCTTTATGCTTCATTTCAAAGTGTACACTGGCATCTACCAGATTTCAGACAAACTGACACAGTAAAGCAAATGCACATTCGATTTCAGCAGGAATAAAAACAACAACAAAAAAGAATGTGTAGTTGACATTACTTATACGCCTCTTTTACGCATGGTTAATACTGTGGATTAGATATGAAGGGAGAATGAGGGGGAAGGCGGGTGGGGGTGGGTGGGGTGGGAAGAGTAGCAGAGTGGGGGCAGGGTACCGAGGAAAGTGTGGTGATGAGTTGTGTGAAAAATGAGGAGTAGACGGGAGATAATACCAGATGAATGTGAGCACGGCGTTTTTGGACAGGGAATGAAATCTCCATAAACCATCTCCCGGCGCCCCCTCCCCCCCCCCCCCACTCTCTCTCTCTCTCTCTCTCTCTCTCTCTCTCTCTCTCTCTTCTCTCTCCCGCATCAATGGCCGAGGATCTTGATAGTCTGTTCCTTTGAAAGGCACGCCGTCAACAAGACATTAATTCTTCCTTCACCATTGATGGCGCTGGGCTGGATGCTGATAGTGTCTGTCATCGGCTCAAAGGGAGGAAGTCATCGGGGGGAACTGGGGGAACTGTTCAGGGAAGGGTGGCGGGTGGGTGGGAGCGATTCTGTCTTGGGATGGGCGCTGGGTGTTATCATTACGTTTGATTCTGTCAGCGGTTGTATCAATCACAGAAGAGAGAAAGGAGGACAGGAAGAAAGAAAGAACAGGAGACGA
Source organism: Conus canariensis (assembly GCA_033310375.1). Taxonomy (NCBI): domain Eukaryota; kingdom Metazoa; phylum Mollusca; class Gastropoda; order Neogastropoda; family Conidae; genus Conus; species Conus canariensis. Next base: position 9,337,020 of record CM065720.1, read on the forward strand.
TCAGCAGAGAAGAACTCATTTTTGATGGGCTGCTACCACAGAAAAATCAGCTGGGTTTGAAGCTAAAGTCGTCAGTAATGGTGAGTGTATGAGGACCGTCTGAGAATGGACATGGGGGCACACTGTGGAGGATGACGTTGGCGCACACTGGCTCCGGGTCTGAGAAATGACTGTGATCCATTGGGCGTGTCGTAGGGTATGTTGCGAGTATTGGATCAGAACGGGCACTACTGAACACAGAGAGAAACCAGAATGAACAGCGTTGAAATAATGCCGTTGAAGGGGCACAGGTTGTGAGACAGCAGAAACCAAACGAAACAAAAACGAACAAAGCAAAAAAAAAAAAAAGAAAAGAAAGAAAGAAAGAAAGAAAAAAAAGAAAAGAAGAAAAAATAAAAAAAAAGAAAAGAGAAAAAAAGGAAACATGAAAAAGAAAGAAATCAATTTCTGTCTATCGTCTTTCTGAAGAGAGCGCAGTTTGAGCACGTACATGAACTCTGTTGGTAAAGCTGTGAGCGTGGGTGTACGCCGCAAGACTTGAAAGAAAACTTAAGAAACACGAAGACACTGGACGCAAGTGGAACATTTACCATGGGTGGTATCTTCTCCTGTATGTCGTTGTTAGCGTATTTGTTGCTGCACAACGCAGCACACCAAACAGATCGAAGTAACAGGTCTTATTAAAGAAAACAAAGAGGATAGATCAACACGAGTGGAACAGTTACCATACTAAGTTTTACTGTGCGTCGTTGGGAACACCTTCGGTATTTTCTTTCCAGAAAAGGCAACACGTTTTTTTTTTTCTCCACCAAAACAGTCCATATTGAATCTCCGTGTTCATGTCAGGAACAACTGTTAAGGTCTTTTGTCTGTTTTGTGCAGGAGTAATAAACAGAACACAATCAGTCACTGACTTGCGTATTAACTGACTTCATAAAAACTTTTGATCTTGTCAGCAAAGTGTCTGTTAAAAGTCCCGTAGAAAACTGCATGTCCGCCGGTCCCCTGTCCCTGCCACACCCAACCCCTGCCCCTGTAAGTTGTTCAGAATGATACATTTCAAGGCGAAGGGTCAAATCGTCTATGACGGTTATGTAGGCCTACCTGAAGCCATCCACACATGCGGTAGACTGATGCCAGACCGCGCAAAGCGTAGACATTTGAAAAACGTCCATTGCCCACTTCAAGCAAATTTCCAGTCTGCCAAAATCGAAGGATCTACGACCTCAAGAATCTGATCCAAGAGTTTTCCAGTCTTTACGGCCCGACGACCAGAGCGAAAGAAGGATGCAGAACATTTTCGTTGGCTCATTATGAGATGCATGGTCACAAGACAAACAGACGTTAATGATGTAATCAACGCGCAAGGAATAGCACAAAACACTCCTGCTATCAATTCCACAACAACCAGTATCTGAGTGTGATTTTCTTATGTATGTAAGCAGTCAACGTTATTAGCATGGCCTAGTCTCTCTCTCTCTCTCTCTCTCTCTCTCTCTCTCTCTCTCTCTGTCTCTGTCTCTCTCTCTTCTCTGTCTCTGTCTCTGTCTCTCTCTCTCTCTCTGTCTCTGTCTCTGTCTCTCTCTCTCTCTCTCTGTCTCTGTCTCTGTCTCTGTCTCTGTCTCTGTCTCTCTGTCTCTGTCTCTGTCTCTCTCTCTCTCTCTGTCTCTGTCTCTGTCTCTCTCTCTCTCTCTGTCTCTGTCTCTGTCTCTCTCTCTCTCTCTCTGTCTCTCTCTCTCTCTCCTCTCTCTCTCTCTCTGTCTCTGTCTCTGTCTCTCTCTCTCTCTCTCTGTCTCTGTCTCTGTCTCTCTCTCTCCTCTGTCTCTGTCTCGTTCCCTCTTCTCTCTCTCTCTCACTTGTTCTGCCAGCTTCTTCCCGCACATTCTAATGTCTCTGGTTTCTTTCTCTGTTGGTTTACTAGTTTGTTTCCTTCAGATTGTTAAACCTTCTGACTTTTTTGTGCTTTGTTCTCCAGTCTTTGTCTATCTCTGTGTCTGTAGCTGTCTGTCTCTTTGTCTTCCTGGTGTCTGTAGCTGTCTGTCTCTTTGTCTTCCTGGTGTCTGTAGCTGTCTGTCTCTTTGTCTTCCTGTCGTTGTATCTATCTGTCTCTTTGTCTTTCTTGTTTGTACGTCTGTCCGCGTTTTGTTTCTATATCTATCTGTCTTCTTTTTTTTCATAAATGATCATACTTTTTAATTTAATGGCTCATGTTCTCTAGTTTTTGTCTGTCTGTGTGCTGATCTGCTTCTCTGTCTGTCTTTCTGTCTGTCTCTCTGTCTGTTTCTCTGTCTGTTTCTCTGTTTCTCTGTCTTTCCAATCTCCTTATTTGCCTTTTAACTGGCAGGTGGCGGTTGATTAAAAGAAAAGAAAAAGGTTAGCACTTCACAGGTTTTTTGGTGTGTGTGTGTGTGTGTGTGTGTGTGTGTGTGTGTTGTGTGTGTGTGTGTGTGTTTTGTTTTGCTTCTTTGTTTAATTTTGGCCACGGCATCTTACACAAAAGATGTTTTACGTTGATTCAGAGATGGATGTTAGTTTCGTTCTTTCTTTCTTTCTTAACTTGTACACTGTTTTCCTTTGCCAGTGGGATGCAGTCCTTTTTTGAAGTCGATTGTCTTCCATTTTCATAATTCCTTCACACTGACTCGCCGAACAACAGCGACAACAACAACGACAACATTAACTTTTACATTAGAATAGTACATCGTGTATTTTTAACAGCTATAATTCTATCCGAGATAAATGTTGTCAAAGATGAATTTCGATCGTTTCCTTCTTTTTTTCTTTTTTGTTTGTTTGTTTGTTTTTAATGTTGAACATGACAGTATTCAGCACGTTTTGGCACTATGCGTGAACATGCTAGAACGTTTTGGCAGCGATTCCAGGAGGCTGTTTCAAAATGGGCCTGTCTCCACACCCACACACGTGTACTATCACCACACACACATACAATGATAATAGTGGCACAACCAATGTTAGGTAGGTCTTCAAGGTCTGACCGGCGCGTTGATCAGACATCTGCTAAGTCGTAGCCACGAGACCCACTTCTTCTTCCATTAATGTTCAGCGGTCATAACTTTGACCATTACTAACATTTATGCGTGTATGACCGTTTTTCATCCCGCCATTAAGGCAGCCATACCCAAACTTCGGGGAAAGTGCAAGCTATGTGTAACGTGTCATCCATACCAACGGCCAAACTGGCCTTCTCTTCCGAAAATTGGTGATGGGATTTTACGTGTGTGCAAGATGTTGTGCGTGCGTTCACACACGGAACCTCGGTTTATAGTCTCATTCGAAGGATTGTATGGGAATGGAGTTAGAACCACTGTTAACTCCGAGGGAAAAATCCCCCTGTACCGAAATTCGAACCCGTAACCTAAGGATCACGAGTCCGGCGCTCTACCAATTGAGCTATTCGGCCCACTTCTTAACTTCTCTCATCTTAGTCATTTATTCGTTTTATCTAACAACTTTAAACCATGCGCAGTGATTTCTCAAAACTTAACAGCGGATGTGGTGTAGCGTATATGGACTAGTCCGCACGCAGTGATACCTCCTTGATGGAGCCGGAATAGCTCAGTTGGTAGAGCGCCTGACTCGTAATCTTGGTGATCCTGGGGTTGCGGGTTCGAATCTCCGCCGGGGCGTTTCGGTACAGGGGGATTTTTCCCTCGGAGTTAACATTAGTTCTGACTCCATTTCCCATACAGTCCTTCGAATGAGACTATAAACCGAGGTTCCGTGTGTGAACGCACGCATAATATCTTGCACACACGTAAAATCCCATCACCAACTTTCGGAAGAGTAGGCCAGTTTGGCCGTTGGTATGGATGACACGTTACACACAGCATGCACCCTGCGTAAGAAATGGAAAGAATGAAGGAAGTAAAGAAACTGAGTGAACGATATTGAACGATATTGACACGGGAAACGACTGAATGAAGCGCCAGCTGGCAGCTCTTCAGTCGGCACTACCCAGGTAGGCAGCCCGTTGTGTAAGCGAGTGTTGATTGTAAAGCGCTTAGAGCTTGGTCTCTAGCCGAGAATAGGCGCTATATAAGTATTCATTATTATTATTATTATTAAACTGAAACTGACGCTTTTTGAAAAACCTGTACTCATACTGTAGAGAACTTCTGCGACTAAATGAATATTTTTCATATTGTTCGGAGTCGACATTAGTGTGTCAGGTAAGGTTTTTGATCTCATTTTGCTGCTGGTATTTTTTTTTTTTTTTTTTTTTTTGTAATTTACAAACTTAACAATAAAAACAAAATACCACAACATAACCGTTTCGCTATTTTTTGTTCCAGTATTACTATGAAATCAGAAAATATGTGGCCTGTATTAATATGACTTTGAACCTGTTTTAAGACAGCTGGTTATTATATAGTCCTCTGTTTCAAGGGTGATGTACCAGAATGATGAGACAAATAATTGATGATCACTCCTTGTGTTTTCAATACTGTATCTGACCCCCCCCCCCCCCCCCCCCACCACTTCTCTCCGCCCGTCCACCCTTCCTTTTTTTGTATATTTCAAGTTATGTCATCATGTTACTCACTCATTAGTTCTTTTTGAAACCTCTCTCCTCTATCTAGCACTTTGTTTTTCTTACCTTTTGTGCTTGTATTATTTTTTTTGTATGTCGGCATGTTCGCTCTTTTATCATCTTTATTTTATTTGAAAGTAAAAAGAAATAAACAATGACGACAACAACAAAACAAAAAATAACTGCACATAATCGAAAGAATATGTCTAAAAAAAAAAAAAAAAAGAGAGAGAGCGAGAGTTTAGTTCAAACTATATTGTTTGACACCAAGCCGATCGCGGAGGCCATATCAAAGCTGACACCATGTTTAAATTGAAAGCTATGTACAAATCAAAAGTCGAGAGTTGAAATCCGACACCGACTGGTTAAACACAAGGCTCTATACAGTCAACCCAGAACTGCCATAAACTGGACGCTTTCTTGTTAATGCTATAAGAACTTCTTTCAG
>CM065720.1:9347019-9357019 GCA_033310375.1 Conus canariensis
CACACACACACACACACTTCGCACGCGCACCCATACATATACACATACACACATTATGTGCAACCCCGCAATTACTCCGTACACATCCCTTTGGGTGAGTGTGTCTAATATCACAAACTTTTGTGATATGACGTTTAATGAGGAATACACACACAACTAGAACACACACACACACACACACACACACACACACACACACACACACACACACCACACACACACACACACACACACACACACACACACACACACACACACACACACACACACGCACACACACATACCCCACACAGTTTCAAAAGAGGTTCTTCGCAAAACCAACGGATCAAAATGGCCGGCACCTTTCGTTTCTCTTCTTTTGCTGGCATTTTCCGCCACCAATATATTTCCCCATGTTCTTTGCCAGCCTCCAGATTAATCTGAATTCTATGCCAATCGCCGCCGGTCGTGTTGAAACAGGCGACAGTTGAGGCAGACAGGGCCAGACCCCTGATGGCCAAACGAACACTTTATGAGCGTCTGACGAGACACGTTCGTCTTCTGCTCAGGGGGAAGAGGTTGCCAATCGATGTCCGATAGGAAAACAAATTGCTTCGTCACGCGCAGATTTTTCCCGCCAACGGTTTTTCTGACGCCCGCGCTGCCATAATTATCAGGAAGCGTCGTTTTATTTCTTACATCGTGTGTGTGTGTGTGTGTGTGTGTGTGTGTGTGTGTGTGTGTGTGTGTGTGTGTGTGTGTGTGTGTCTGTGTGTGTGTGTGTGTGTGGGGTGCTCTTTCAGCAGTTAAATGCTTTAGTATATCCTTAGTCACGGAAATTATTACAGCAGCAGCGCACCTGACAGTGTTGTATTTCACAGTTTCTTGAGCTCCATGTACAGTTGTGCTGTTGTTTTCTTTCTTTTATCCTGAGCTAGGAATAAAGTCCATTCACATGGTTAGAGATAGCCTATGTGGCGCTGACAATCACGAGTTGGACTTTGTAAGGTCGAAAAACCCTCTCAGTCTGCCCACCAGTTAACACAGACCTGATTCAGGTCAGAGAAGGTGAAGGTGGAGGAAGGAGAGAGGCCCCAGCTTCATCGGAAACATCTAGCTATTCCATGTGAAGTGTATGCTGGATCGTCGTTGAATCAGGCAAGCAGCTGAGGCTGACAAACAGGGATGCTGAAGACCAGGAGACCGTTTGATGGGTGTCGAACGAAACACGTAGTATGTGCAGGGGAGGGCGGCCATTTGATGATCGATGCTTAATTGAGAGAAGATTTGTTCCGCCACGCACTCCCGTTCTTCTCCACTGTTCTCTGGACGCTTGCGTTTCCGAGATTATTGCTGTGCATTCTTCTTCTTCTTCTTTTTTTTTTTCAACGGAATTTGATTATTCTTTTTTCTTCTCCTATTTTGCTTCGTTTTGCTTCAGAAGTGGGCAATGATATAATTTCTTTAGCGCATTGCTTGTCACGTAGATTGTTGCTGCGCGCTGCCTCCGACACTTGGTTTTAGTCTCGCTGCCTACAACAGTGATTCATCTCTTCCAGTTTCTTATCCACAATCTACTATTTATCAGATTTTGTTTTCCTCTTTTACATGCAGGAATGGTAGCAGTGATAGGATTTTACATACTCCCGCAGGCATGTGTCCATTTGGAAATTGGGAAAGGGATGAACTGCTAGGTTTAAGAATGGATGAAATACGTCCAAAGGAAGGGCCGTGACCAAGGGGTCAGATCGCTAAGGTGCACAGCTGACATTCCTGAGTAAATCATTCGTGGGGTTTCAGATTGGTAAGGCTTCAAAATGTTCTCTGTGCAGCTAGCAGTAAGCGGATCTTCAATTCAGGGAAAGTGAAGGTGGCAGGAGAGGACAGGGCTGCAGTTTTCATAATGTTTTTCCTTACATTCGGTGAATTTCCAAAAGTTCACTGCCCGTACAAACACAGGGTTACGGGGCTTTGATTAATCCTTTAGCCTTAGACAATGGTATTAGGTGTGTGATTAATCCTTTAGCCTTAGACAATGGTATTAGGTGTGTGATTAATCCTTTAGCCTTAGACAATGGTATTAGGTGTGTGATTAATCCTTTAGCCTTAGACAATGGTATTAGGTGTGTGATTAATCCTTTAGCCTTAGACAATGGTATTAGGTGTGTACAAATAAGGCACAAAGCTGGATATGTCATTTGAGATACTTCTAACTTGAACATTTTCTGTGATGAATTTAATGACCCGTAATGGCTTTTAATTCGGCAAAACGTGGCTTTTTTCTGTTCCATCTCCAGTGTCGTCTCTTTATTCTCATATTCCTGACCCCAACTCTCCCATGCTTCCCATAGATTATCCCTGAATAGTCTCCTGAACACAAAAAATGTGGAGAAAAAGGTCCAACTGAAATATATGTCCTGATCAGGAAGACAGACTAAGCTAGAATCCCTTTCGAGGAAGAAAAAAAGCACAAAACAGTAAGAAGACTATGTTACTGGCCTTCGTTTTTTCGTCCAATTTTAGAACATAAAAACTAAGCCGAGAATTCATTGAATGCGATTTGTTTCCTGACTCGGTCATGTAAATTGAAAAAAAAAACAAAAAGGTTTCATCCGTAATTATCCAAAATCTTAAGCTTTTTGTTAGCTTTTCATCTTGTTGCGCGATCTTCTTCGGGTGGGTTGCTGTTGGGGGCTCACGCCTAGACGGTCTGACATGAGACCAACCTCACATAGAACGAGTGCTGAGTAATATGAACAGGACAGTTCGTAGCCGGTGTCTCTCTTTTCAATGGGCTCTCTGTGTGATCTCAGAGCGTCTCTGTGTCTTTTTCCCTTGATGTATAGACTTCTGTAGACACGATGTTCACATTGTCCCGCGGTATCTTGTGTCCCGGGCTCTTGCAGTGTCCCTTCCCCTGCCCTTCAAAGCTAGTAAAGAGGATCTTTGTGTTGAGATGCTCCTAAAGTCTGGTGCCTAATCTAGATGAAGTTTCTCCACAGGAATCTCTTTCATAATTAGTTCATAAAATGTGGAATGCAAAGAAACCTGTTTCTACTTGATGTTTTGTCATGTCAATCAAAAATATGAGTTCTCAGTGTTTAAAATGACTTATTAAGGCATGTTTTTGCCTTGATCTCTAAATGTTTCTCCCAGACCAAACATGTCGAGGCAGTCTCAGCGAGAAGGTCTCATTTTCTGAATTTGGTTCCAGTCTCAGTCTTGATAAGGAGGGGTATAAGGAAATGGAACACCGGCAACGAACTGTCGAAGACCCAGTAGTGCTCGCATAAGATAAAGTAAGACAGAACTCAGGCTTTCTCAGAGTGAGCCGCCATCACCAGTCAACTGATGGAACATCGGCAGCGAACTGTCGAAGACCCAGTAGTGCTCACATAAGATAAAGTAAGACAGAACTCAGACTTTCTGAGAGTGAGCCGCCATCACCAGTCAACTGATGGAACATCGGCAACGAACTGTCGAAGACCCAGTAGTGCTCGCATAAGATAAAGTAAGACAGAACTCAGACTTTCTGAGAGTGAGCCGCCATCACCAGTCAACTGATGGAACATCGGCAACGAACTGTCGAAGACCCAGTAGTGCTCGCATAAGATAAAGTAAGACAGAACTCAGACTTTCTGAGAGTGAGCCGCCATCACCAGTCAACTGGAGCACGATCACTTGATGGGATACCAAGCTAATCAACAGCTCAAATGTGCCTCTCTGCATGACTATTCCATTTTCAGACTTGGGATTTGATTTATAACACACACACACACACACACACACACACACACACACACACACACACACACACACACACACACACGCACGCACGCACGCACGCACGCACGCACGCACACCACACACACACACACACACACACACACACACACACACACACACACGCAAATGCTGCCTACAAAGTATGGTCCTTCATACGGACATTTCACACTCCGTAATTGTGAAGGATCAGCCATGAAGGAAATGTATGACAACAGAACCCCGGAGGACCTGAAGACATTGTGGCTAGTTTGTGGTGAGAAATGAGAAGTGGACAGAGATAATACCAGAAGATAGCGAGCATGGCGTGTTCAGCCAGGGCTATTCCCCCTTCCCTTCACCACCGCCACCCCTTCCCCCTCCTAAATCAAGCCCCCCTCCCCCCCCCCCTCCCTCCCCGATATCTTGATATTCGCTGCTTTGGCAGGCAGGCCGCCAACAAGACATTAAATCCTTCATCTCAATCGATGACGTTATGCTGAAAGCTGCGATGTCTTCTGCCACAGAGACAATTCACTGGGGAGCGAAGACATAACCTGTGTGAAGCTCTGTTTATCATTATTTTTCATCATATCACCAGTTTACACCAGTCCACAGACAGATAGACTACTGGTGTGAGTGGGTGTATGAAAACAGTTATCATAATTATGATTGTGTGTGTGTGTGTGTGTGTGTGTGTGTGTGTGTGTGTGTGTGTGTGTGTGTGTGTGTGTGTGTACGAGAGGAGAATTCCGCGATTTATTAATTGACCTCAAGAATGTAAATAGTTCATTTTAGCTTGGTTTCAATCCTCATACTGCCTCAATTGTCGGCAGGGGTGTTGGTTGGTAATAAGACTTGACTTCAAAACAGCCTTTGACAATGGAAGCAACATGAGTTTTTTCAAAAGCTTTCAGAAACCTGGTTGACTCTAAGGATTCTGCGCCTGAGGTCAATTAATAAATCACGGAATTCTCCTTTCGCACACACCCACACCCACACCCACACACACACACACAACACACACTCACCACATCTGTAATGGAGTGAAGCGGGGCTGAGCATCAGCACCTCGCCCGTTGGAACACACCGTCTCGTTCTGAAAAGCATGCAGATTTATCACAGAAGCTGTCTATCTTCATACAAGCGCTGCTTGAACAATGTTAGCTTTTTCAGATTCAAGTCAAGGAAGGAAAATATACAAAATGTGTTTTCTTCGACTCCACAGATACGGGGTTACAAAAAACAAAAAGCAAACAAAACAAAACAAAACAAGCAAGCAAACAAACAAACAAACAAAAAAGCGATTTGGAGAGACAGGTGCAGATCGTTCACAAGATGGTTTTCTTCAAACAAAATCTTGGAATTAGCAAATGGATTATTGTCCTTCAGTCACTGAAATTGCAAGAAGACGATTTACGGAGTAAAATCTAAAGAGAACGTCTGTATACGCTGTTGGGTGATTTTAGCTGCTTTGATTTGCTATGTTCGAATATGTTAAGGCCGAGGAGTACAGACAGAGAGACACGGGCAGAGAGGAACTATTTTGGAGATATCAACACTATGAATATCACTAGCACAAAAAGCGAATTTGAGAGAGATAATGGAAATATAACTGGAGAGAGAGAGAGAGAGAGAGAGAGAGAGAGAGAGAGAAGAGAGAGAGAGAGAGAGAGGACACACAGACACACAGAGAACACACACAGAGACACACACAACACAGACACAGTCAACAGACAGACAGGCACACACACACACCACACACACACACACACACACACACACACACACACACGTGCGCGCATGCGTACGAACACACACACACACACACACACACACACACACACACACACCCCACACAAAGTATGAATGACAAATACCTGAGGCTATAGTAGCATCTGACTGTCGACGAAAAACAGACAAATGAAGACAGAGGTGTGCGTGCGTGTGTGTGTGTGTAGGGGGAGGGGAGCGTGTACGCGCGCGCGCGCGCGCGCGCGCGCGTGTGTGTGTGTGTGCGTGCGTGTGTGTGTGTATGTGCGCGCGCGCGTGCGTGCATGCGTGCTTGCGTGAGTGCGTGCGTGTGTGTGTCTGTGTGTGTCTGTCTGTCTGTGTGTGTCTCTGTATGTGCGATGTCTAACCCTTCTTTCAATCAACATGATGGACCGGATATGACGAATACGTTAAAACAAATAAAACAAGTAAACAAATCACTAAATAAAGTAAGAAAGAAGAAGATGAAGAAAGTGCGGCGGGGCCCACGAAAAACAAACCAACCAAAACACCGAGGAGAAGAAGGGAGATAATGCCAGAAGATCGCCAGCACAGTGTTTTTGACCACGGATCCATATCCTTGATCATCTCTTCTCCCAAATCTTCGCCCCCCATAACCTTGAGTTTCTCCGCTTTTGAAGATACGCCGCCAACAAGACAATAATTCCTCGGCCCCCAGTCGACGACGTGATGCTGAAAGCTACGATGGCGTCTGGCTCAAAGACAGAATTTATTGGCGGAGGGCACTTGGTGGGTCAGGGGTAAGGGAAGAAGGATAGGGATGGTACGTGAGAATGGAAGGAAGGTGGTTAGGCTGTTTGAGCAGCTCTGTTTTTACGTTTCATCCGAGAAACGAGTCCATCAGCTCAAAAGTGGCCGTATTTATTATGTCAAAGTTGTTTATGTGTCCATGTTTGTGTTCATCACTGAAACCTTGAACAAGATGCAAAGCATATAAACGTACTCCCAATTTAGATCTATCTTGAAAACGCGTGTTAAAAAAAAAAGTCACAATCAAACTTGCGTCATAATTTAAAAAAACACACGTCACAATCAAACATGCGTCATAATGTATGTCGTCACTGAGATAAATCGCCGAAGTACTTTCAGAGATGTTCCCTAAAGGAGAAAAACCGTTTTTGGCCGTTATAGCTCTTAGTAACGGTTATTCTGGTAAAATAAAACATCGGGCATCATCCGTGACCCATAATGAACATGCCTACAAATTTTCAGAAAGATCGGCCCAGAAGTTTTGTCTGGAGCGAGTGGAACACATTTTGACCACGGACAGACAGACACACAGACAACATTTCTTCGTTCCCATTGTAAAGTACTCCCTTTTCTATAAGAACTGGGAGTACAAAAAGTCGCTCTTCCTCCCCTGTTCAAACCCAGCGCCGTGGATAGAAAACTCTGACGTCATTCGTGGAGGTACCTGCTTTCTTTTTATGCGAAACGAAATGCACAAAATTTAATTAAAAATAGGCTTATGGTCGCAATTGAATGTATCACCAAAAGTATTACAGTCACAGAGGGTTTGCTATAGGTAAAGTTAGATCTATAGCACTTGTCTTTTGCCTGGGGTTATGGAGGATGCATGTTATTGAAAGAAAGGGGATCATAACTAAAATTGACGTAACATGTGGATTACGTGGGATATTCTTCCAAACTCCACAGAGACGAGTACGATAGAAAATAGCTGAAATCTGCTGTCGACTCAGTCCAAAGGTGTCTTTGTCGATGTGTGTACTTAGTGATCACTGATCTACTGTCGACTCAGTCCAAAGGTGTCTTTGTCGATGTGTGTACTTAGTGATCACTGATCTACTGTTGACTCAGTCCAAACGTGTCTTTATCGATGTGTGTACTTAGTGATCACTGATCTACTGTCGACTCAGTCCAAAGATGTCTTTGTCGATGTGTGTACTTAGTGATCACTGATCTACTGTCGACTCAGTCCAAAGATGTCTTTGTCGATGTGTGTACTTAGTTATCACTGCAAGATCGGGTAGTGAACTCTATTGGATGAACTGATCTAACTCGCATTGAGCAGCAAGTCGTGCGATTATACTACTGACGTCGTATTCAAGAGAAGTTAAGCAATGCAAAGAATGGGCTGATTACTTCCCTTGTTCTTAGTTACAGGTGAAAATGCCTGCTTTGATGGATCGTAATGGCTTAATCGGAAACGATTCAAGCGTTCAGTTCCTACTATTTGTCAAACAATTAGTATATCCCGTCAAGGTGACGAATTATTGCCAATTTCGAGAGTAAAGCTTTAAAGGCAAACGACAACGTAAGGAAACAAATTGACTCATGCACAGGGACACAGAAACCTTGGACCCTTCAAGTGGCCACATGCTGTAGGCTCAGCAGGGATGGGCATGTCTCACAACGACCAATGTCCGGTATGACAGAGGCATTCTCCCGTTGTGTCCGACGGATGAGTAGGCAGTTAGGTCATCTGTTGATGTGGGTCTTCATGTGGGAATGAGGACCAATTCCTGAGGCACAAAATCATTCAAAGACGCCACATGGAATGGAGTCCTGTAAGGATGGGCCCCGTTTTCGCAGATTCCTCCTTTCCTGGATGGCGGCTGCTCTGTTGCGCTCGAATGTCTTTGTGGCCTGGGTACACCGTTGCTTCCACTGTGTTCTGTCAAGGACGACATCTTCCCAGGAAGCAGTGTCGATGCTGCGGCTTCTGAGGTTGGCCTTCAAGGTGTCTTTGTATCTTTAGTCCTTCCTTCAGTTGTCCATCGAGCAGCATCTATGGGATTCTGCTCCATACGGACAACGTGCCCTGTCCATCGAAGCTGGCTTAATCGGAATCGATCTAATCGTGCAAGTAACAGTGGAGGGTAGGCCGCCTCCACATCACAAAGGCAGACGGGGAAAAAGATCCTCAATGGACATCATAAAGACTGGATTCCATACCCCACACCAACCCACCCCCACTTCTCTGTCTGTCATACATAACTGGGAGCGTAGATCTGTGGAGTCACTGATGACTCCCATGGTCGTGGCTGTATACTACGAGGTAGGTCACAACTAAATACCATGTAGCAGAAGCAGAGGCAAAAATGTCTTATGAAGTTTCAAGAATACAATGCTGGAAAATCAACGCTGTTTCATATGTCTGTGTCAGAAGAGAAATGCTATACTACCACTCAAATTACAAAGTGCAAAATGCAGAATTAGTGTAACAACAATAGAGCACGTGATACTGAACACCATCGGCAAGATCTTTGCTGCTCTTTCCGTAGGAAGCGACTGGCTTGCAGTAAAACCGTCTGTACCTTAAGTCTCATTGTGTGTTCGGATCTCAGAGAGAGAGAGAGAGAGAGAGAGAGAGAGACAGACAGACAGACAGACAGAGTACAACCCAACTGTTTTCACATTTTCACCTGTGAGATAAAATACAGACACAAATGGAAAATGTTGCATGCGGCATTCGTTAACCACACAGAAGCCTTTTATTCGCAGAGAAAACAAACAGGGCCTTAGAAAACTGGGCGTTTTCCTTAAAATCATGAACACAGGTTTCCTGTTAATACATGTTAAATGTAAGTCCACTTTTATGCTGATGTCTTTGTAGGTCTGCAAGAAAATACGACAGTGTCGAGTACTTTTTTTTCTTAAAGAAATATTTTTTGTTTTCTGCTTCAAACAAGCCATTTGGCGTCTCGTGAGGGAAGTAGCTGCCGTCGTCGTACACGATCGGACCAGAATGTGTTCAGTCTGTAAACACTGAATGTTAAGTGCCCATAGCATCTCTCGTTTGTAGGTATTGTAGCTGTAATGCCTCACTCACAGGTGAGATGAGATGGCTTTGAAACATAAACAGAGCTTATCTCCCTTCACCAGCAGCCAAATCCGTATATATTTACTGATTTAGAGGTCTGATTCTGTTGCATCTTCAAATAACATTCCAACGATCCTTTTGCCTTTTCTGTATTTTTTCTTTCTCTCTTCTTGTTCTTCGTCTTATTTTTACTATTATTGCTGTCGTTCATGTTCGTTTGCAGTTGCCGCTACTGTTTCTCCTCCTCTTCCTCCGTCTACCACCCTCCTTCATCCTCATTGTACTCTTCCTCTTGCTCTCGCTCCTTCTCATTTTCCCCTTCTCCTCTTTTTCTTCTCTTCTGCTCCTTCTTTCTTCTTTACGTTGCTGCTAATTTTGATTGTAATAATTAAGTGGAAAGTTGTTTTTCCTTTTTTTTTTTTTAGTAATTCAAGCTCCTCTCAGGGCAAGATTCCAAGTTCTGAGACAAAATGTCGTTTAGGCTGTCAGATCTAAAACAGGATGTGTCACAGATTGTCACTGGGGCCCCCTTGATGTGCTGCAAAGCCTGCAATCCAAAGCTTTATTGCCCAAATCATAAATCAGTGTTTTCATTGCACACGTTTTCCTCGTAAAACACTCTACTAGCCATGCGTAGGTCGGTGGTTTCATCTGCACTTTCTGTTTTTTTTTTCTTCTTTC
>CM065720.1:9362019-9379519 GCA_033310375.1 Conus canariensis
AGGGTCTGAATTCTTGTTGACATATTAGTGTGCTAATCCCCATCTCTAAGAATTTCTTAAAATCTCCCCCACCTCACCCACAAATAGTTCATATTGGATGGAACCTGAAATTAGCAGTTAAATCATTAAACAATCAGCAGATTATAACTTAAGTGCTAATACCCACAGTGGCAAATGTTTTGCGTGTCATTGATTTAGAAACAGTTTGTGATTAAATTTATAAACACTGAAATGCCATAGCGAAAAAATAACACAGGAATCACATTGACAGATGCCTTGGCCACTTTCGTCACAGTTTGCTTGAACAGCAGCCACAATGCAGCAAAACAATGCCCGGTGAGGATGTAGAGAGATTCTTGTCACAGTCTGTCAGGTTAAAGTGTGACAGTCTCATGCCTGCTTGCAGAGGGACATTCACACATCCTCAACACATAGGGCCTCATTAGAACTTTTTAAAAAGTAAAACTACAAAGGTTCACTGACAATCTTTTTCTTTACATTTAAAAAAAAATAAAAGGTGATTTAAATCATTTAGCATCATATCTGGGGCCCTCATTTCTAACTCAGAAACAGATGGGAAGGTGTGGTGGAAACTTACAGGGGCACATGCAAACAGGGGTCTGTACAGGAGATTTATCTCCTCCTGCAGATTATTAGCTGCCACCTCTGTAATTTGTTGACATGGTTACCATGAATTAGTAGTCACTAAGAGGGGGGCAGGTATGAGCCTCACAGTGCCAAGAACACAACAGAACTAACTCACCAACAAAATTATAAACCCTGGTTGATTTCTCACACTTGGGCCACCTCCACAATTTGCTGCCCCAGTCCACTGATCATGTGCCTGCCACACTCTCGTCAGTGTGTGTGTTGAAGTTATATTTGACTTGTGTCTTCTGCTTCTACTTTCTTCTGTTGCATTATTGTGCATGTGTTTTATATTTAAATATTCATGTCATCCATCTCCACCAACACACAAGGGCCTAATATTCTGAAAGATGGACTGAGATTTCTTCCAAGTTTGCATTTCAGTGCGCAGCAGAAAATATATGTGCCTTCTTGATACTTAAGTCAGGGGAACAGTTTTGGGTTGTCCATGTTATTGTTAGATTTTTTTTTTCTTTCTTTGAGCTGGCAGAAATAAAACTTTGCTCGGATCAGTGCTTTTCATACCACTGGCAGACGGACTCCATATCTTGCACCAGAATATGAATGTATTTGAAGGCAAAACTGCCTACTTCGATTGTTTTTTTATAGGCCTACTACATTGTTGATATCACAGCTGTGTGGGGTACAGCTATGTCTGCACAGAAAGTTGCTCTCACTGCCTTCTTTTTACTCGTGTAACCAAGGCAGGAACGGAGAAGGTAAGGGAGGTGTGATACGGGATGTTGGTTAGTTAAGGTCCCGTGCCTGGACTTGTTTGTTTCATCATAAATGCATCCCAGGGATCCCTGTGGAAAGAAGTTTTAAATGTGTTTTTCCTTGCTTCTAATGCATGCAGTACACATATGTGCCATAAATGAACCGGGGGGGGGAGGGGGGGGGGGGGGGGGGGGGAGGCGGCACATGATCTTTTCATGGCTGTCATCATATGGGGAAATGGTTGTCCCATTGTACATGAAAAATGCTTGAAAAGGTGAAATGAAAAATTGGATGAATTGAATAAAATTAACTTGTGAGGCAGTTATAAAAGATGTGAATTACATGCAAATCAAATTTTTTACATAACAATCAAGGTAAAAAAAGAAAAGGCTAAACCTTAAAAATTTTGCTATCAGCCCTACACTTCTTTTGTATGCTGCTTTGAAGAAGCAAACATGCTCTCAAATGTAAAGCACACAAGGAAGTGCTATTTGAGGACTGATGTAACAGATGACAGAAGAACTGAAGCACAGATCCTTTGAGGGGAAAACTCATGATCAATGTATGTCAATGAAAGACCCATATGAAAGACCAGTTTTACATGGAAGTCACAAAATGACGTATCTACTGCTAATACAGTGCTGAAAGAAGCATGTAGCATGGTCATTTTAACCATCTGACTATTTTTTTTTGAAAGAGAAACAGATTTCTAACCTATTTGGAACATGAACTCATTTCACAACATGCTCTTGTCTGCCAAAACTGACCAACATTCCTTGCATTTCGCATCGTAAGCCAGTGAACCATGCTGCTGATAGACAAATGTTATTATGATGATGCCTCTCTTGACATTCAGATAACAGATGAAGAGCAGGGAAGGCCTGTTTCATATCCGTAGCATGATAAAACTTATTTCCTTTTCCGTGTTACTTTGCTATCAGAGTAAAAGAAAGAAGAATAAAAGGAGTGAAGTGGATAATATTACTGATGATTAATGTGTAGAGCTCTGTCAAATGATCAGTGGAACAGTGCAACAAGCCAAATGCAAACAGTTCAAACATGTGGCTTTTGCCATGGGGGTGGGATTTGAAGTGGGAGGTGGGGTAGGAGGAGGAGAGGGAGACAGACCCCTTTTGAGTCACGAAAAGCCGCCTTGGCTTAAGGCTATGTCAGGCCAATTGACATAGGTTAGAACACCAAGGCTACATCAAAATGTTGTTCTGCATAGTTATGCGGAGATTGTCTTCAGTTGTGACAAGCTCGTAGCATAACATTATCAGTCTCTAAAATCCCCGAAGTCGGAGTGTGGTTGCCCTTGTGGTGGGGTAATCAAAAACGGTCATACACGGAATGTTCTCAACACCAGCTGATGCATTTGTACCATAGTGTTCAAATACCTCGGCTGTTTGGATGATCCCTGGAGTCTTTTAGCCAGAGTACAACAACAACAGTCACGAAAAGGAGCTGGAGGGAGTGGTGGGAAGAGGTGGGAAACTTGTAAGTATCATAACTTAGAATAGAAAAAAAGGGGAAAAAATGTTTTGTTTTATTTGTCAGTGACTTAAATGAAAAACTTTGAGTTGGTAGAAAGCACTTCTTTTTGTACTTGAAATGTTTGAACTTTGATCTCTTGTGTACTCTGTCTGTCTGTCTGTTTGTCTGTCTGTCTGTCTCTCTCTGTGTCAGTGTGTGTGTGTGTGTGTGTGTGTGTGTGTGTGTGTGTGTGTGTGTTTGTGTGTTTCTCTCTCCCTCTCTCTGTCTGTCTGTCTGTCTCAGTCTCTCTCTCACTGTGCTCATGCAAGCTCGTGCATGTACACATGCATGAACTGCACATGCATGTGATTTCAAAATCATCCATCATCACATATTTTATATTAATGATTTCAGTGATCTCGGGCAATGATTTCAACAAGCTTCCCAACCTGATTAAAGTTTATTTATGCTTCAAACGTTGCAGTTAAGCAGAGAAATGTGTGGAGAGCAGAGACCATGCTGCCACACAGACAGTCTCTCTCGGCAGCGTGTACAGTGCTGTCCTCTCGACGCTGGATGAGTGCGGAAACGACCACGCAGGAGACGGAGGAGGAATACCACTCCATCATCAAGAACACAGAGCGGGGAAAAGGTCAGTGATCATGCGTTCTTCGTCCCTGTGTTCCTATGACTACTTCATACCTTTCCTGTCCATGTGTGACTTTTCCTGCAGTGACCCAGCCAAGAATGAAAACGCATATATTTAAAAGCAGTACATTCGTACATGCTTACTTGTTCTGAATATCTGTAGCAATACTGTATTGACTTTTCAGACATTTCGTTTTGTTTTTTTTTTTTGCTTTGGTTTCTTTCCACGAATACTAGGAATTCCTTCAGTGAACCCTGGAAATGAGCAAGATATTTGAGGTCTGAAGGGACAAACAGAACTTGGAAGACTTAGAACTTTTAGAAAAATGGAACTCCCAGCATCTAACAGAAGAATTCTTATAAAAATGGAACACCCTGTACCTACACCTGTGTGTTTTTGTGTGATTTGTATGAGCAAACAAGTGCAATAACTTTAATCCCAATGGTTTGACAGAAAATTTAGTCAGAAGAAAAATATGAGTAGATCATAATGTGCTGTTTTATCAATTTGCACATAGAAAGGGAGGGGGGGGGGGGATGTTAGTTAATAACTATCATCATGAATAGATATCATTGTCTTATCCAAGCTATGTTGGAAACACATGTATAGCCTCAGAAGCAGTACACCTGCTAAAAATTAAAGAAATGCCACCAAGTAAGAATTAAGGTTATGACCTACAGATGGAAGGCACTCAGTTCAGTTTTACTAGACAGTGTTTACTTATGGGGAATTTTTTTTTTCTAATAGAGCACTAGAAGCTGATAGGCAAATAGGGGCATTAGAAAAATGCCTGGATGTAGCAAAAGGAAGTGCAAATTATTCTGTGGTCACTGTGAGGTCAGTTGTGACCACCCGTTCTGCACTTCAACTAACAAAGGAAAATGCATTTACTCTGAATGTATTCTTTCAAACTTCGGATTTTCGTAGGATTTAGTAGATTCGTAAACTTGTGTTACTTCTCTTCTTGTAAAGCCATCTTACATCAGTTAATTTATTTTGCACTGAAACTGAAGAGTGAAAATTTTGGTCTATTTGAATAGGTAGATTTGTATATGACAAGGGAAAAAAGTCATTCTTCCTTCATCCAACTTGTGTGTGTGTGTGTGTGTGTGTGTGTGTGTGTGTGTGTGTGTGTGTGTGTGATGAGTGTGTGTGTGTGTTGATGTGTGTGTGTGTGTGTGTGTGTGTGTGAGTGTGTGTGTGTGTGTGTGTGTGTGTGTGATGTGTGTGTGTGTGTGTGTGTGTGTGTGTGTGTGTGTGTGTGTGTGTGAGTGAGTGGTGTGTGTGTGTGTGTGTGAGTGTGTGTGTGTGAGTGTGAGTGTGTGTGTGTGTGTGTGTGTGTGTGCATGCTAGTCAATGAGGTTTTATTTTTTTTGTTATGTCCAAGTGTTTGAAATGGTTTAGTGTGTTTGAAAAGAAAGATGATGAAAAAATATATAAGCTGACTTTTCCACTGAACGAACTTGATTCATAAATAAAGCACACTGCATTGTCAGGATCATGTATCAGGGATAACCATGACTCAATTTGCAGTTATTTTTTCAAAGAATACACCACCACCAGTAACAAATGGGCAAAGATTTCCAATCATCTGGTTCCTGTTATGGTTTACAAGATGAGAAACAAGATTGTTTTATTGGTCCATGTTAAATGATACCATACATTTATTTTGTTTTGCTGATATTTGTGGTAGTTACTTGGGATTGAAGAAACTACTTGTGTTTATATTAGTGATGAATAGCTTTTTAGGGGATGGAGTGGGTTGATGGAGGGGGGGGGGGGGGAGGTGGAGGTGTGAGAGTTGGAGGTGTGTGTGTTGTGTGTGGCAGAATCTGCAGTTACCACAGATCTTATCAGGTCATGGCGCAAACTAAATACCTCTTATTCTCTGAACAGTGAAATGTGGTATGTAGACCATAAAAGTCCCCAAAGGTATTGACATGAAAGAAAAAAAAAAAGATGTCCAAAATCTTGTACAAAAGATGACCTCTTATGACTTGTAGATCATATTGTGATTCCCTGTCTATGTTACTTTGATTTCACCAGTGGTTCCTTTAATACAGTATTACATAGAGTCAACCGGAGTTAGAACATGACATAGAGATCTTTAGCTTGTGCATAATGTTTTATGCAGAGTGCTTAGTTGATCCTCAGCCTTTTCTTTTTCTTCCTGCAGTCATGAAGATTCCATTTCCACAGGGAATGCTTCACATGATTGACAGTAATAACTCCTTCATTGAGCATTGAATACAGATTACACAGAATATCTATCAATGCATCAAAAACATTTTGCAAGGTGATTCACAGCTCAGGGTTTTTCAAGAAACAACAGTTAACTTGTGTCACTGACATGTTCATTATATGAAAGCTTTATGTGCATACCACAGAGCCGCGGTCCATAGCAGTGCATTGATATACACAACATACATGCACACACATGCATACATACACACATGCATGTGCATATGCGCACATGCGCACACGCACATACTCATACACACACACACACACACACACACACACACACACACACACACACACACACACACACACACACAAGCACAGACACTCATAGAGACACACACACAGATACGCATAGAGCAAAACACACACACACATGCATGTTGGCACATACACACATGCATGCACACACACGCATACACGCACCACACGCGCACGCTTGATGCGCTCGCATACAAAACACAGAGACACACATACATAGAGTGCACACACACACTCACACACACATGCACACGCACGCGCGCACACACACACACACACACACACACACACACACACACACACACACACACACACACACACATCAGTCACAGGGTGGTATCAAACACAGACATGTTTTTATTGGCATATCGTCTGGAACCATGTTACCCTCAGCTCTTCCCAAAATAAACAGGAATGGGTAAAGTGTGGAAGGGGTGTGAGATTCCATACCATAACATGTAATTTGTATACTGGTAAAATAAGTTTTGTTTTTGTTAGAAGATAGCTCAGGTTTCTAAAAATCAGATTCCATACCATAATATGTAATTTGTATACTGGTAAAATAAGTTTTGTTTTTGTTCAAATATAGCTCAGGTTTCTAAAAATCATAGAAAATGTGTAGCAATAAAAGTAATTTGTAACCCTTGTACTGGCTCCAAACTTTACACTTTGTTTATCTGACAATAGATATGTTTGAAAAGTTCAGTATCTTGACCCCTTGTGTTTTCCAAGAGAACGGATGGGAACATCAGAAGAGCGACCAACTTTCCGTTTTTCACCCCCCTGGACAGTGTTTAATCTGATTTCAAATCCATGCTTCTGTAATATAACCCTTGCCACTGAGTCTTGGCAGAAGTCAGTAGGAAGATATGGAGTCAGTGAATTTCTTCTTTCAGATCCGTCCAAACCTTAAGGAGTTCCTCCCATCTGCGTCTGGTGGTCGTAAAGAAGAAACAGTTCTGTGCCGGCTGCACACCGGCCATTCGTATTTTACCCATTCGTACCTTTTAAAGAGTGAAGAAGCTCCGTGGTGCATTCCATGTCATGTGCTACTCACAATGAAACATATTCTTTTAGAGTGTTGGGACTTGCACGATGTGAGACACAAACATTTTACGGCAGATTCCATGAAAACCTTGTTCAGAGATGTCCCACCTGATGCCATCTTTGAGTTCTTGAAAGAGATTAACATTTTTCATCAGATCTGAGTTTTTACAGTGGAAAGATTTTTAACAAACTTTCGGATGGTTTTTCGATGTATTTTAAAGAATTGTGTGAATGAATGACTTGTGAGTTGATTTTAACGTGGTGACAGCCCTGATGTGGCCCTTTGCGGTCAGCTGGGCTATAAGTAAAAATTATCATATTATCTTCTTTTTTCAACACTTTAAACTTGTGTTATTTTGAGTAATTGTCTGTATGGAAGATTTCTGTTTCTGTCTTCCTTTTAGTCCTCCAGTGTCATTACTCCATTGCCTCTCATCTGGCTTTCCCTGTACACAGAACACTTGGCTTATCCTTGTCAAAGCCTAGGACCGTACTTCACAAATTTTCTTGATATCATCTTGTGATGAGGCCGTCCACCCACAGAGACTGCTTCTGAGTCATTCTGGTGGTATTCAGTGGTCGCTGTTCTGTTCCATCTTATGCTGAACACCACCTACGAAGCCCCACACCATTGACAATGATTGTTGGAGGCCCGCTGTCAGAGGGATCTTACTCTCTGCACAATGATTGCTTATTCATGGAGGCAGCAAGAGTGAACGTCCTCCTCTAGAGGGTACCAATCACATCCATCCAATGAGAGTCCCCACGAACTTGTCAGTGCTGATGACTTTTGAGACACTCTCACCATGGGCATTAACATAGAGAGGATATCAAAATCTGCGCAGACTCTGAGATTATCCTTTATAATGGTCAGTGACGGTAAGGATGATGAAGATGATGCTATGGGGTGTCATTCTTGTCTGAGACTGCATGATCAGGCTGTACCCTGTGATTACTTTCGTAAGGATTTCCAGCTTCACCTTAGCCTGCAGTGTTGGCCAGGTAAACTGAGGGTCCGTCAGGGGGATGAAACCAGACTGTATGGTACCAGTCTTCCCATTTTGAGCCCGTAACACACTGAACTGTTGGTAAAAGCCCCCCCCAAAAAAAAAACAAACAAACAAAAAAAACAAAAACAAAAAAAATCCCACAAATGAATGGTTTTTGTGGGAATTGAACTCACAACCTCCTAGCCCGCCTGCCGGTGATGGTGACCACCGCTCCACTGTGGCTGGTCCTGATTTGGAAACAATGTATGGATATTCTGGGGTTCAGGAGACCCTAACTTTTTCATAATCCTACTTTGCTGCATCAGGAACATGATTGCATGTTTTCACTTTGAGCTGGTTATGTATTTTATTTATTTGCAAAGTGAATCACATGAAGATGTCTGTTGTCTACTTACTCAACTCAGTAAGAAATGGTAAGGGATGAAATGCATTTAGCTGCATCAGGCTTGTACTTTGATTAACTCCTTTGCCCCTCATCCCCACTACCCTTAACTCCCATGCCACAAATACAGCATCTACACACGTTTTTGCCTATGCACATGCATGCATGCATGTGCAAACACACACACACACACACACACACACACACACACACACACACACACACACACACACAACATAGTGCTGCCTTTTGTGCAATTTAAAAAAAAAATCCATTCATACAAAGAAAAATATGACAGAGTGATAACTAGGATGAGTCAGGGCAAAAACCTTGAGAAAGACAGGAGGGTAGGAAAGCATATAATGTATGGTGGCATCAGGAATCCAGATGATATTCATATTGATTTTAGATACACTTTCATGATCTTCAAAATAATTTGCAAGAATGGCGATCCTTTGAAGTGGTTTGTTCGTTTATACTCGAACTTCTGATTATTAAGCCTGTGCCATAGGACTTAGCCCCAGAAACACTCTGTAGATGCCTTGTAGATTCTTTTTGTCCCTGACTGTCTGCATCTGTCTGTCTGTCTGTCTGTCCTCTCCCGCTTTTTCTGTCTCTCTCTTCTCTATCTCTCTGTCCCTGTTTCTGTCTGTCTGTCTGTCTGCCTGTCTGTCAGTCGGTCGGTCTCTCTCTCTTTGTATATTTATGCGAATGGATGGGTGGAGGGAGGGTAGAGAGGGGAGGGGAGAGGGAAGCCAGAGGTGGTGGTGGTTAGGGAGGGGGCTCTTCCATGAGCTCTCTAACTTCAGTCACTATAATTACTGACAGCTCATGAAATCTACAGGTACCTCATGTTGGACTCAGTCTGCCATTGTTATGGCAGTAACACTAACAGTGTATTTGAAGCTGGTTCCATGCCCACTACCTCTCTCAGTCTCTGTGCTTATACCCCACCCCTTTTGATCAGTGTGGACAGATCAGTGACTTACTTTCTCCTCATTTGTGTTACACCCTTAGGGTGCCTGCTTTTTCACTAATTTCAGTCAGCCACTTCAGTCTTCTTTGTCTACTGTCTGTCTGTCTGTCTCAGAAACTTTGTCTGTCTGTCTGTCTGACTATCTCTGTCTCACTCTCTCTGTCTGGCTGGCTGGCTGGCTGGCTGTTCTCTCTCTCTCTCTCTCTCTCTCTCTCTCTCTCTCTCTCTCTCTCTCTCTGTGACGGGGTTCCCACAGGTTGGGAATAGTTGGGAAGGTTTGGGAAAAATGGATGGTCCTTTTCCCAGTTGTGAAAGCTTGGGAAAAATGGCATTTGGTGTCTGTGGGTTGGGAAGGTTTGGGAAAATTTAACAAGCATCTTAAAAAACTCAGACAAGCATCTTCAAAACCAAAGAGATAGAAAACCAAACAACAAAGACACAAACAAATAAATTCTAATTGTCCGAAAATCGCCAACATTGCGAGACTGGTGAATTTCTTAATTTCCTTTAATTCAAGCTGGTGTATAGAAAATGAAAATTTACCTGCTGTTACCGTATGTGTATGAGATGTAACGTGGTTGGGAAAACTGGTGCTGGGGTTGGGAAAGGTTGGGAAAAGATTGGGAATTTTGTTTCTCCAAGTCTGTATGAACCCTGTGTGAGTGTATGTGAGTGTGTGTGTGTGTGTGTGTGTGTGTGTGTGTGTGTGTGTGTGTGTGTGTGTGTGTGAGTGAGAGAGTGAGAGAGTGAAAAGTTTGTTAGTGTGCACATTATCACACATGCTTACGCTGTGCATGTGAGGAAGGGGGTCTGACACAGGATTTGGGGGGTGGGTGGGGTGGGGGTGGGGAGGGAGAGAGTAAAGGAAATGGGAGATGGTGTATGTGCACATGATAACTCTCTGCCCTTACATGCATGTTTTGTCTGTGTGTGTGTGTGTGTCTCCATGTATTCCTGTTTGCCTGCGCATGTATGTGCACGCATACTTGCGGGGACATGTACGTGCATGTGAATATTCCTCGCACTTGTGTTTCCCCCGCCTCTATTGTGAAATGCAAATAATAGCTGAGCTGTGTTTGCTCGCCTGCATGGAAAGCCAGTTTCGGGGAGGAGGGGGATGGGGGGGGGGGGTGGAGAAGGAGAAGGCATCCCATCTTAATAGCAGAGGAGGGAGGGGGAGGGGAGGGTAGCAAAGGAAGGGCGTGGATGATGTAGGGGAGGGGAGGAGGTGGGGGGGGGGGGGGGGCAGAGCAAGAAGAGAGAAAGAAAGAAAGAAAGAAAAAACTGGGAAGGAGAGTGAGGGGGGGGAAAAAGTTGAAATCTGGTCCCGCGAGGTCAGGCTTTCGTTGATTGACCAGCCGCACTAGCTTTTGCCTTGCCAGCTCCGCCTGCACGATCGATTTGGGTGGGTGGGGGGTGGGGTGGAGGTGGTCGGGGGAGGAAGGGAGAGGACGCTGTGCATGGCACAGCATGGTCATGCCATACTATGAATAATTTGCCTTTCTTGGGAATGGCCATTTTCTTTTTATCTTTTTCTCTTTTTTTTTTTTTTTTTTTTTTTTTTGTGGGGGGGGGGGGGGTGTCATTTTTTTCTGTGTGTCCCTTTCCTTGTTGTTTGTTCATTCTCTCGGTGTTTGTTCATTCTCTCGGTGTTTGTTTATTCTCTCGGCTTTTGCCTGTTATGATTTTAGTGACTCTGCCTGCCAATCTGTCTGTCTGTCTGTCTCTCTTTCTCTCTGTCTCTCTCTCTGTCTCTCTTTCTCTGGCTGTCTGTCTCTCTCTCTCATTGTGTGTGTGTGTGGTGTGTGTGTGTGTGTGTGTGTGTGTGTGTGTGTCTGAGCGAGCAAGAGACAGACAGACAGGTAGACAGACAGACAGAGAGAGAGAGAGAGTGGAAAAAAGTTAATCAAGTAATTGAATAGGCCATCAGATTCCTTTAATTGCACAATGCCTCACACACACACACACGCACACACACACCGCACGCACGCACGCAACGCACGCGCGCGCGCACACACACGCATCCTCTCATGCCCGCACGCATGTGCACACACATGTATGCAAGTGCGCATACACACACACACACACACACAGCACGCACGCACGTACTCACGCACGCACGCTCGCACGCACGCACGCACGCACGCACGCACGCACACACACACACACACACACACACACACACACACACACACACGCACACGCACACAAACACACAGACATGTTGGCAAAGAATGAGACCTAAGGTCAGTCACAAGCATTCAACAACTCCTGCCCATGTTTGTCCGACAGGAAAGAGAAGGAAAGTGTAGGGGTGGGGAGAGAAGAAAGAAGAAGAAAGAAGAAAAAAGAAGAAGAAGACGAAGAAGAGAGGAGAGGAGGAGGAGGAAGAAGAAGAAGAGAGGAGGAGGAGGAGGAGGAGGAATGAAAGACTCCCAAGAAATGCTGTCCGGAATTGGGAATCCAGCGGAGGGTGCAACCTCCCAAGCTTGGCAGCCGTATTATTGTAATGCAAGGCAAACGCAATCAGGACACACCACCCTGCGCACACACAGCACCACAGAGAGAGAGAGAGAGAGAGAGGGAAAGAGACAGAGAGAGAGAGAGAGAGGGGGGGGGGAGGGAGAGAGGAAAAGGAAAGCTCTGCGAATGGTTGTGGGAAGGGGTGGTGGTGGTGAAAATTAGTGAGGAGAATGGTGAGAGAGAGAGAGAGAGAGAGAGAGAGAGAGAGAGAGAGAGAGAGAGAGAGAGATCGGATGTAAAGTGAGGAGAAGGGCAAAATATCTTTGCCCTTCTCCTCACTTTACATCGTCTTCCTCTCTCCTTCTCTCCCTCTCTCTCTCTCTCTCTCCTCTCTCTCTCATATGTAGGGGATGGTGGGCGGGGGGGGGGGGGGGGGGGTGCAGATTGAGAGACGGGATGGGAAAAAAACAAACAAACAGAATGAGAGGCAAAAAGAGAGTGTGAGACTGAGCTTGAGAGAGGAAGAGAGCAGAAAGAGAGAGAGGGAGAGAGGGAGGGACAAAAAGAGAGAAATGTGGAAACAAACAAGAGAAGAGAGAGAGAATTAAAAAAAAAAAAAAGAAGTGGAGTAGCGAGCGTGGAGGTGGGGCAGGGGGAATGTTTTGGAGTTGGGGGGGGGGGAGGGGGGGGAAGGGGGGGCTGGGAGCGCGGAGGTTGTGGTTTTCTTGTTTATTGCCGCATGTTGGATTGTTTTTCTTCACGGCTATTCTTGGGGAGAGTTGATATTAACGCGGAGACCCTGCGTGTTTGGCTGGAGTGTTGGGTGTTTTTGTGCTTGTTTATTTCTCCCTCTTTCTCTCCCGGACGTTCCCTTTTCTTTTGGATTGTTGGCCAATCATAGTTTGTGATTTGCGCCGTGTATTTGCGTTCGTATGCACATGCGTGTGTTGGGGGACGGAGTGGGGAAGCGTGAGAGGGGAGAGAGGGCGGGGGTGGGTGTGTGTGGTGTGGGGGGGGGGGGGGGGGGAGTTGAGGCTGTTTACATGTGTGCCTATACGATACATGAATGCGGATGATTCATCCCCCCATTCCAGAAGCTATCCTAGAGAAGAATTTGGGTTTTGATTATTTGTCATTCTCTCTCTCTCTCTCTTCTCTGTCCTCTCTCTCTCTCTCTCTCTCTCTCTCTCTCTCTCTCTCTCTCCTCTCTCTCTCTCTCTCTCTTCTTCTCTTCTTCTTCTTCTTCTTCTCCCTCCCCCTTTCTCCCTCCCCCTCTCTTTCCCACCATCGCTCTCTCTCTCTCTCTCTCTCTCTCTCTCTCTCTCTCTCTCTATCTCTCTCTTTCTCTCTCTCACACCCCCTACAGCTTCTCTCCCTTCCCCTAGCCGGACTGTGTGTGCATGTGCATGCGCATTCACGTACATGCTTTTGTGTGTGTGTGTGTGTGTGTGTGTGTGTGTGTGTGTTATTGTTGTGTGTGTGTGTGTGTGTGTGTGTGTGCTGGTGTGTGTGTGTGTGTGTGGTGTGTGCGTGCATGTGTGTGCGTGCGTGCATGTGTGTGTTTGTGTACGTTAGTGCGTGCGTTCGTGCATGCGTGGGTGTGTGTGTGTGCGCGCGCGCGTGTGTATGCGTGTATGTGTTTGTATGTGCACACACTTGCATGTATACATGTCTTCCTTCAGAACTTACGTGACATACATGCATACTGGTGTGTGTTGTGTGAAAACTAGACACTGGAATTTATGTTTGGGTGAATGGATAACAGGTTACACATAGCATGCACCTTCCACGAAGATTGAGTATGGCTGCCTTAATGGCGGGATAAAAAACGGTCATACACACAAAACTCCACTCCCTTTGTTGGGTAGATGGGATTAATACTTGTCCGTCCATATAGGGAGTGTCCGCAGGAGTATCAGCCTGCGTACGCAGAAGAAGAAGAGAAGGAGAAGAAGAATTAACAAAATATTGGAACTACGAAGCGCAAATTTGGTTTCGGGAAAATAGCGAGTGTTTGCTTCAGGAAGTATGTCGTTTCTGGAGTAACGATCATGTACTATATTGTTTATGATTTGATTACGCTTTCTAAGCTGTGAGAGAAGGTATGTTAAAGTTAAGAGTTGTGCATGATATGCTTATCACGGATGTGTTTTTTTTTTTTTTTTTCTGACAGCTTTGTTAGCAACGTTGACGAAACTACAAGGCACAGTCTGTGCAGGCCTTTTAAGTAGCAGTTTGTTACTGTTTCGTTTCCTTCCTTTTTTTTTTTTTTTTTTGGTCAGATTTCTCTAGTATCAACGGATTTTTTTTTTTTTTTTTTGAGTTATTTCAGCACTAGAATTGTACTCCCCACTTAGGAACTGCGTATCTTCTTTCTGCTGGGCATCAGTCAGTGAGATTGACAGAAACTCTCTTTTTGTATCTCTCTCTCTCTCTCTCTCTCTCTCTCTCTCTCTCTCTCTCTGAACTCTGTGTGTGTGTGTGTGTGTGTGTGTGTGTGTGTGTGTGTGTGTGTGTGTTGTGTCCGTTCTCGTTTTCCTTCTTCTATCTACTTGTTCAGTCATCAGGAGAGCACGTTTAATTAAACCTTTTCAGTGTGAAAAGTTGGAGTTTAAACTTTGAAAGATAATATCTGTATAGTGTTACCTTGAAAACTAGAATCAGTCTAGTATTTAAGAATTTGTTAATGTTCACCTGTAGTCTCCTTCTGGCTATGCTTGAACCACACCCCAAAAGTGCCAGTACAATATTCCGCCCGTGACTGTAGACTTTGTAAGAAAGAAGGTGGACTCGTCCAGGTTCTGCACGTGACCGCTGTGACCAGCACACTGGGTCCGGCACGGACGTTTTCAGTCTAGTGCAAAGACTCCATTCTTACTTCACATAAAAAGAATGTAGTGAAGAAGCTCAGAGATAACCAATATTGTGAATGCATCGCTATCCGAAGATACGGTCGCCCCTCACGTTCAAGCGGGCTGTTGTCACATCCCTGTTGACAAAAAAAGTATGGCATTGACATAATGAGTTGCGAAATTCTAATTCCTGTGTCATACTTACAATTTATTTCAAAAGTACTTGAAAAGGTTGTCTTGAAAGTCTTCAGAATCATTTGTCACACAACTGCTGTTTTGAATTGATCAGTTTGCTAATCGGAAGGATCACAGCAGAGAGACTGCAGTGCTGAATGTCCTGGTGACTCTCCTGACGAATGCAGGTGAGAGGTTTATCTCCATGATTGCTCGCCTTGACCTTAGAGCAGCGTTCTGAGTGAGTTGTGTGACCCAGTCCCACCCCCTGTCCCACATACTTCAGAGCATCATTGGGTGAGTTGTGTGACCCAGTCCCTTCCCCACTTACTTCAGAGCATCATTGGGTGAGTTGTGTGACCCAGTCCCTTCCCCACTTACTTCAGAGCATCATTGGGTGAGTTGTGTGACCCAGTCCCTTCCCCACTTACTTCAGAGCATCATTGGGTGAGTTGTGTGACCCAGCCCCTTCCCCACTTACTTCAGAGCACCATTGGGTGAGTTGTGTGACCCAGTCCCTTCCCCACTTACTTCAGAGCACATTGGGTGAGTTGTGTGACCCAGTCCCTTCCCCACTTACTTCAGAGCACCATTGGGTGAGTTGTGTGACCCAGCCCCTTCCCCACTTACTTCAGAGCACCATTGGGTGAGTTGTGTGACCCAGCCCCTTCCCCACTTACTTCAGAGCACCATTGGGTGAGTTGTGTGGAACACAGTACCAGTCCCTTCCCCACTTACTTCAGAACATCATTGTGGGTGAGTTGTGTGACCCAGCCCCTTCCCTACTTACTTCAGATCACCATTGGGTGAGTTGTGTGACCCAGTTGTGTGACCTTTTCACTGTTTGTTATCTTTTAACTTGAGTTTGTCTTGCAGGTCAAAGTCGTTTGCAGTTTGCGAGCAGTGTCGTTTTGAATTTAGTGAGATGAAAGTTTCTTGGTGTAATGTCCTCAGAGTCTTTTTCTTTCTTTCTTTCTTCTTTCTTTCTTTTTCTTTCTTACATACTACGTCATCTATGTGTCTCAGTCTACTTACTGTCTCACGCATGAAACGGGTCATTTTGAAAGCTCGGATCCGGCAGGACTTTTCATCCTTCCGGTCGCAAAAATCTACTAGGAGTTGAATGGGAACGAGGATGGGGGGGGGGGGGGGGGGGGGGGGGGGGGGGGGGGGGGGGGGGACTGAGGGTGATTGGGGTGGAGGGTGTATGAAGGGGGGTGGGTTGGGAAAACAGGGGGAGGGGGGTTGGGGGGGGGGGGGGGGAGCTGTAGGTGAGGGGCGGGGTCAGAACGGAAAAAGTGGACTCCAAACCAGTTTCATTTTCCCTGAAGAATGTTTAGAGTCCCTCCTTCGCCAAATAGGCTGTCAGGGAGACATTTTGGGAGGAGGGA
Organism: Conus canariensis; assembly: GCA_033310375.1. Classification (NCBI taxonomy): domain Eukaryota; kingdom Metazoa; phylum Mollusca; class Gastropoda; order Neogastropoda; family Conidae; genus Conus; species Conus canariensis. The sequence goes on from CM065720.1 coordinate 9,378,304, forward strand.
AGGGAGGGCGGAGCCAGCGCGAGGGGGGTGGAGGTGGGGGGGGGGGGGTGGGGTGGGAGGTGGGGACAGGGTCTCAGAAATTGCCATTCCTTCGCTGCAGCCTAGGTTTGCCAGTATAACCTCTCTCTCCTATAAGGTTTTGCGTCTAGTTTCCACTCCCCCCCCCCCCCTCCCATCCCCCCCCTCCCCTCCCCACCTCCTTCCATTCCCTCTCTTGCCCTCTTCCCAGCCCCTTCCACTTCCTCTCTCCTCCTCCCCCCCCCCCCCCCCCCCCCCCCCCCCCCCCCCCCCCCCCCCCCCCCCCCCCCCCCCCCCCCCCCCACCCCCCCCCCAATCCCCATTTCAGTTCTATTGGTTTGCCTTGTCCATTTTTTTTTTTTTTTTTTTTTGGTGGGGAAAAGGGGTAGGTGAGATTTGGGAGCTGGGGTGGGGCTGGGGGTGTGAGAGTGGGGGTGGGAGGAGCCCATGGGAGTGACGGGGAGGGGAGGGGAGGGGGGGGGTAATGGAGGCAGGGGTTGTTGCGTGGAGTAGGGGGTGGAGGGTGGGGGCAATCGATCGGCTTTTGTTCCGAATGTCAGCAGACACTGACGGAACCATGTCGTCTGCAATTTGTGAATGTTTCGTCAAATTTACTGGTAGGTCTATAGATCATCGGTATGGTCTGGGCGTTTCCTGGGTTTTTTTTTCTGTTTTCATATTCTTCTTTCCTTCCTTCCTTCCTTCCTTCCTTCCTTCCTTCCTTCCTTCCTTCCTTCCTTCCTACCGCCCTCCATTGTTGCGTAGCCAGCCATCTTCCAGTCCCCTCACCCTCAGCCTTTTTTCTTTCTTTCTTTCTTTCTTTCTTCTTTCTGCGTACGCAGGCTGATACTCCCGCGGACACTGCCTGCATAGACAGGCAGTGGAGTTTTGTGTGTATGACCGTTTTTTAATCCGCCATTGAGGCATCCATACTCCATCTTCAGGGAAGGTGCATGCTATGTGTAACGTGTCATCCATACCAACGGCCAAACTGGCCATCTCTTCCGAAAGTTGGTGATGGGATTTGACGTGTGTGCAAGATGTTGTGCGTGCGTTCACACACGGAACCTCGGTTTATAGTCTCATTCGAAGGACTGTATAGGGCATGGAGTCAGAACCAATGTTAACTCCGAGGGAAAAATCCCTCTGTACCGAAATTCGAACCCGCAATCCCAGGATCACGAGTCCGGCGCTGTAC
>CM065720.1:9387019-9399732 GCA_033310375.1 Conus canariensis
TTTACCCTGATGAGAGTCCTCCCGACGGGAAGTGGGATGCTGGGAAGCCATGTGTGAAACGGAAGCGTTTTCGTGTCACTTGCCACGTGTACATTCAACACCCAATTGCACGCACACGCCTGCGTGCGCACGCTTCGCACGCGTGTGTGTACATGCAGAGAGAGAGAGAGAGAGAGGGGGGGGGGGGTTAATCTCTCCTGCACACTCTTGGTGGCATATCTCCCACGCCGCTCATTCTGGCTACTCCATACACATAGCACTGGCACTCCTCAATTTAAAAAAACAAACAAACAAACAAACAAAAACAACATAAAACTAACTATGATCCACCTGGAGGCATTCCGGCTGACAATTAAGTGTGTTGTTGTTATCGTTGTTGTTGTTGGTGGTGGTGGTAGAGATGGTGTGTGTTGTGTGTGTGTGTGTGTGTGTGTGTGTGTGTGTGTCTGTCTGTCTGTGTCTGTCTGTCTGTTGTGTGTGTGTGCTGTGGTGTGTGTGTGTGTTGGGAGGAATCTGCAGGACTCCCAACTGATTACAGTTTTGAAGACGAGAAGGTGTCTTATAAACACACATGTCACGCCATGTGTTATACGTACACCAGTTGATGGTTATTCGAACTGTGACCGAAGTTTGCGGAAGAAAACAAAAATCTTAAAACAAAAACAAAAACAAAACCTAGCTGAAGTTACCATCGGCATGAAGTGCTGTTATATTTGTGTTGTCAAGAATTTAGGTAATTTCTGCAAAACTGCTCACAAGAGAGAGAGAGAGAGAGAGAGAGAGAGAGAGAGAGAGAGAGAGAGAGTGGTGGGGAAGAGAGATGGGGGGAGAGAGAAAGAGAGAAGGGAGGAGATTGGGTGAGTGGGTGGTGGAGTGGGGGGTCAGTTGTCCAAAGGCTGGCACTCAGGGGAAATCAAGAGACAGACTCCGAGACATAATGTATGCCTTCTTGTCCCGCTGGTAGCGGTCGACAGTATGCGCCTCAGTGCTTGCACGATTTGCCACGCAGTATGCCCGACTACCTTCTATTGACAGGTCTGATTGTCTGCCTGTCGGATTGTAGGGACCACTCGGAAACCCGTCTCAGCGAGGTAGACATGAGTATCATTCCGTCCGCCCATTCTTTTTCTCGTCATCGTCGTCGTTATCGTCGTCGTCGTTGTTGTCCTCCTCCTCCCTCTCCTCCTCTTCTTTTAAAGTGTCGTGTGAATGCGATTTTTTTCTTCTTTTTTTGTTGTTGTGTTTTTTTCTTTTTCTTTTTGCAAAGACTTATGGGTTGATTTCAACGTGATGACAGCCCTTATATGGCCCTCTGCGGTTGGTTGGGCTGTAAGCAGCATTACCTTACCTTCTCCTCCCCCTCCTGTTTCTTTTCCTCCTCCTGCTCCTCCTCCTCCTGCTCCTCCTCCTCCTCCTCCTCTTCCTTTATCTTAGTCGTCTTCCTCGTTGTTTTCTATTTCGTTGTTGTTGTATTCTTGATCTAGTACCTTTTTTCCATTGCTTCTTTCTTCTCTTCTGCATCATCCCTTTCTTCGTCTAGGCAAAGTGACCGTTGCATTGGGTGTCACGTGGATTGACTGCTTAATCTGAACTATGAGGATGTCTTCGCCCCGTCTCTACTCCTCTGTCCTCCTCACTGTGTCCCCTACCCCGTGTCCTCTTACCCCATCTTCCCGCTCCCTTCTCTCTCAAATACACGCACGTGCGCGCGCGTACACTCACACACACACACACACACACACACACACACACACACACACACACACACACACACACACAACACACACACACTCTCTCTCTCTCTCTCTTCTCTCTCTCTCTCTCTCTCCTCTCTCTCTCTCTCTCTCTCTCTCTCTCTCTCTCTCTCTCTCACTCACACACAAACGCAGACACACTTATTTTGACCTCGCTTGAAAACAGCAAACAAACAAACAAATCAGAGAAATCGAGCAGTTACACTCAAGCGACTAAGACATGGAAAATTGAATTTGTTCAAAGCGTTTTCCTTGTGTGTGTGTGTGTGTGTGTGTGTGTGTGTGTGTGTGTCTGTGTCTGTGTCTGTGTCTGTGTGTGTGTCTGTCTGTGTGTCTATGTGTACCCAGGATATGTTCCTGGTTCTCGTTTTTTTTTTTTCTAGTGCGAGTGTTTTCTTCCTTCCTTCCTTCCTTTCTTTCTTTCTCTTTCTTTCTTTCTTTCTCCTCCTCCTGCTATTACTTCTTTCTTCTTCTTTTTTCTTCTTCTTCTTCTTCTTCTTCTTCTTCTTCTTCTTCTTCTTCTTCTTCTTCTCCTTCTCCTTGTTGTTGTTGTACTCCTCCTCCTCCTCCTCCCCCCCTCCTCCTCTTTTTCTTCTTCTTCTTCTTCTTCTTCTTCTTCTTCTTCTCCTTGTTGTTGTTGTACTTCTCCTCCTCCTCCTCCTCCCCCTCCTCCTCCTCTTCTTCTTCTTCTTCACTTCTCTCTCTCTCTCTCTCTCCCCTCTCTCTCTCTCTCTCCCCCCTCCCCAACCCCTCTCCCTCTCCCTCTCTCTCTCTCTGTCTCTGAACTTAGTTTTCTGTCTTCTCGGGGAATCCTCAAACCATCTACCTCCGGACTGTGCAAAGCATACATGTGCCAGCCAGTGTGACCATGGGCACAAAGGTTTCTCCAGTGCTCCTACTCAGGCTTGAGCCAGCCGCTTTAGGCCCCCTGCTGTCCTCGGCCACCAGGCTTCCCCTATGCTCCTGTTACTTCCAGGCTTAGTGTGATCTGAAAGTGTTGAAGGAAAGAAAGACCATGACAGTGTAACAACCAGCAACCACCACCAACAATGTCTTTACGTCTGTGAAGGTGTTTACTGGCTTTGCGCGTGCGTGAGATCCCAAAAGAAGGCCGACAGTATAATAATATAGTCTCATGCAAAACCTGACTCATTCCGAAGTCTCCAGATTTTAGAAGCCTTCAAAGAGATCATTTTGGGGTTGGGGACGGAGAGGGTGCTTGGTTGTAGGGGGGGGGGGGGGGGGGGGGGGGGGGAGGGGACAGTTATCTACGGCTGGGGGCTTGTTGATACTCAGTAGATGAATGTCTGAACTTTGTTTGGAACGAGGGTTTATGTTTGTTGATCTTATGCACATACACACACTGTGATACAGAGAAAGAGGAGAGAGGGGAGGCAGGGAGGGGGGAGAGGAGGGGAGGGAGGGAGACAGAGGGAGCGCACGCTCGCACGCACATACACACACACACACACACACACACACACACACACACACAACACACACACACACACACACACACACACACACACCACATACGCATGCACGCACGCACAAACTCACACACACACACACACACACACACACACACACACACACACAAAACACACACACGCCCGTGTTGGTCAGCAGTCCTGAAGCAGATTATCCGGGGACATGAGAGACGTCAGAAGGAAACGACTTTTACTCCCGTGGTGAAACAAAAAGTTATCCATAACCCCCAAACACACAAGGCGACTTTTACTCCCGATGGTGACATCATGATATACCCATGACTCCCAAACAGGGAAGAAAAGAAAAAGATACACCCGAAGGTTGTGAGGGAACCCAGAGAAGTACTGTCCTCAACAGCCGTCACTGAGCATATTATAAGCATTTGCTTGTTGTTACTTCAGTTTAATGGCTTGATTATGTACACATCTGTTCAACAAAGAAATGCTTTAAAAAAAAAAAAAAAAAAAAAAAAAAAACGCACAGCTATACAAACCAGCTTTTAGCAACGGCGCACCACCACCCTGTAAGATCTGTCTTGATTAGAGGGGGGAAAAATTTCTCAGATCTCTTGTCTCAGGGAGGCAAAATAGATCATGTTTTCATCGAAAGCTGAAAAATGGACGACAAACGGACAGGAGCTGAATCAGACACAAGGATCGTTCAAACTGTCGTTTTCACGCTTGCCTCGAATCGCCGAAAACTGTGAGCTTTCCCTCGATTCGTAGTGGATGCGCTGCGGCGTTTGCCTGTGGCAACGACCTGTAGCACATGACGGGGAACGGCGACCCTCGCGGAGTGCGAGAACTCCTGTGAACTACGTACAAACGGAGGGCCTGTCAGAGAATGTGTACGACTTTATGTTGCTGGTGTTGTTGTTGTTGTTGTACCCTGGCTAAAAGACTCCAGGGATCATCCGAACAGCCGAAGTACTTGAACACTGTGGTACAAATGCATCAGCTGGGGATGAGAACATTACGTGTGTGACCGTTTTTGATTACCCCGCCACATGGCAGCCGCACTCCGACTTCGGGGAATTTTGGAGACTGATAATGTTATGCTAGGAGCTTGTCACAACTGAAGACAATCTCCGCATAACTATGCAGAGCATAAGAACACTTTGATGTAGCCTTGGTGTTCTAGCCTATGTCAATTGGCCTGACACAGCCTTAAGCCAAGGCGTTTATGTTGCTTACAACAACAACAAAACAACAGTGGTGGACCTCCACAGATAAGAACATTTCTTTCGTGACCTGTCGCCCTTAAAGATGAAGTTTGAGTCGAACCTGGATTATGAATGGAAAGATGTTGAAGCAAAGACTAAGCTTTTTGAGCTTCGCCATTGTTTGTCCCGACTGTCTGTCATTTTAATATCTGTGAACAAACGTGTTAAGCAACGTGACACTCGTCTTTATTTGTCTCTACTGTCATAGTAATATCTGTGAACAAACGTGTTAAGCAACGTGACACTCGTCTTTATTTGTCTCTACTGTCGTAGTAATATCTGTGAACAAACGTGTTAAGCGACGTGACACTCGTCTTTATTTGTCTGTACTGTCATAGTAATATTTGTGAACAAACGTGTTAAGCGACGTGACACTCGTCTTTATTTGTCTCTACTGGTTGTCATATTAATATCTGTGAACATACGTGTTTAGCAATGCGACAAGCTGAAGTATGTAAACTGCCGTGCGATTGGTACTTGATGTTAGCTCAGTTCACCTTTTACACACACTGGGCCAGTGAAGTCGGGGGACCTTTGACGCACTGTCGCATTCTGTCAGACCATGTCGACATTTATAGAGCGTAATTTCTTTTTTTGTTATGCATCCTTTCCCCGTCCCGCTCTTTTTTCACCCCACTCCCCGTCTCTCTGTCTCTGTCTGCCTGCCAGTCTCTCTCTGTCTCTCTGTCTGTCTGTCTGTCTGTCTCTCTCTCTCTCTCTCTCTCTCTCTCTCTCTCTCTCTCTCTCTCTCTCTCTCTCTCTCTCTCTCTTCGCTCCCCTGTTCGCTTTCCTACTAAGCTCTCATTAGGGGTACCTCGAAGACTGTCACAAGACTTTTAAGAACTGTCTGTCACAAGACTTTTAAGAACTGTTTGAAATGGCTTTTACTTTGAGTCTTGACAAGTTGGAGTCAAACCTCTTATAGTTAAGTGAGGAAAGTTTAGGCTGCTTTATGAAAATGGCCGTTGTCATGGTATAGTTTTGTGGGGTTCAACGTCTGACTACAAGATCTTCTTCCTCTCCTCCATCTTCTTCTTCTTCTTCTTCTTCTTCTTCATGATGACATCCTTGTCTTTGGAAGTGGACGTAATTCATCATACTTCGACGTATTTCTTGAGAATATCATACAAATGGTCACGCAACATAAATAGTAACCCTACAGATCGTTTCCTTGAAGCGTTAGAGTGCGTGCGTATTTGTGTTGGAGCCGGGACTAGGGGCACGGGGGAGGGAGGAAAGGAAGGGAGTGCGCGCGCGCGCGTCGTGTGTGTGTGTGTGTGGTGTGTGTGTATGAGGGTTTGGGGGTGGTTGAGTGGGTGGGAAGGGAAGGACGCTCATATGTGCAATCGTAACCAGTATTTATTGCATATTATAGTCATGTGCGTGCATGCATGCGCCTTTCGGTTTTGTTTTGTTTTGTGTGTGTGTGTGTGTTGTTGTTGTTGTTTTTGTGTTTATTTTCTCTCACGCAAGTAGGATCAAAGAAAATAAAAATCTTCGAGGAGATCGACGCGAACTGTAAAAAGTTACATTTCCAGTCTCAAGTGCTGTTGCCGACCCTCCCCCAAACAGGGCATCCTTTTCATCGTTCCCTCTCCCCCCCCCCCCCCCCCCTCCCAATCCGTCCCCGTCCTCTTCCGTCAGGACCGGCCCTGCCCCCACCCTCCGCCCTCACCATCATATCTTCAGTTGTCACTTTGCCTCCGCTACTCCCCCCCCCCCTCCCCAATCTCCGCCTCCCGCCACCAGCCCCATCGATTTACTGAGATAGGGGAGCTCGCTGCCTACAGAAGCACTCGGTAGCCTATTTCGACAGTCAAACGCCACGCTATGACAACACTTCGGGATATGAAGAGAGAGAGAGAGAGAGAGAGAGAGAGAGAGAGAGAGAGAGAGCTGCCTATGGAGAGAACACAAAGAGGGGGAGCGTGGTGAAATGGGGGAGAGGGGGGAGAGGGAGGGGGTAGACCTCCTAACCCTCCCTCTTCCCCCCTCCCCCCCCCCAAAAAAAAAAAAAAAAAAAAAAAAATCCAATTTCGCATTGAGTTTTGGGGACCAGACAAATACATTGGGCAAACGTAATCATTGAGACCCCCGCACCTGACTCAATCGCCGGCTCCAAGTTATTATTCAACAAGTCTGTGTGTGAAAGGGGAGAGGAGAAGGAGGAAGAGGGTGGGGAGGGAGGGGTTTGGCGGTGGAACGGGAGGAGGAGGAGGAGGGTGAATGAAAGGGGCCACAGAGCTCCAAGAGTAGCGCCGTCCCGGGAGAGAGGAGGAAGGGGTTGGGGGGGGGGGGGGGGGGGGGGGGGGGGGCGATGGGGGTGGGAGGCTGGCGGAGGAAGAAGGAGGGTTGTAGGGAGTAGATTGACACTAATCAATCTTTATGAATCCTGGATTGGATTATGGAGCGCGCCTGGGTAAATGGGCCGCTGCAATTAGGGCGATTAAGCGGGCGCTGGCGAGCCCATCTTTTCACTAAGCGGATATGCAAGTATCGTGTCGCTTTCGTTGGCCGGCTCTCAAGTTTTTTTCTACACCCTTCCGTCTGCTGGGTAACACCCCCCCCCCCCACCCCCCACCCCCCATCCTCCCTTCCATTCCTCTTCCCACCCCACCCCTCACTTCTTCCCCTCCTCCTCCCACCCATCCCCTCCCCACCGGCACCTGTAAGTCCTTTGCTCTGTCTTACCTATCTGTGCTATCACCTCCATCCATTGCCCTTCTCTGTCAGTTTGTGTCCGTGTCTTTCTGTTGCGTCATAGCTAGTTTTTGTTTCTGTTTGTTTGTTTGCTTTGTTTGTTGTTTCCTGTCCGTTCCTTGAGTGCTGCGGTGCTTATGCATAACGTACAAGCATTTGATTGCAGAGTCTGTGAATACTTTGTTCGGAGAAGTTGTCCTTGAAGTGATTAATACCTATTTTCATTTGATTTAAGGACATTTGTTATCTTTATTACTTTTTTTTCAGTTAGTCTCATTGACTAATGATTCGTAATGAGTGGTTTGAGACTGACCCATTCTTCTGGCTACAGTTTCGGAACGTTTATTTTTGGATGTTAATGCGTGCTTAGTTTAGCTTGTAACTTTCTTCCTGCCGTCGGCAATGGGCTGGGTTGTAATTGACGATTTACGCGCGCGCGCGCGCGCGCGCACACCACACACAGCGCAGCACACACACACACACACACACACACAACACACACACACACACACACACACACACACACACCAGCAGCACGCACGCACGCACGCACGCACGCACTCACGTGCGGACACACGCACGCTCGCACACATGCACACGCACGCACGCACGCACGCACACACACACACACGCACACACACACACACACACACACACACACACACACACACACACACGTACAAGTATACGTTATAATTGACTCATTATTGATGGTCCTAAGGGGAAGGGACTGACCATTAAACAGAAAGGTAATGTGTTGAAATTTGATATTTCCGGCATACTGTTTGCGTATTGTTGACGTGTGGTGTCTTGTTTCAGTGTCAAGCTAATGCATTAGTTTACGACTTCCTTTTCCTTTCGATGTCCCGAAGCTTAAATTGTGTTGTGTCCTTGTTTGACTTCATCGGTTCCATTTAATCATCACGATCTGTTTGTCGTTAGATTGTGACTTCATCTTTTCCTTTTCAAACCCCCAAGCATAAGTGGGTTGACTGTGTCGTTTGTAATTGTTACTTTATCTTTTCCTTTCAAAGCCCCAAGCATACTGTGTTGGTTTTATAATAGGTTAACTATGCCGTTTGTAAGTGTGACTTTATCTTTTCCTTTTAAAGCCCCAAGCATACTGTGTTGGTTGTATAGTAGGTTAACTATGCTGTTTGTAAGTGTGACTTTATCTTTTCCTTTCAAAGCCCCAAGCATACTGTGTTGGTTTATAATAGGTTAACTATGCGTTTGTAAGTGTGACTTTATCTTTTCCTTTTAAAGCCCCAAGCATACTGTGTTGGTTGTATAGTAGGTTAACTATGCTGTTTGTAAGTGTGACTTTATCTTTTCCTTTTAAAGCCCCAAGCATAATGTGTTGGTTGTATCGTTGTTATTGTTACTACTTGATTCCATAGAATCGTTCTCTATAGTGTACACCAATCCCACCCACGCACTACCCCCCCCCCCCCCCTCCTTTTTTTTTTTATTAATTTTAAATATTACCCTTCACTGGCAGCTTTACAAAAACCGTGGATTGGATTGTCTCCAAGCCCATGTGGAATCTGTGGTATTGCAGGCAGTTTATATGGGTTGCACACGAAAGCGGACAGTCCATCCTGTTGTCATGGCTCCTGACGAGACTGGAGTCCACACTGACGCAGCAAGTGGTGGTCCCCTCAACAGCGAGTTCAACTGATAAAAGGCAAACGAACAAAACACTGATCTGGGTGGCTGGCTGGCTACTGGCTGGCTGGCGGGAGATAGATAGATAGATAAATGCATACATACATACATACATACGTAGTGTGTGTGTGTGTGTGTGTGTGTGTGTGTGTGTGTGTGTGTGTGTGTGTGTGTGTGCGTGCGCGCGCGCGCGTGACATGTATGCTCTCTGCCCTTCATGCTTTTGTCTCCTTCCGGTCTTTTTCCCCCCATTGTATTTTTTTTCTTTTCCATCCCTTTATTTTTTTCTTTCTACGTGTCTTGTGTTTAACCACTCCTTTTATTCATCGGTTCTTTACCCCTTCTGTCTGCACTCACCCTCATCTCTCTCTCTCTCTCTCTCTCTCTCTCTCTCTCTTCTCTCTCTCTCTCTCTTCTTTTTTTTTGGTCTCTGTGGTCTTCACTTAGCCATTCTATGATGATGGAAAGCTGCATTGCACTCCTCCCTCTTTCCCCCAACCCTCCACCCACCCCCCACCCCCCTCCCTTCAGCACCCCTGCGACTACCCAGTTAATAAAAGCGTAATATCAGCAATGTTTGTTATTTCACCCTGGATTTGTAGACGATTTGTGGTTAGATCGTGATCGTATTAGTTCCGCTCCATTGGGGGACATTATTGATCCAGAAATTAGCGCGGAGGGGCCGTTAGCGCATGGGGAATGGGGGAATGGTGGGAAAGAATGGGGGAGGGGGGAGGAGGGGGTGGAAGGGAGGTGGGGTGATGTGCCATGCAGTGCCAGAAAGCGTGAATGACTTCCAGGAGAATCGGCATCCATACGTATGAAACAATGCAGCATGTCTTCTGGTCTGTCTTGAATGGACCAGTCTGTGTGCAACTCCGATGGCATATAGCGCATTGCGCTGATTCAAAAGCGAAAAGTTTGACCGTTGTTTTAGATTTATTATTATGTCTTTATCCCCCACCCCCCACCCCCCACCCCCTTCATCCGCACCCACCAACCCGCTGCAAGTGTCCAACAGCACTTGTTCTTTATTGCATCTTGCTCCCCGCTTCTCACGCAAACCCCGACCCTTCCTCCCTTCTATGTGCATGCTGTCTGTATGCTTCTCTTTCGCTTTTTTTTTTCATTCCTTTTTTCTTCTGTTCATCATTTGTTTCATTCTCTGTTTGTTTGTTTTGTTGTTGTTTTGTTTTTGTTTTTTCAAGAACACATTAGAATAAACTTTTCTGTAGACAGTGTAGCTGAAGGAGCCAACATGTTAGTTTCTTTTCTTCTTCTTCTCTTCTTCTTCTTCTTCTTCTTCTTCTGCATACGCAGCCAGATACTCCTGCGGACACCCCCTGTATAGAAAGGCAAGGGATTAATCCCATAACCCAACAAAGGGAGTGGAGTTTTGTGTGTATGACCGTTTTTTTTTTATCCCGCCATTAAGGCAGCCATACTCCAACTTCGGGGAAGTTAGTTTCTAAGTGTGTGTGATGTAAGCTGGACCCTAAGGCATGTATTAAATCATTTTTGTTGTACATACAGTTGTAGGGGGTGTTCTTTGGGCATTGTCTTAAGCCACAGAAAGCTGCTGACATTAAAACAACAGTCATTAAAGTCCCGGAGAGGAGTTCAGTCTTCCGGCAGTCTTCATTGTCCTGAAAAGGGGTTGAGGCCTTTGAAGGACTTTGACAGCCTGCCTTTAGGGATACTGAACACACACACACACACACACACACGCACGCACGCACGCACGCACGCACGCACGCACGCACGCACGCACGCACACACACACACACACACACACACACACACACACACACACACACACACACACACGTACGCTATCTTCTCGCCCGGTGAGACCCACCTTAAAACGCCGGATTTCTTGATAAGGGGGGCATACTGAGTAGCAACCCCCCCCCCCCCCAACACACACACACACACACACACACACACACACACACACACACACACACACACACACACACAACAGAATTGTCGGTTGGATTTGATAAAGGTTTGCTTTTTTCCCCTTCAAACCAAATGTTTAGCGATTAGACCAAAATGCTACTCGCTTTTTTACCCCCTCTCTTCCCCCGTCTTATATTCCTCATGTGACATTAAGACAGCAGGAGAAACACCGTGATAAGATAAATGTGGTTTCTTTGTGGGGTTGTTGGCATTAGTTTCTTTAATCGAAAACTGTTTGACGTGATCAATTTTGGATTTTAAAGGAGACGAAGAAGAAGAAAAAAAACGAGAAAGAGGAGGAGGAGGAGGGAGGAGAAAAAGGAGAAGAAGAAGAAGAAGAAAGAAAGAAAGAACTGCAGTCATAAATGCTGGTCAAAAAGGCTCACATACTTTCTGATGAAAAGAAACACCAGCTGGATTTGTGTTGACAAATGTGCATTCATGGTGACTTTTGGGGAGAGAGAGAGAGAGAGAGAGAGAGAGAGAGAGAGAGAGAGAGAGAGAGAGAGGCTTGAAGATATTGATTTGTTTAGAAAAGAACTTCAATTGATTTCCGGTGAAAAGAGCCTCATACTTGATTTCCTGGGGAAAAACAAACAAACTTCATACGTGAGTTTCTGTGAAAAGAACGTTAGTCTTATTTCCTGTCAAAAGAGCTTGATAGTCGATTTCATGTGGGAAAAAAGCATCATGTATGATTTCCTGCATTTACTGTTAGAGGAGCGTCAAACTCGATTTCCTGTGTAAAGAGTTTGATACTTGATTTCCTATGAAAAGCGCGTCATACTTGGTTTCCTGTGAAAAAGAGTTTCGTATTTGATGTCATGTGAAAAGAACGTCATATCTGATTTCCTGTGAAAAGAGCTTCATACTTATTTCTGTGAAAGAACTTCATACTTTATTTCCTGTGAAAAGCGCGTCATACTTGATTTCCTGTGAAAAGAACTTCCTACGTAATTTCCTGAGAAAAGAGCTTCATACCTGATTTCCTGATAAAAAGAGCTTCATACTTGATTTCCTGAGAAATAACCTTCATACCTGATTTCCTGTGAAAAGGGCGTCATACTTGATTTCCTGTGAAAAGAGCTTTATACTTGATTTCCTGAGAAATAACCTTCATACCTGATTCCGTGAAAAGGCGTCAACCTGATTTCTGTGAAAAGAGCGTCATACTTGATTTCCTGTGAAAAGAGCTTTATACTTGATTTCCTGAGAAATAACCTTCATACCTGATTTCCTGTGAAAAGGGCGTCATACCTGATTTCCTGTGAAAAGAGCTTCATACTTGATTTCCTGTGAAAAGAGCTTTATACTTGATTTCCTGAGAAATAATCTTCATACCTGATTTCCTGTGAAAGGGCGTCATACTTGATTTCCTGTGAAAAGAGCTTCATATTATCCTAGAAGTAACTTTACCTGATCTTGAAAAGGACGTCATACTTGATTTCCTGTGAAAAGAGCTTTAACTTGATTCCTAATACCTCATACCTGATTTCCTGTGAAAAGGCGTCATACTTGATTTCCTGTGAAAAGAGCTTTATACTTGATTTCCTGAGAAATAACCTTCATACCTGATTTCCTGTGAAAAAGGGCGTCATACTTGATTTCCTGTGAAAAGAGCTTCATGCTTGATTTCCTGAGAAATAACCTTCATACCTGATTTCCTGTGAAAAGGGCGTCATACTTGATTTCCTGTGAAAAGAGCTTCATCTTGATTTCCTGTGAAAAACTTATACTGATTTCCTGAGAAGAAGCCTCATACCTGATTTCCTGTGAAAAGAGCTCATACTTGATTTCCTGTGAAAAGAGCTTTATACTTGATTTCCTGAGAAGTAACCTTCATACCTGATTTCCTGTGAAAAGAGCATACTTGATTTCAGTGAAAACAGCGCTTTTCTTTGATTTCCTGAATAACC
>CM065720.1:9399832-9429832 GCA_033310375.1 Conus canariensis
CCCCCCCCCCCCCCCCCCTTCCCTATCCCATCACTCATCATCCGAACTCCCTTGCCCATCCTCCGCAGCCTCCACCTCTTCATTTCTCCTCCGCTCCCCTACCCTCCCTCACTCTCCCATCCCATTGTCTGAGTTGATAGCGTTAGTCACACCCGGTCAGCGCGGCAGTCCGTATCAACAGTGTGGACCGACCCTGTCCAGGCTGGGAGAGCCCAATGGAAACGAGCGTGACAGTGAAACGTGAAACAGTCGTACCGGGCTCTCTCTTGGGCACTGCGAATGGCGGATGTCTGCGGTGCCTGCTTTTATGCCGGCACTACTTTTTGTACTCCCTGTTCTTATAGAACAGGGAGTGCTTTAGAATGGGAACGAAGAAATGCTGTCTGTGTGTCTGTCCGTCCGTCCGTCCGTGGTCAAAATGTGTTCCACTCGCTCCAGACAAAACTACTGGGCCGATCTTTCTGAAAATTTGTAGGCATGTTCATTATGGGTCACGGATGATGCCCGATGTTTTAGTTTACCGTTATAACAGTTACTAACGGCTGTAACGGCCTGTAACGGTTTTTCTTCTTTATGGAATATCTCAGAAAGTACTTGGCCGATCTTTGTGAAAATTAGCAGGTATGTTCATTATGGGTCACGGATAATGTCCGATGTTTTAGTTTACCCCGTTATAGCCGTTACTAACGGCTGTAACGGCCTGTAACGGTTTTTCTTCTTTATGGCATATGTCAGAAAGTACTTGGCCGATCTTTCTGAAAATTTGTAGGTATGTACATCATGGGTCATGGATGATGCCCGATGTTTAGTTTACCGTTACAGCCGTCACTAACGGCTGTAACGGCCTGTAACTGTTTTTCTTCTTTATGGAATATCTCAGAAAGTACTTGGCCAATCTTTGTGAAAATTAGCAGGTATGTTCATTATGGGTCACGAATAATGCCCGATGTTTTAGCTTACCCCGTTATAGCCGTTACTAACGGCTGTAAAGGCCTGTAACGGTTTTTCTTCTTTATGGAATATCTCAGAAAGTTCTTGGCCGATCTTTCTGAAAATATGTAGGTATGTTTATTATGGGTCTCGAATAATGCCGATGTTTTAGATTACCGTTATGGCCGTTACTAACGGCTGTAACGGCCTGTAATGGTTTTTATTCTTCATGGAATATATTAGAAAGTACCCGACCAATCCTTGTGAAAATTAGCAGGTATGTTCATTATGGGTCACGGATGATGTCCGATGTTTTAGGTTACTCCGTTATAGCCGTTACTAACGGCTGTAACGGCCTGTAACGTTTTTTCTTCTTTATGGAATCTCAGAAAGTACTTGGCCGATCTTTCTAAAAAAATTGTAGGTATGTTCATTATGGGTCACAAATAATGCCCGATGTTTTAGTTTACCGTTATGGCCGTTACTAACGGCTGTAACGGCCTGTAACGGTTTTTATTCTTCATGGAATATCTCAGAAAGTACTTGGCCGATCTTTGTGAAAATTAGCAGGTATGTTCATTATGGGTCACGGATGATGCCCGATGTTTTAGTTTACCCCGTTATAGCCGTTACTAACGGCTGTAACGGCCTGTAACGGTTTTTCTTCTGTATGGAATATCTCAGAAAGTACTTGGCTGATCTTTGTGAAAATTAGCACGTATGTTCGCTATGGGTTACGGATGATGCCCGATGTTTAGTTTACCGTTGTAGCCGTTACCATTGGCTATAACGGCCCATAAGGGTTTTTCTTCTTTGTGGAATATCTCAGAAAGCACTTTGTCGATCTTTCTGAAAATTTGTAGGTATGTTCATTATGGGTCACGGATGATACCTGATGTTTTAGTTTACCGTTATAGCCGTTACTAACGGCTATAACTGCCCATAACGGTTTTTCTTCTTTATGGAATATCTCAGAAAGTACTTGGCCGATCTTTCTGAAAATATGTAGGCATGTTCATTATGGGCGACGGATGATGCCCGACGTTTTAGATTACCGTTGTAGCCGTTACTAACAGCTATAACGGCCCATAACGGGTTTTCTTTTTTATGGAATATCTCAGAAAGTACTCGGCCGATCTTTCTAAAAAAAAATTGTAGGTATGTTGATTATGGGTCACTGATGATGCCCGATGTTTTTAGTTTACCGTTATAGCCGTTACTAACGGCTATAACGACCCATAACGGTTTTTCTTTTTTATGGAATAGCTAAGAAAGTACGTGGCCGATCTTTCTGAAAATTTGTAGGTATGTTCATTATGGGTCACGGATGATGCCCGATGTTTAGTTTTACCGTTATAGCCGTTACTAACGGCCCATAATGGTTTTCTTCTTTATGGAAAATCTCAGAAAGTTCTTGGCCGATCTTTCTGAAAATGTGTAAGTATGTTCATTATAGGTCACAGATGATGCCCAGTGTTTACCAGAATAGCCATTACTAACGGTTACACCAGCCCAAGACGGTTTTTCCTCTTTATGAAATATCTCACGTGTATTCAGGATAAACTGGGAGTACGTTTATATGCTTTGCATCTTGTTTTTCTTTCTTTTTTTTTTCCATTCTGCGTGTAAAGAACTGGGTATTCCATTTTTGGTCTGCAATAATTCTAAATACGAACTGAATTTTTCTTCTTCTTCTTCTTCTTCTTCTTCTTTCTTCTTCTTCTTCTTCTTCTTCTTCTTCTCAGTGGTGGAAGAACATGAAGGTCACCAGATTCTTTTCCTCAAGATTCTTAAAGAGGATAAGCTGAATGAATGTATGGGAGGAGTTGTAGTTATTGTTGTTGCTGTTAACACTTTCTACTTAGCGGTTGATGACTGACTATCAACAGGCTTATATTTAGGTTCAAAATGAGGTGACTGAGGGCGGAAAAATGAAGCAAAATTTAAAAAGAAAAGGGGTCAGGTACCACCACAGACACAGACAAACAGATTATTGGCTTATATTTGTTAAAACAGCAACAGCAGCAAAGAGAGATACAGGCAAGGTTGCTCCTCTGTTCAGACAAATAACGGAATTCTTTTTTCCCTATTGAATACACAATTTTTTTTTTTTTAATGCTAATACTTGAGAGAAAGAAGTTATATCTCATTTACTTCATACTCATTACTGCAAAACTTCCATGCGCACTCACATACTGACAACCCAAATGAGGTAATTATGCAGACTCATTATGTCACTCAGCGAATAAAAAGCAGTTCAGAGAGCAGTGTAATGAACAAAGCAGGTGCATGTTTCTTGCTGCATGGTCGTTATCAGGTAGATTAGACCTCCATGGAATGTCAGGTGCTTGACCTTTTTATATGCACAGCTACCGCTGTTGTATGCTTCTGTAAACATCAGTTAAACGTATCTTTTGATGTGTGAGAGCATATGCATGTATACATGCTCTCTCTGTCTCTATCTCTCTCTGTCTCTGTCTCTGCCTCTGCCTGTCTGTCTCTGTCTGTCTGTGTATCTGTCTGTCTGTCTGTCTGCCTCCGTCTGTCTCTGTGTCTGTCTGTCTGTCTGTCCCTCTCTCTCTCTCTCTCTCTCTCTCTCTCTCTCTCCCCCCCCCCCCCCTCTCGCTCACACACACACATATGCACACGCGCACACACAAAAGTGCATGCATGCACACACGCACACACACACGTGCGCGCGCGCGCGCACACACACACACACACACACACACACACACACACACACACACACACACACACACACACACACACACACACACATTCTCACATCACACCACGTCACACTTCTTTGCAATATAATACAACATTCACAGAGCCACACACATGCATGGACGTACATGTACACACTTATACACATGCGCATGCACACAGGCCATGGTGGGACAGTAATGGCATCCCAACTGCCCAGGGCATATCACTTGTGTTGGGTGTGCAGTGACTGTTGTGACCAGCCTGTCAGACAAGAGAAACATGTATCAGTCATCTGCTGTGGAGAAATGGTAAAGTGCAGCGTACATTTACTTATATATAAATCATCACAGCGATAAGTGAAGATTTCACTTCATGAAATCAGCATTTGAAATTGCTGTTTTTGACAATGAGATCATTGCATAATGTGACAAGTGATTGTCTGAGTCATAAGGCATTGCCCAGTTGGAATGGAGCATTCTGATTTTCTAGGTTTATCCACCCGGTCACAATATGGCAGATGATGATAGATCTTTGTCCTGTTTCTTCATCATTCAGAAAATAACAGAATTTTAAAACTGTGGCTGATTGGCAAAGACAGGTTTTGCATAGGAGCAGGTGAAAACGTTGGGCAGGTAAGAAAAAAAATATATAGTCCTGCCCTGCGTATGTACATGCATGCACACACACACACACACACACACACACACACACACACACACACACACACACACACACATACACATGCACACAGGCATGCACGCACACGTGCACACATGCATGCATGTATATACACATTGATGTATGCACATGCACTTATACAATTCATTCATGTTACAAGCGCTGCATATTCTTACATCTCTTGACAATCCACATGACCATCCTTTCTCAGTTTCAGACTGCACACAGGCAACATTTTGTCAATGCAGTAACGAGTTATGCACTCCTACATGCATACTACTGTTGGAAACTGAACAAAAAGGTGTTCCAATAGCTCAAGCCAGTCCTTAGGGGAGCATGGAATTAAGAGAGACCCCCACCCTTCTTTCAGGGTGGGTGCTGTGAGGGGGTTCTTGTCTCCTCTCCCCACGATGGTTTACACATAGGTAAACTCGCATGTTAAATGAGTGTGATGAGTATAGTGTACTCTAGAGATGGTAAAGGTCTGGTAAACATGCTTGACTGCAATTTACCTCAACTTCTGGAAGTGAAGGCTCAAACTAATTCCCCACTGCAGCCTCCTACGACATTTCGTATTTATGAAGATTCGTTGTAACATCACTTTAAATCAAGTGCCCATGTGCTGATTGTGTGATGGTCTTTTTGCAGGTCCGGCAGACAAGCACGAGTTCCAGGCAGAGACCAGACAGCTTCTGGACATTGTGGCCAAGTCTTTGTATTCTGAGAAAGAGGTGAGTACCACATTGTGCTCTGTACAAGAGATGAGAGCTCTTGTACTCTGAGAAAGAGATGTGAACACCGCCACCCCGAGAAACTAGTTGGTACTCTCGTCATCTCAGGAAGAGGGAACGCTCATCCACTGCATGTAAAGCATGAGAAAGTGGAAGGTATTCTGGTGATCTGATTGAGTCTTAATTAGTGAATAGCAGCTGATGCCCATAGTGGAAACAAGCATTATGTATGATGTTAAATGAACACAGAGTAACAATCCTGATGTGGTACCTGTTGTTCGCTGGGCTACAAGAAGCAGGACTTGATCTGACTGGAAAGGAACATGTTAATGTCTTTCCATTGTGACCATTCTTCTCTCAGTGTCATTGTTGACTTGACAGGAGCCCAAGGTGCAATCTCAGCCTGTCATTGTCAGCCTGTCATTGTCGGCCTGTCATTGTCAGCCTGTCATTGTCAGCCTGTCATTGTCAGCTTGTCATTGTCGGCCTGTCATTGTCGGCCTGTCATTGTCGGCCTGTCATTGTCAGCCTGTCATTGTCAGCCTGTCATTGTCAGACTGTCATTGTCGGCCTGTCATTGTCAGACTGTCATTGTCGGCCTGTCATTGTCAGCCTGTCATTGTCAGACTGTCATTGTCAGACTGTCATTGTCAGTGTCAGCCTGTCATTGTCAGCCTGTCATTGTGAGACTGTCATTGTCAGCCTGTCATTGTCAGCCTGTCATTGTCGGCCTGTCATTGTCAGCCTGTCATTGTCGGCCTGTCATTGTCAGACTGTCATTGTCAGCCTGTCATTGTCAGACTGTCATTGTCAGTGTCAGCCTGTCAGTGTCAGCCTGTCATTGTCGGCCTGTCATTGTCAGACTGTCATTGTCGGCCTGTCATTGTCAGTCTGTTATTGTCGGCCTGTTATTGTCAGTCTGTTATTGTCAGACTGTCATTGTCAGTCTGTTATTGTCGGCCTATCGTTGTCAGTCTGTTATTGTCGGCCTGTCATTGTCGGCCTGTCATTGTCAGTCTGTTCTTGTCAGACTGTCATTGTCGGCCTGTTATTGTCAGCATGTCATTGTCGGCCTGTCATTGTCGGCCTGTCATTGTCAGTCTGTTATTGTCAGACTGTCATTGTCGGCCTGTTATTGTCAGCATTAATTGTCGGCCTGTTATTGTCAGTCTGTTATTGTCAGACTGTCATTGTCAGCCTGTCATTGTCGGCCTGTCATTGTCAGCCTGTCATTGTCGGCCTGTCATTGTCAGACTGTCATTGTCAGACTGTCATTGTCGGCCTGTCATTGTCAGCCTGTCATTGTCATTGTCAGCCTGTCATTGTCGGCCTGTCATTGTCGGACTGTCATTGTCATTGTCAGCCTGTCATTGTCGGACTGTCATTGTCGCACTGTCATTGTCATTGTCAGCCTCTCATTGTCGGTCTGTTATTGTCAGCCTGTCATTGTCAGTGTCATTGTCAGACTGTCATTGTCGGCCTCTCATTGTCAGACTGTCATTGTCATTGTCAGCCTGTCATTGTCGGCCTGTCATTGTCAGACTGTCATTGTCATTGTCAGACTGTCATTGTCGGCCTGTCATTGTCAGCCTGTCATTGTCAGACTGTCATTGTCAGCCTGTCATTGTCGGCCTGTCATTGTCGGCCTGTCATTGTCGGCCTGTCATTGTCGGCCTGTCATTGTCGCCTGTCATTGCAGCCTGTCATTGTCAGCCTGTCATTGTCGCCTGTCATGTCAGACTGTCATTGTCAGTGTTAGCCTGTCATTGTCAGCCTGTCATTGTCAGACTGTCATTGTCAGTGTCAGCCTGTCATTGTCAGGCTGTCATTGTCAGCCTGTCATTGTCGGCCTGTCATTGTCGGCCTGTCATTGTCGGCCTGTCATTGTCAGACTGTCATTGTCAGTGTCAGCCTGTCATTGTCAGACTGTCATTGTCAGTGTCAGCCTGTCATTGTCAGTCTGTTATTGTCAGCCTGTCATTGTCAGTGTCATTGTCAGCCTGTCATTGTCGGACTGTCATTGTCAGACTGTTATTGTCAGTGTCAGCCTGTCATTGTCAGTCTGTTATTGTCAGCCTGTCATTGTCAGTGTCAGCCTGTCATTGTCAGTGTCATTGTCAGTGTCATTGTCAGCCTGTCATTGTCAATCTGTCATCTGCTCATCTGTTTTGGCAGCACCGATTTGGCATGCTTAACCAGGTGAGGGTCAAACAGGTTCTGGAATTACATGGTTTGAACGTTTTGCGTAGTCTTGTCTTTATCGCAAAGTTTATGTTGCATGATAAACAAGCAGGATAACTCTTGGTCCCATGTTGAGGTTATTACACCCCCAGGCTCCAAAGAAATGCTGCCTGTGACAACAAATTGCCCAGCATAAATTGCCCAGCATAAATGCCAAGAGAGAACATTCAGATGTGTCAAGGACACATCCTGAAAGAAAGGATCCCCACCCACCCCCACCCCCAAGCTTGGATCCCCACCCCACCCCCAAGCTTGATCCCCATCCCACCAAGCTTGGATCCCCCCCCCCAACTGGATCCCCACCCCACCCCCAAGCTTGGATCCCCACCCCCCCAAGCTTGGATCCAGACCCCCCCAAGCTTGGATCCCCACCCCACCAAGCTCGGATCCCCACCCCCCACCCCCCCCCCCCAAGCTTGGATCCCCACCCCACCAAGCTTGGATCCCCACCCCCATCCCACCCCCCAAGCTTGGATCCCCACCCCCACTCCCACCCCCCCCAAGCTTGGATCCCCACCCCCAAGCTTGGATCCCCATTCCCCCAAGCTTGGATCCCCATTCCCCCAAGCTTGGATCCCATTCCCCCAAGCTTGGATCCCCACCCCCAAGCTTGATCCCCACCCCCCCAAGCTTGGATCCCCCCCACCACCCCCCCCACCCCAAGCTTGGATCCCCACCCCCCCAAGCTTGGATCCCCCCCCCCACCCCCCCCCCCCCAAGCTTGGATCCCCACCCCCCCAAGCTTGGATCCCCACCCCACCACCCCCCCACCCCCAAGCTTGGATCCCCACCCCCCCAAGCTTGGATCCCCACCACCCCCCACCCCCCCCCACCCCCAAGCTTGGATCCCCACCCCCCCCAAGCTTGGATCCCCCCACCCCCCCCCACCCCCCACCCCCAAGCTTGGATCCCCACCCCCCCAAGCTTGGATCCCCACCCCCCCACCCCCCCACCCCCAAGCTTGGATCCCCACCCCCCAAGCTTGGATCCCCACCCCCCCCAACCCCCCAAGCTTGGATCCCACCCCCCAACTTGGATCCCCACCCCCCAAGCTTGGATCCCCACCCCCCAAGCTTGGATCCCCACCCCCACTCCCCCCCCAAGCTTGGATCCCCACCCCCCAACTTGATCCCCACCCCCCCAAGCTTGGATCCCCACCCCCCCAAGCTTGGATCCCACCCCCAAGCTTGGATCCCCACCCCCAAGCTGACCCCCACATCCCCCCCCCCCAAGCTTGGATCCCCACCCCCAACTGATCCCCACCCCCCAAGCTTGGATCCCCCACCCCCAAGCTTGGATCCCCACCCCCAAGCTTGGATCCCCACCCCCCCCCAAGCTTGATCCCCACCCCCAAGCTTGGATCCCCACCCCCCAAGCTTGGATCCCCACCCCCCACAGCTTGGATCCCCACCCCCCAAGCTTGGATCCCCCCCCCCAACTTGGATCCCCACCCCCAAGCTTGGATCCCCACCCCCCAAGCTTGGATCCCCATCCCCACTACCCCCCCAAGCTTGGATCCCCACCCCCCAAGCTTGGATCCCCCCCCCAAGCTTGGATCCCCACCCCCCCCAAGCTTGGATCCCCACTACCCCCACCCAAGCTTGGATCCCCACCCACCCCAAGCTTGGATCCCCACCCCCCCAAGCTTGGATCCCCACCCCCCAACTGGATCCCACCCCCAAGCTTGGATCCCCACCCACCCCCAAGCTTGGATCCCACCCCCCAAGCTTGGATCCCCACCCCCACCCCCAAGCTTGGATCCCCACCCCCCCAAGCTTGGATCCCCACCCCCCAAGCTTGGATCCCCACCCCCCCAAGCTTGGATCCCCACCCCCACCCCCAAGCTTGGATCCCCACCCCCAAGCTTGGATCCCCACCCCCAAGCTTGGATCCCCCACCCCCAAGCTTGGATCCGGCCCCACCCCACCAAGCTTGGATCCCCACCCCACAAGCTTGCCCATATACCTCCACTTGACACATGTCTACAGCAGCAACTGGAGAGATGTTTATGGGTTTTGTCTGATAATGTCTGAACTGTACTGTGTCCGCAAGAGTCTTTCTTTTTCTGTTTGTTCAGCTTTCTTCCTGCCCCTATCTGTCTCTCTTTTCTCTTTCTCTGTCTCCCCCTCACTGACTGTCTGTTTGTCTCTCTCTGTCTGTTTGTCTCACTCTGTCTGTCTGTCTGTCTATATGTATGTTTCTTTCTCTCTCCCCCTCTCTCTGTTCTCCTTTCTCACTCCCTCTCTCTCTCTCTGTCTCTTTCTGTCTCTCCCCCCCCCCCGCCCCACAACCCCTCTCTGTCTCTGTATCTCTTTCTTTATTTCTCTCTGTCTCTATCTCTCTCCCTCTCTCTCTCTCTCTCTGTCTCTGTCTCTCTCTCGCTCTCTCTCCTCCCCCCATCCCTCTCTCCCACCCTCATACACAGTTATTCTTAAATTCTGCATGCCATTTAAGAACACATTTGCAACACACATTGCTTCTGCATGAGACATTCATCAAATAATTCACCTCCTCTATTCTTTGTTCTGCTGCAGATATCATTTTAACATACTCCAGGTGTTCATTCGAGAACTTTTGCTGAAAAACATAGGTGTTCTCAAACTCAGGGTTCACACAGTTTCTTCCTCACTCCACATCAGTCTCAATGCAGCTCCGAGAAGGTCTAATGAGTGCGGCTAGTGGAGGAGCCGACTGCCGCTAGAGATCCACATCGCCACCAACGATGAGAAGAAGACTTTCGTCATTCAGGATGAGGTAGGTGAAGGATGAGAAGAGGTATGAGAGAGAGGTGTCGTGAATGTCAGGCCATTTTCCATCATTCTTTTTTACCATGTTCTTAGAAATGTGTGTAAGGATTCTGTTATAAGATATATATATATATATATGTGTGTGTGTGTGTGTGTGTAACCCCCCCCCCCCCTCCCCTTTTTTCTCTTCTTTCTTTTATTTAAATCTTTGCCAAGTCATCAATGTAATGATGGAAGAATTGTTAGCCTACACTTGTTTTCCCCCACTACTAAATTGTTCAGCATATAGATATAGATATATAGATAGATAGATAGATATATGTATGTAGATAGATACATAGATAGATAGATATACATACATACATACATACATACATACATACATACATACATACATACATACATACATACATACACATACACACACATATATGTATATTTCTTCTTTTTTTTTTTCTTTTTTAGATTTTGTGTCCATGTTAAAGCAAGACATGCTATATGCATAACTGCTTTGTTTGCAAATCTGTATAGTCCCCCCCCCCCCCCCCCCCCCCATTTCAGTTGTTTGTTTTTTAAAATCAATTATTGTTTGTTTTTTGAGTGCTGTCATGTACAAGGAAGAGAAGATCTGGAGATATAATCAGGCTAGACAAGTGATTCTTTCTTTTTTATTTGGTTGTGATTAGAAATGGTTTCGTCTTCCCCATGCATTTACATTGATAACAGATAAATGTTTTTCAATTGAAATGTCAAAAACAATTCTGAAATGATAAGCGTGGGATGACATTTTTGTGTCCCGTTTTAAGTAATTCGTCTAGCCTGAGAGTAAGAAGAGGGACGGGGTTGGAACATTCAAAGTGGGTGTTGTTAAGGAGGGGGTGAAGGTGGTGTTGGTGGTGGTTGTGATGTGACCTGCATATATGTCCCTCTGTGTGTGTGTGTAGGTGTGTGTATGTGTGTGTGTATGTATTTGTTTGTGTGCTCTGTGTGTGTGTGTGTGTGTGTGTGTGTGTGTGTGTGTGTGTGTGTGTGTGTGTGTGCGTGCGTGCGTGCGTGCGTGCGCTGTGTGTGTGTGTGTGTGTGTGTGTGTGTGTGTGTGTGTGTGTGTGTGTGTGTGTGCATGCACGCATGCATACATGCTTATGTCATGTTTTAACTGCAGATTCTGTAGTCAGCATAAATTGCATTAAGAAATTAATATTGTCTTCTCCTTTGTAGTCCTCAGTTTGTTTGTTTTTTTCTTCATAACACTTGGAAGTGTTGTGGTTCCATATCGTTCTGATGTAGCAGTTATGTGGAGCAGACTTGTTAAATCATTCTGTGTGTGCTATGTTTTCGGGGTAGTGACTGACTATAACTCAGCTTGAATGACTGTTTGGCCAACCGTTTGGGTCTCGTCTTCTGTGTCTCTTGTCTTCCTTTATAGTTTCCTCTTTTTAATGTTTTTATTTATTGTCGTTCATGACAAGTTGGTTTTTTTTTCTATTTGTTTGTTGTCGTTATAGTGATTTTTTTTTTATTTATCAATCTGAGACTGAAGAGAAGTACAGCTGATGTTTAAGGAGGCAGATGTAAAGGGGGAGTTGATGGGGGAGGCAGATGTCAAGGGGGAGTTGATGGGGGAGGCAGATGTCAAGGGGGAGTTGATGGGGGAGGCAGATGTCAAAGGGGAGTTGATGGGGGAGGCAGATGTAAAGGGGGGTTGATGGGGGAGGCAGATGTCAAGGGGGAGTTGATGGGGGAGGCAGATGTCAAGGGGGAGTTGATGGGGGAGGCAGATCTAAAGGGGGAGTTGATGGGGGAGGCAGATGTCAAGGGGGAGTTGATGGGGGAGGCAGATGTAAAGGGGGAGTTGATGGGGGAGGCAGATGTAAAGGGGGTGTTGATGGGGAGGCAGATGTAAAGGGGGAGTTGATGGGGGAGGCAGATGTAAAGGGGGAGTTGATGGGGGGGGGGCAGATGTAAAGGGGGAGTTGATGGGGGGGGGGGGAGATGTCAAGGGGGAGTTGATGGGGGGGGGGGCAGATGTCAAGGGGGAGTTGATGGGGGAGGCAGATGTAAAGGGGGTGTTGATGGGGGAGGCAGATGTAAAGGGGGAGTTGATGGGGGAGGCAGATGTAAAGGGGGAGTTGATGGGGGAGGCAGATCTAAAGGGGGAGTTGATGGGGGAGGCGGATCTTAAGGGGGAGTTGATGGGGGAAGGAGATCTAAAGGGGGAGTTGATGGGGGAGGCAGATCTAAAGGGGGAGTTGATGGGGGAGGCAGATCTAAAGGGGGAGTTGATGGGGGAAGGAGATGTAAAGGGGGAGTTGATGGGGGAGGCAGACCTAAAGGGGGAGTTGATGGGGGAGGCAGATCTAAAGGGGGAGTTGATGGGGGAGGCAGATGTAAAGGGGGAGTTGATGGGGGAGGCAGACCTAAAGGGGGAGTTGATGGGGGAGGCAGACCTAAAGGGGGAGTTGATGAGGGATGGGGACTGGTGGTGAATGGAGTGAAGGGGATGGAAGATGCAGGATTTTTAATCAGGTAGAACTGGACGTATGGTACCCTTTGAAGCTAAAAAGCACACAGAGAAAAGGCATTTAAAAGGTAAGAATACATATTTTATTATTTTTCATAGGTCTCATCACGTACTGACAGTCAGCTAGCTGTAAAGGTGTGCGGTTTGACCAGAATATCATCAGCTCTATCATACTTGTAAGAGATGAATTGTTTTAAGCCACAAGTCACAAAATTGTCCATCAACAAAGTCTTTAACAAACACAAACTCTCGCTTGATGGAAACAGTTCGGCCTTGGCTCCCTGGCGCCAGATGACAGTGTTCTTTTGAATGTTCCAATTTGTTGCAAAGTCACGCTCCTCAGAGAGCACAAATATCCACCTTTGCAAAGCAAGTGAAACTTTCAACAAGCGTGAAACAATACTAGTTTCAGTTTAATCTGTGTGCTTGAACATTCCTGCTGGAGGTATGCTTATCCCTTTGTTTACAAGAAAATGGTATAAATACAACTTGCTCTAAGACGGATCAGAAATGCCAAAGAGGGGAGGAGAGGGAGGGAGAAGAGAGGCAGGGAGGAGGGTAGACAAGGGGGAGGGACTGAGAGGGTGCTCAGAAGAGGACGGAAGTGAATGCGTGCAACCCGCCAATCCCAGGTCTCCCTAGGGAGTATGGTTCCCACCAAATTTGGCATCTCTATTCAGGCTGAAGAACGTGTGGGTGGGGTGATGCCATTTCTTTCTCTTAAACTGATACAACCCAGGACCGAGGAGGCACTGAGGGACTACAACAGTTGCCTGATTTCGCTGTGCACTCGTTCAATCACGATCTGAGGGAAAAATCAAATCAAAAGTAAACAAAACAAAGCAAAAAAAAAAAAAGGTATAAATGAAGAAGATGACAGAACAGCTACAAAAGACCCATCAAGTTGTGATACTAGGGTTGAACAGCCTTCCAGGAGCAAGAAAACTGAGGCACTGACGCAGTCCTGTAAACAAAGTGGCACAGAGGAAATTGGCCATTTTTCAGTGGAGTGACTGGGGGGCCGGAATAGCTCAGTTGGTAGAGCGCCGGACTCGTGATCCTGGAGTTGCGGGTTCGAATTTCGGTACAGGGGGATTTTTCCCTCAGAGTTAACATTGGTTCTGACTCCATTCCCCATACAGTCCTTCAAACGAGACTATAAACCGAGGTTCCGTGTGTGAACGCACGCACAACATCTTGCACACACGTCAAATCCCATCACCAACTTTCGGAAGAGAAGGCCAGTTTGGCTGTTGGTATGGTTGACGCGTTACACATAGCACGCACCTTCCTCGAAGATGGAGTATGGCTGCCTTAATGGTGGGATAAAAAACAGTCGTACACACAAAATTCCACTACCTGTCTATACCGGCAGTGTCCGCAGGAGTATCAGCCTGCGTACGTAGAAATAAAGAAAAGAAAGTGGAGTGACTGCTGGTTGAAATATCTGCTAGGTCCCACTGGAATGACAGGAGTTCTTTCAGCGTCAATCATACTCCAACTTCTGGAAGTTCTGGGCTGGAAATCTCCTCTTTTCTCCGCCTTTTGTTTTTTTTTTTTTTTTTTACAATTCTGTCGGTGTTTTTTTTTTTTTTTTTTTCGTGTATTGTCCGTTTCCCACTGTTTGCCCAGGAAGTTCTTTTTTCTTGTTTTGTTGCTATTCATTGCATGCTAACTGTGTTGTGTAACGTGATATCTAGCTGATTAAAGATTAGTACTGGCGCTGGATGTCTCTTTTTTTTTTTCAGCATAATTGCTAGCAGGACCTGTTTGGAGGATGGGGGTGAGGGGATTTTATGCGCGTGGCGACAACATGTTCCAGATGATTTTCTAGAAGTTTTCCTTTTAAATGGGTGTTCTAGGTGAAAAAGATTGACAGATATACTCAGCAAAGCCACATATGCACATGTACACACACATATGCATGCACACACACACAAACACACCCACACACTCACACACACAGGCACGCACACACACTCACACACTCACACACACATGCGTGCACGCACACATGTGCATGTGCACACACGCACACATGCCTGCTCACATACATGCACAGTACACTTACAAACACACACATACACATGCACACACACTCTCTCTCTCTCTCTCTTTCACAGTGAGCCTGCACCAGTCTGTACACTCTCTCTCTCTCTCTCTCTCTCTCTCTCACACACACACACACACACACACACACACACACACACACACACACACACACACACACACACTCACGACCACACACATTCTCTCCTCTCTCTCTCTCTCCCTTTCTCTCTCTCTCTCTCTCTCTCTCTCTCTCTCTCTCTCTTCTGTCTCTCTCTCTCGCACTCATGAATACACCCACAAACCATGCAGGCTCATAATGCCTCTCTTCCATCACAAAACACGGGATGTGTCATTTTGTTAAATGAAGAAAGAAAAGACAAAAAAAAAAGGAAGACCAGATCGGAAGCCCCCACCCCTATTCCCATTCCCTCTCTCCCACCATCCACCCCTCCCCTCTCCCCTCTCCCCCTTTCTCCCCCATCCCAAACGAATGAAAGAAAAACAAACAAACAAACAAAGGGAAATAACCCAAAGCAGCAACACCACACATGAACCTTGGAGCCATTGACATAAGGCCCCACGCCATCTGATCGCCCTGGGCATTGAAGAATAGGCCTCAGCCGGCTGGACACTGCTGGCAAGGAGGCCACGGCAGGCCGCCGTGGTGGTGGTGGGTAAATTTCATCGTTACTTTCCTTAATGAATTGGAGGGAGTGCAGATGCAGATGCCAGCTTTGGGGATGGGCCCAATTCCCTGGGCAGTTTCCCTGACCTTAGTGATGGGCCCTGGGGCCGAGTGTTTGTTGTGGATGATGATAAGGGGGAGGGAGGGAGGGTGTCACGATTTGGGGAGAGAACCAGACTGGGGCATTTTTTTTGTTTGTTTTGTTTCTGTTGTGGTTATCGTTGTTGCTGTTATCTGTTGGTCTGTCTGCGTCTGTTTGTCGGTCTGTCTGTGTGTCTGTCTGTCTGTCTGTCTGTCTGTCTGTCTCTCTCTCTCTCTCTCTCTCTCTCTCTCTCTCTGCCTCTTTATCTGTCTGTTAATCTTTCTGTCTGTCTCTGTCTCTGGCTGTCTGTGTCTGTCTTTCTCTCTCTCTGTTTGTCTGTTTCTCTCTCTCTCTCTCTCTCTCTCTCTCTCTCTCTCTCTCTCTCTCTGTGAGTCTCTCTCTCACTCCCTCCCTCCCTCCCTCTCTCTGTCTCTGTTTCTCTCTCTCTCTCTTTCTCTCTCTCTCTCTCTCTCTCTCTCTCTCTCTCTCTCTCTCTCTGCTTTTATGTGTGTATGTGCATGTATTCTGTCTTCATTCCTGTTTTCTCTCCATCCTCTCATCTTCCTTTCTTTGTTTCACTCTTCATTGGTATTCATCTGCCTTCTTTTCTTTGGGGGTGTAGAGGGGGATCGGGGGGGGGGGGGGGAGAGAGGGAGAGGGTATTTGTGTGTGTGTGTGTTGGGGGGGGGGGGGGTTGAGTGGGGTGAGTAGGGGCATGGATTTCTGTGTTTTTATGTGTCTGTGTGTGCGCGTGCATGCGCTATTATTGGCAGTTTTGATTGTAATTAGCTTGATTGGCGTGGTCCATTTGTATTCTGATGTGACCTTTGTTGTTTGTTTGGATAGAGCTGCAGAGGGCAGGGTAGACAGTATATGAGAGGCTGCCTCTGTGTGTGTGTGTCTGTCTGTCTGTCTGTCTGTCTGTCTGCCTGTATCTGTGCGCATGTGTGTCTTTTGTGTGTGTGTATGGGTGTGTGTGTGTGTGTGTGAGTTCTTTATTCTTTTACTCCTCCCTCCTTCGTTTTTGACAGACAGACCTTTTTTCCTTTTTCTGGACGTCTTTTTCTCTCCTCCTCTCTCTCTGCAATGCTTTATTTTTGTTTCCCGTCCCCACTGTCCTCTGTCTCCATTGAAGTCTCACAACCCCCCCCCCCCCCCTCCTCCACTCCCTCCAGTAGCCCATATTTTGTGCCCAGTCCTAGTTTCAGTCAGTGTATGTGTCGTCTAGGTTCTGCAGCAGTGCAGTGTGTTGTCTGCGTTCTGCAGCAGTGCAGTGTGTTGTCTGCGTTCTGCAGCAGTGCAGTGTGTCATCTGGGTTCTGCAGCAGTGCAGTGTGTTGTCTGGGTTCTGCTGCAGTGCAGTGTGTTGTCTGGGTTCTGCTGCAGTGCAATGTGTTGTCTGGGTTCTGCAGCAGTGCAGTGTGTTGTCTGGGTTCTGCAGCAGTGCAGTGTGTTGTCTGGGTTCTGCTGCAGTGCAGTGTGTTGTCTGGGTTCTGCTGCAGTGCATGTAGTGTGTTGTCTGGGTTCTGCAGCAGTGCAGTGTGTTGTCTGCGTTCTGCAGCAGTGCAGTGTGTTGTCTGCGTTCTGCAGCAGTGCAGTGTGTCATCTGGGTTCTGCAGCAGTGCATGCAGTGTGTCATCTGGGTTCTGCAGCAGTGCAGTGTGTTGTCTGGGTTCTGCAGCAGTGCAGTGTGTTGTCTGGGTTCTGCTGCAGTGCAATGTGTTGTCTGGGTTCTGCAGCAGTGCAGTGTGTTGTGTGGGTTCTGCCGCAGTGCAGTGTGTTGTCTGGGTTCTGCAGCAGTGCAGTGTGTTGTCTGGGTTCTGCTGCAGTGCATGCAGTGTGTTGTCTGGGTTCTGCAGCAGTGCAGTGTGTGTTGTCTGGGTTCTGCAGCAGTGCATGCAGTGTGTCATCTGGGTTCTGCAGCAGTGCAGTGTGTTGTCTGGGTTCTGCAGCAGTGCAGTGTGTTGTCTGGGTTCTGCTGCAGTGCAATGTGTTGTCTGGGTTCTGCAGCAGTGCAGTGTGTTGTCTGGGTTCTGCCGCAGTGCAGTGTGTTGTCTGGGTTCTGCAGCAGTGCAGTGTGTTGTCTGGGTTCTGCTGCAGTGCATGCAGTGTGTTGTCTGGGTTCTGCAGCAGTGCAGTGTGTGTTGTCTGGGTTCTGCAGCAGTGCATGCAGTGTGTCATCTGGGTTCTGCAGCAGTGCAGTGTGTTGTCTGGGTTCTGCAGCAGTGCAGTGTGTTGTGTGGGTTCTGCTGCAGTGCATGCAGTGTGTTGTCTGGGTTCTGCTGCAGTGCAGTGTGTGTTGTCTGGGTTCTGCAGCAGTGCAGTGTGTTGTCTGGGTTCTGCAGCAGTGCATGTGTTGTCTGGGTTCTGCTGCAGTGCATGCAGTGTGTTGTCTGGGTGCTGCAGCAGTGCAGTGTGTTGTCTGGGTTCTGCTGCAGTGCAGTGTGTTGTCTGGGTTCTGCAGCAGTGCAGTGTGTTGTCTGGGTTCTGCAGCAGTGCAGTGTGTTGTCTGGGTTCTGCAGCAGTGCAATGTGTTGTCTGGGTTCTGCAGCAGTGCAGTGTGTGTGTGGGTTCTGCAGCAGTGCAGTGTGTTGTCTGGGTTCTGCAGCAGTGCAGTGTGTTGTCTGGGTTTTGCAGCAGTGCAGTGTGTTGTCTGGGTTCTGCAGCAGGGCAGTGTGTTGTCTGGGTTCTGCAGCAGGGCAGTTCTGTGTGCTGACAGGTCTCTGGGGCTCAATAAGCATGATTCCTGTTCCTGTGCACTTTGTGCCACATCATGCATTCTACCTCGGGCAGCGTGATGCGTTTGGGTATTCACCCACACACCTGCAAGAACACACATGCCCGCACACTCATACATACACATCTGCACACAAACACATACACAGTTACACCTACACACAAACACTCAAGAACATATACACAAAAACGTACACACACACACACTCGCATGCACACGCGTGCACACACACAAACACACACACACACACACACACACACACACACACACACACACACTGTTATCGTATCCTTGAATCAACTGCATGGAAGAGAGCTCAAATAAATGTTGATACTTCATCCAAACAGTGGGAAGCTTTTCCAATAGACCTTGTACTAAAAAAAATGCCTCATCATCCTGTTTATTATTCCAGACAAATATATTCCCTTATAATTTGATTAAAGCTAAATGCTTGAAAAACAAAGTTTAGTAAAAATGCTAATTGTATTTGTGGTAAAAAAAACCCAAAACATTGAGCCATATTTTATTTAATTGTCGCAAGTTAACTACTTTCTTACCAACATCATTAAGATCTAGTAATTGGACTGTGGTTTACGAATAGTCTATCAGATATGACGGAAATTAATATGAAATACAAATTCGCAGAAGTCCAAAACCTGTTCAAAATATGGTCAAAAAGAATAATAACACCATTAGGTAGAGTGGCTGTGCTCAAATCATTAGTACTATCAAAACTGGTGTACTTATGGATCCTCTTCCCGAATCCTCCTGATTCCCAGATCGCTTCATTACAGAAAATGTGTTTCAAATTTGTTTGGAATAACAAAAATGATAAAATTAAAAGAAAATACTCAATACATAATATACAAAAAGGAGGGATAGGTATACCCGACCTGAAAATATATATCAGCTCCTTAAAAATCGCCTGGATACGGAAAGTGTACATGCACGACCACAAGTGGAAAATAATATTACATTCATTATGTCCCGAAATAGGTATCATTGACGCATATGGCCCTGACAGATTTGTTGAGAGCAAAGTTATAAACAGATTTTGGAAAGGAGTCTTTCAGTCATATCAAAGATTCTGCAAACAGGTAGAATTAACTGAAAGTACAGATCTAGCCACTGAACCTATCTTTTGTAATGAAAAGTTCAAAGTAGGAGAAAAACCGTTCTTTTACAAGAAATGGATGCAGAACAATATATTTCTAGTTAAACATTTACTCGATGAGGATGGTAATTTTCTAAGCTGCCATGAACTGTCGGAGAAAATGGGCTTTCATATCAATTTTCTAACTCATATAAGTTGCGTGCGTTCGATCAAAGCTTACACAAAGAAAAAAAGATTGAAATTAGATAGTAACATTGGTAATGATAAAACTTCAGCACTTCAAAAAATTTGTAGTATTAATAAAGGATCACGTGCTTATTACGATATTATGGTGGAAGACAATGAAGTTCTTAACATTAGTACATTTATCAAGTGGGAACAACGTCTTGATATACCAATTGATTGGGTAGAGGTACTGAAAAGGATTAAGAAAATTAAAGAAACAAAACTGAAATGGTTTCAAATTAAGATATGCCACAGAATTCTGGTAACAAATAGTGTGTTGAAAAGTATGCAAATTATTGATAGCGACAAATGTAATTTCTGCATTAGAGAGAAAGACTCGATTAACCACTATCTGTGGGAATGTGAGTTTACCCGTATTTTCTGGAAAGACCTGGAAAGAGTTCTGCAAGTTAACTGTTCACACTGTGTAAGATTATCACTTAACGTGGAGATTATATTATTTGGTACGGATGAGAAAACAAAAACCGACGATATGCTAGACCTGATAATTTTAATGGGGAAAATATTTCATATATAAATGTAGAATTAACAAGACAAAACCTAATCTAAACATATTTTTGAAGGAGCTGGACTATAGACATAAGATGGAGAAATATATGTCCTTAATGGAGATGAATCATGCAACGTACTTAACAAAGTGGTCACCTTATATCAAAATACTAGGGAACTAATGGTTATAGTATGTATTATATGAAGGTATGCGCAAGGGTGTGTGTGTGTGTGTGTGTGTGTGTGTGTGTGTGTGTGTGTGTGTGTGTGTGTATTACGTTAAAAAGTACTGTATACTCTTTTTCTTTTCTATTTAATCTCGTCCACAACCTGGGTACACAGGATTAATGCCAGTTATTAGAATTTATTCAGCATGTGTGCCCGTGTAAAAAAAAAAAAAAAAAAAGAAAAAAAATGCATGTATAGTTGTATGTGTTAAATATGTGCCACTATGGATTAATGTATTGATTTATGTATGTTAGTTGTCATTGTATGTTTGGACAATTTTAAAAAAAAAAAAAAAAAAAAAAAAAAAAGATCTAGTAATTTTTCTGAAAAAAACTTGCAAGATATACTTTTGGACCACTTTTTGCTGATCGAAATTGCTGAACACTTATTTCATAGTCCGATTGGGGTTTTTCTTCAGATTGTTTTGTGTTAGTTCATAGTGCGTTATATAATGATGGCCTGCATTTTACTCCTTCACTCTTTAAGTTTAGATAGTGAAGGATTTTTGTTTTATTGTTATATGTTAGATCTATATCTTCTGTTAATGCTATCCATTAATAGTTGTATTAAGATTTCGGGGGGGGGGGGGGGGGGGGGGTTGTTTTGTTTGTTGTGTTGTTGGTTTTTTTTTGTTTTTTTTAGTTTTGTTTTTGTTTAGATACATATATAGATATATACACATATACACTCACATACAAAGGTCTGCATACACGCTTATATAACATATAGGCTTATTCACTCAATCATTCATTCCTTCAGTCATTCTCTTCATTCATTCACATCTAATATCACTCAAAGTGAACAGACGTTAAACAGAAGAACGAATGAACACACACACACACACACACACACACACACACACACACACACACACACACACACACACACACATGCGTAACAGTAACAACAACAACAATAGAATTTGGAATGGAAGGAGGCGAAAAGTGTTGTGTTCAAATGGATGAAACCTGTTCATGCATGTGTGTGTGTCCACAGGATACGGGTGTGGGTCTGACCAGGAATGAGCTGATCGACAACCTGGGAACCATCGCCAAGTCTGGCTCAAAGGTCAGTGCCCCCTGCTGCATGTTCATTGAATGTGACCTTCGTCATGAGCCCTCTGCATAGTGCCTGTCTGAGAATGTGTGTTAACTCATTCAGTGCTGCTTTGTGAACGATGCTGTGTGCCTCTATGAACGGCTTTATGAACCTGCGCTAAAACATTGCCCAAGCAACAGAACTGATACACTGAGTCTTACTTAACCTCTTCCCTGCTTGCCCTGTGACTATTACAGGGTTGTTTTCACGATCTTGTACGCCCATAACCGTGTCTGGTACAGGGTACTTATTACAAAAACAGTTGGTTATATTTATTTTTATCATACTAATGACCAGCAAGATCAAATTATTGTGATACCACATCATAGCACAAGGTATAAGAAAAAAACATGCAAAAAATATAACAGATATATATCTTAATAAATGAATGAGTTGTGAACAGATGAGTGAACCTACTGCAAAAAGCAAAATTTGGCCCCAGCACTCAGCAATACTGAAAAGCTCTTATACTGTGGCAGGGAAAGGGTTAATTCCAGAAATACGCATGAAACTGTCAGCAAATTTGACACAGATATGTCGGTTACTGTTAAGGGTTCTAAGTCTTTGGATTCAAATTCTATGAATAATGTTTGAGGTTGTTGAAGCATCAAAAGTCCAAAAGTGCCAAATTGTTATCTACAATTGAGATAGGTTGCAAAACAGTTACTTTATGATGACTGTGTGCAGTTTTTCACATTAGATTGTAGACTTGGTAGAGTTGAAGTGAAATATGCTGTCTGATCGTATGAGGACAAAAATGAGCTTGTCAAAGCATGAGAAATCCAGAAGTGTGTCATATTGCATGAAATTTTGATATATTACTACACATCCATTTAGTAAACATCAGGTGAATTTGTTTGCCTAAAAGTAAAAAAGTTTCAGAATATTTGAGTTTAAGTCAAGTACCCCTTCAGCTCTTGCCAATCAGCTCCAACTGGCCAGTCAGATGAGGCTACCCAGGCTGTAGACTGGCAAGGGTTTTAAAATGTTAAGGGAAATGGGGAGAAGGGACAGTGGGGGAGAGGGAGGATAGGAAGGGGGAAAGGGCTGCAAGAGGGGGTTGTATGTGTTTGTGTGTGAGGTGGGGGTCAACAAGGCTGGGATGAGGTAACATGGGGAGGTTGTGTATTATTTTGTTTTTGGTTTCATTTTGCTGTGTACTCTTCTGCGTCACTTTGAGCAACACTCTCAAATATGCATCCGTTAACTGGATGATGCTCTTCTTCCATTTGGTTCTAGCCTTTCCAGTTGTGCCTATACCAAACTCAGTTCTGGGTAGGAGTAGAACAATCCCACAAATGAAAGGCTGTGATGTGATTTGAACCCACGACCTCCCATGTGGGAATCTGCAATGCTAACCGCTGCACCAAGGCGGCTGGTTGTAGTGTGCTATACTGTATGGTGCATATGTAACTCCATTGTCATGACAGAGTTTTCTGTGTGAAATTAGGTTCATTCCCCTGGGAGAGAGTGCATCACCACCCCACCCACCCCCACCACCCTTTTTTTTTTGTTTGTTTTTGGACAGCAAACATTTTTGTTCAACTTTTAAAGTGGAAATGAAGAGGGTCTGTGTAGGAGTTCATGTTATCATCATTTTTTTCAGTGAAATACTGCACTACTGCATGCACAAGTCGTGCAGTTACTGAAGACTAGGCCCGAAGATACAAGGATTTTTTCTTAATTACACGGCCTTAAATTTTGTGATACAGTTGTAGCAGTACAAGAAGAGACACTTCTGGAATGATTATTCATAAACACATATATTACAGATACTTCTGGAATGATTATTCATAAACACATATTTTACAGACACTTCTGGAATGATTATTCATCAACACATATTTTACAGATACTTCTGGAATGATTATTCATCAACACATATTTTACAGATACTTCTGGAATTATGATTATTCATCAACACATATTTTACAGACACTTCCGGAATGATTATTCATAAACACATATTTTACAGATACTTCTGGAATGATTATTCATAAACACATATTTTACAGATACTTCTGGAATGATTATTCATAAACACATTTTTTACAGATACTTCTGGAAGGATTATTCACAAACACATATTTTACAGATACTTCTGGAATGATTATTCATAAACACATTTTTTACAGATACTTCTGGAATGATTATTCACAAACACATTTTTTACAGATACTTCTGGAATGATTATTCACAAACACATATTTTACAGATACTTCTGGAATGATTATTCACAAACACATATTTTACAGATACTTCTGGAAGGATTATTCACAAACATATTTTCTTTGCAAGCAGATCTTTCAGTTGCATTCATTGATGTGCTGAGTGATGCTGATTCACTTGGCGCAACACGACGCAATGCAAGGCAACACAGCACAGAACTCGGGTTGTTGCAGGCCTTTCTGGAGAAGCTGCAGGACAAGGCGTCGGGCGGCGACCTGGCCAGCAGTCTCATTGGTCAGTTTGGCGTGGGCTTCTACTCCTCCTTCATGGTGGCCGACAAGGTGGACGTCTACACCAAGTCTTACCAGCCAGGGTCCACCCCCCTCAAGTGGACCTCGGACGGGTTCGGACGTTTTGAATTCCTGCTGTCTCCTCCCTGTCGTCCAGCTCGTTCTCCTGCATGCTTCTTCCCTCCCACCCAACATGTCCTCCCGCCCACCGACTTAGCGCAGTTTCCCACTGCCTCAGATGCGCAGAGATTTTGTTAACTAATAGTGGTGTGTGCATTCTGGAGGTGTGGGTAACTCCGACTTGATCATGATCGAAATGGGATTGTTGGCCCTGAAGTGACACATCGATCCTGTTAAAAAGAAAAATAAAGTCTAAAGTTAGAAAGAAAAAAAGTCATGAATAGAATAAAACAGTACAGACTGACAAATATAACATGTCTTCAACTACATCTTCTTACCTGTAGTCTGGACAGTTTGTATTTTTGTAACAGAAACTCTAGAGTCCTGTGCAAAAATAAAGAATAGAAAATAAGAAAAAGGGATGTAACTTTTGCTCTCATGGTAAAACAGTTACATACCCACAATGCCCAACTCCCTGTTGTGATATCTGTTCACCCAGCACAGAAGTAAAAAAAAGAAACTTCCCAGAAAAAGAAGTTCCAGGCTTGGCTGTATGCCCAGAGTTGACACATGCACGTGGCAACAATAGTGGGGAAAAAACGCCTTTATCCAAATGGTACAAGTAAACAAGTTGGGTATTTTTTGCTCCCATAAGAAAAGCTAACACAGAGTAACTTGTATTCAAGACCGGCACAGCCTTTTAAACTTGAATAAAGTCAGACAAATACATAGACGAACAATCTAATAGTGGGGGAAAAAACAAGCGCAGGCCAACAACTGAACTATCTTCATAGTAATGACTTGGCAAAGATTTGGACTTAAGGAGGGGGAGGGCGGAATTTGAAGATGGAGAAACTGGGAACATGAAATTAAGAAAATATGTTACAGATATGAAAACTCTTCACTAGCTGCATAAGGGAACCATCGCAATCCCTTTTGAAGGCAGATATATTTGTATTGCCTGCTCCGAGGCCTTTCGTCCGACAAACACACAGACGGACAGATCAAAAGACAATTTGAATTTGTTTCTGTCCGTCTGTGTGTTTGTCTTTTGATCTCCCTTGCATGTTTGGGTGGATCCTCAGGCGTAGGCTCAAAAATTGTCCCTTACATTTTATACTATTTGCGTAATGTCTCTAGTTTTTCAGCAACTTTTTTCCTCCCCACACTTTCGTTTAGTTTCGTTTACTACTCTTCGCTGGCTGCTTTGGGGGGTGCTATTGGATTCTTTTTTGCACCCTTGGTGGTGAGAACACCACAGTATTATGGACTGTGGTGTGTCTCTATTTGACGCCAGGAGCGCAGACACAACCAGCCGTGTCTCCCTGATGAGTCCGACCCAGCGGACGAAAGGCCTCGGAGCAGGCAATACAAATATATCTGCCTTCAAAAGGGATTGCGATGGTTCCCTTATGCAGCTAGTGAAGAGTTTTCATATCTGTAACATATTTTCTTAATTTCATGTTCCCAGTTTCTCCATCTTCAAATTCCGCCCTCCCCCTCCTTAAGTCCAAATCTTTGCCAAGTCATTACTATGAAGATAGTTCAGTTGTTGGCCTGCGCTTGTTTTTTCCCCCACTATTAGATTGTTCGTCTATGTATTTGTCTGACTTTATTCAAGTTTAAAAGGCTGTGCCGGTCTTGAATACAAGTTACTCTGTGTTAGCTTTTCTTATGGGAGCAAAAAATACCCAACTTGTTTACTGTTTATCGTTTACTGTTCCCTGCCTCATTTCATTTCCAAATGGTACAAGTCTGTTTGTTTTTATGTTGCTTTCCATTGTGGTTTGTCTGTTATATTTGAGCATGCTTTTGTTGACTCTGCAGAATTTGTGGAAGCACAAAAAAAAGCCATAAAAATAATCTTATTAAAAGAATACTGAGAGTGTTTAAGTCTGCTATAATTATTGAAGTGGATGTGGTGTGGTCAAACCCACCACGAAGTGTCAACACTGGAAAAATGGTCAAAGGGAAGGAACTATTAAAAAGTGGAGATTATTGGGACTGTGCATAGTTTCCCTTTAAGAAAATTTGTGGCTCTGACAAGCAAAAGAATTTTATTTGTCGGGGATGGGCGAAGCAGGGAAGTGGTTAGGATAGGATAGGAATAGATCTATTTGACATCTTCTTCCCAAGTGACTTGATTGAACCAGGAGATGAAAAGGTTGGTGTGATGGTGGCTGACTTCCACTATTAGGAGTTTTAATACAGTTTCCAGGATGCTTTATGATTCTCTTCTTGTTCAAGTTACGTCATTTTCATGGATCGGACTAAGCTTTTAGGAGTAGTTGTTGGTCATTGGGATTTCTCATCAAGCGCTTTCATCTGTCCTGTACAGTGGATTTGTTGCCGCTGATTGGGTGGTGCATTTTAAGGACCTGGAGGATTCAGTCTCTCCTCTTACCCCCGCCCCCTTCCCTGCACCCTCCCAGGCCCCCAGTTTTTTTTGTTTTTTTTTCAACAGTATTTGATGTTTATTTTTCTGTCTAGGTCGGGTGCCTATGAGGTGTCGGAGGCGGAGGGGGTGCAGAGAGGGACCAAGATTGTGGTCCACCTCAAGGGAGACAGCTATGACTTTGCCAAGGAGGACATCATTACTGGTAACGGGAGGGTACTCTTTCTCTCTTGTCTGTCCTTTCTTTCCTTCCTTCTTGTTCGTTCTTTCTTTCCTTTCTTTCGTTCTGTTCTTTCTTTCTTTTTTCTTTTTGTTTTCCTTCTTTTCTTTCGGTCCTTTCTGTGTTTCTGTCTTCACTGACTTTCATTCCATTCTTTCTTTGCTTTTTTCTGTCTTTTCATGATTTCATTCCATTCTTTCTTGCCTTTTTTTTTCTTTTACTGTCTTTTTATGATTTCATTCCATTCTTTCTTGCCTTTTTTTTTCTTTTACTGTCTTTTTATGATTTCATTCCATTCTTTCTTGCCTTTTTTTTTCTTTTACTGTCTTTTTATGATTTCATTCCATTCTTTCTTTCTTCTCTATCTTTCATTTCTTACCTTACCATTGTGTCCTTCCTGAGTGTGTTTTGTTTGTTTTTCTTTTATCTTTATAAAAAATCTTTCTTTTTCTGTCGTTTTTCTTTCTTTTTGACTGACTTTCATTCTGTTCTTTCTTTTCTTTTTGTCTTCTCTGTCTTTCGCTCATCTCTTTCTGTCCTTTTTCCTTGTTATATTCTTTATTTCCTCTCAGTTTTTTTTTTCTCTTTCGTTTTTACTTTTATTCAGTCCTTTCCTTTCTATCTGTCTTTTCTTTCTTTCTTCCACGACTTGTTTTCCCCATCCTTTTTGTCTTTTCTTTCTTTCTTTCACGACTTGTTTTCCCCATCCTTTTTGTCTTTTCTTTCTTTCTTTCACGACTTGTTTTCCCATCCTTTTTGTCTTTTCTTTCTTTCTTTCACGACTTGTTTTCCCCATCCTTTTTGTCTTTTCTTTCTTTCTTCCACGACTTGTTTTCCCCATCCTTTTTGTCTTTTCTTTCTTTCTTTCACGACTTGTTTTCCCCATCCTTTTTGTCTTTTCTTTCTTTCTTCCACGACTTGTTTTCCCCATCCTTTTTGTCTTTCTTTCTTTCTTTCACGACTTGTTTTCCCCATCCTTTTGGTCTTTTCTTTCTTTCTTTCACGACTTGTTTTCCCCATCCTTTTTGTCTTTTCTTTCTTTCTTTCACGACTTGTTTTCCCCATCCTTTTTGTCTTTTCTTTCTTTCTTTCAGGACTTGTTTTCCCCATCCTTTTTGTCTTTTCTTTCTTTCTTTCACGGCTTGTTTTCCCCATCCTTTTTGTCTTTTCTTTCTTTCTTTCACGACTTGTTTTCCCCATCCTTTTTGTCTTTTCTTTCTTTCTTTCACGACTTGTTTTCCCCATCCTTTTTGTCTTTTCTTTCTTTCTTTCAGGATTGTTTTCCCCATCCTTTTTGTCTTTTCTTTCTTTCTTCACGACTTGTTTTCCCCATCCTTTTTGTCTTTTCTTTCTTTCTTCCCTACCTTTTCTATCCTTCATCTCAAACCACGTTTGATTTTCATGGTTGGAAAGTAATTCCGATCAGTCTTTATGTTTGCGCTTTGCAGGCAAAGAATCTTTGCTTTAGAATCTGTTTTGTATTAAAACTGAACAAAACTGCTTATCTTTTTCAGTTTTTGCAACGCTGACTACTAGAGTTCTTTTTTTTTTCCCAAGATAAACATCTGGTATTTGAACTTCCATCATTTTATGTTCTGCTTTACTGCCCATGATTGTCTCTGAAGAAAGTGTCTAACGTCAGTCTAACAATAGGAGTATCTTTTGGTAGTTTTACAGCAAGCGATGAATCAAAAGATCTTTTGCTTAATCAGTCGTGTCATTCGATGCCACTTCCAGAACTAATGTGGTAATTGTTCTTTGAGTGTTATTTAACTCTTGCCAGTCAGTCTATCATTTCATGATACTCTAATAGGATGACTAATTTGGTCTGATGATTGTTTTAGGACTAATTTGGTATATTGGTAGTTTCGTGACTAATATTTGGTAATTGTTGTTTGATTGCAGTTTAAGTCATACTTAATCAGACAACAGTTTCTAGATGAGCATGACTATTGTCACTTCGATGTTTTCCTCTTGCTATCGACAGATGTGGTAAAGAAGTACAGCAACTTTGTGGGTGTCCCTATTTATCTGAACGGCAAGCGCATCAACATTGTACAGGTGAGTGATGTATGCATGTAAGGTTTGTGCATGTGTAAAGGCGCATATAACTTAAGGATGTGTGTGTGTGTGTGTGTGTGTGTGTGTGTGTGTGTGTGTGTGTGTGTGTGTGTGTGTGTGTTGAAAGCCAGATACACTGTTGCTACCAGAATCATTAACAGTTAATGTTTTCTTGCTTCTTCTTTCTTTGTTCCTTGGTTGGAACTCTGAGGTTTATAATTGGTGAGATTTTTGCATATGTGACCATTTTCAGCCGCACCCATAAGGTAGCCACGCGTCATCTTCAGGGATGGTATCTAAACGTGACACCAGTGTGCGTCAATGTTTTTTGGAGGAAGGGAACAGAAGGGATGTTATTCTTTCAACCAACGCATGTTGGCCTGCTATTCTAGGAAGGACAGAATAGGATTTGATGTAGAGATGCATTTTTGTTGGTTTTTGTTTAAGTGTCACGGAACCTCTGTTTGAAGTATCATGGAACCTCTGTTTAAAGTGTCATGGAACCTCTGATTAAAGTCTCATCCATACGATTTGGAGGGGGGTAGGAACTGCACAGACGTTGTTCACTCCAGAGAGAAGAATCTCTAACCAGGCGGTCTTAAGCAGGAACTGAACCCTGGACCCCTTGAGTCCAGGGAACAAAGCTTTAACCACTGGGCCACCTAGATCCCCCAAGAAAAATGCCACTGACTGTCTCAGTGGTTGTCGCAAGAG
The DNA here is from genome assembly GCA_033310375.1 of Conus canariensis. NCBI lineage: Eukaryota > Metazoa > Mollusca > Gastropoda > Neogastropoda > Conidae > Conus > Conus canariensis. The sequence goes on from CM065720.1 coordinate 9,429,092, forward strand.
TTGTTTTTATCACTGTGTTATGACAGTGGGCTGTAGACATGTTGGGACAGAGGCTTGGGCAGCTCTGTGTCCTCCGTCAGGCACAACAGAATGTATACAACAAAAATTACTGGAGGGAAGGAGTGGTGTGCATTTCATAGAAAACCTCTTTCCTCAGGCGCTGTGGATGGCGGAGCCGAAAGAGGTGACGGAGGAGATGCACGAGGAGTTCTATCGCTTCATAGCCCGTGCCTTTGACAAGCCTCGCTACCATCTGCATTACAAGGCCGACGCCCCTCTCAACATCAGAGCCCTCTTCTACATCCCCGAGTACAAACCAAGTGGGTAATGCAGGACAGAAGATGTGCTGTTCTGGACTGTTGGATATGTTGGCAGTGTTGAGAGTTTGATAAAGATGGGAAAAAGAAGAAAGGCAGAGTAACTATCATGATGTTTACGTTCTAAAAACATTACGTTTCCGTTGCCGCTGAAAGATTGTCTCAGCAGAACCATGGATAACATTTGTTATTGGAAGAGAGAGAGAGAGAGAGAGAGAGAGAGAGAGAGGCAGACAAAAGGAGAGAGAGAAAAAGGCACAGAGAGAAAAGACATGAGTATTCTAGGCTGTCATAGAAAATCAGTTGATCAGTTGATCATTGGTTCTGTATATTGTGATGTTAGCAGTCTACAAAATGATTTTCATTCATGTTTGAAATTGTAAGAGAAAAATGCTTTCATTTGTTACTGTCTTTAGTGTAACTA
>CM065720.1:9432332-9447332 GCA_033310375.1 Conus canariensis
ATAAGTGAAACAAAATTCTAAAAATGTTTACCCATATGAGCAGAAGGAAAAGTTGAGTTCACTCTCAAAGGGATTAACTAGAAAATACAGGTGACTGCTGAGATGTGGACCGATATGGAAGGAATCTTTTAGAGATTTTCTGTCATTCTTTACGCATGGTCTGCTTCTTAAGAAGCCAGTGTTCCTTCCCGTCATCAGACATGGTCACGGTGATTGGCTAGGCAGGAAAATGAGGATCCTGTCCTCGATCAAACATGATCCAAGTGACTGGCCGATCAGGAAAATCATGATTCTGTCATCAGTCAAACATGGTCAAGATAATATGCGTGGCAGGAAAATAATAATCCTATCATCAGTCAAACATGATTGGTTTGGTAGGAAGGTTATACACTTTCCTCCATCAAACAAGGTCGAGGTGATTAGCTTGGTAGGAAAGTAGTGATCCCATCCTCAGTCAAACATGTTCAGGATGAAAGTAAATATGGGATGAGGCAGGAAACAGTAAACAGTATATAACAAACAAGTAGGGCAACTCTTGCTCCTGAGATAAAATAAATATATGCCCGTAACTCCAAAGGAATGCTGTTTACGACACCTAATCACCTAGCAGAAGGTGTCATAAGCAGCATTCCTTTGGAGTTATGGGCGTGTATTTATTTCATCATCACACATGATCATGCGTGCAAAAGTTACCCAACTTGTTTGTTATTTATGGGCGAGACGATTGGCTTGGTAGGAAGGTAATGTACCTTTCCTCAGTCAAACAAGGCCAAAATGATCCGCTAGACAGGAAAAATAATGATCCTATCATCAATCAAACACGGCCGAGGTGATTGGCTAGGCAGGAAAATAATGATCCTATCGTCAGTCAAGCATGGTGAAAGTGATCAGCTTGGAGAGAAGATAATGTTCCCATCCTCAATCAGACATTGTCAGGATGATCTGCATGGCAGGAAGATAATATTCCTACCAGTATCAGACTTGTTAAACATGATACACTTGGCAGGAAGATAACATTGTACCCTGCATCCGACGCGGTCAGCACAATGTACTTGGCAGGAAGGTACTGTTCCTATCCTCAGTCAAACATTGGTCAGCGTGATCTGCTGTGCAGGAAACTCCGCATGGTGCTGACCAATCGAGTGCTGAAGTTCTTCGGGGATCAGGCCAAGAAGGACTCTGAGAAATACATGGCGTTTTACGACGACTATGGTCTCTTCTTCCGCGAGGGGATCGTCACAACTGTGGAACAGGACCAGAGGGTGAGAGAGTGGTGGTGTGTGGAGGATAGGTTCATGTTGTTGAATGTGTAGTATAGTGTGTGTGTGTGTGTGTGTGTGTGTGTGTGTGTGTGTGTGTGTGTGTGTAAGAGAGAGTGTATGTGTAAGTGGTGTGCGTGTGTGTATGTGCAGAAGTGTGTGTGTGTTGTGTCTGTGTCTGTGTCTGTGCTGTGCATAGGTGCTGCATGTATGTGAGTAATAGTGTGCATGTTTATGTTGTTCAGTCATCATTCATGTGTGTGTGTCTATTTTTAGCCATGTTACCAATGGACATAAAGCTGCTTCAAGATTATGCAAGCAACATGCAAGAGCTTTTTTTAAGAGTAAATTTATGACATCAATCTTTATACAAGAAACCCCATACAAGATAAACAGAAAATGGGACTTTGAATTAATCATACAACAGTGTAGGTGTGCGTGCATGTTTATTCATGGGTGTGACTCTCTGACCTGAATGATCGTTAAAGCAATGTTACATTTGTGCTTTAATCAAAAGCATCATACTGTTTAGATGTGAATGCCATTGCTGAATTTTTATGACCTTCCTCATCAGTATCAATCAGTTTCATCACCTCCACCATCATCACTGTCATCATCTTCATCTTCATCACCATCACTCTCAATGAACAGTAGTAAGAGACCCTTTGCCTCCAGGAAGCCATAGCCAAGCTGCTGCGGTTCGAGTCCTCCAAAGCGGAGCCAGGGGAGAGAATCAGCCTGGATGACTATGCCAGCAGGATGAAGGCTGGCGAACGCAACATCTACTTCCTGTCCGCCCCCAGGTCTCTGTGTATATTGTTTGTGCTGGACATGATGTCAGTTTCTCTGTGTGTGCTACTTAAAGACATACAGATCTCAATTACTCTGTGTGCACTGCTTAGAAAACTATAGATATTTGTTTCTCTTTTTCAATTTATTTTAGTGTCCCCTCTGGTGGGTTGCTTCAGGATGACCTGATCTTCATGGCTTCACGTAGACTGCTGGCCTTAGGACTGGGACAGAACAAGTCTGTATGTAGCTGTATATTATGGGGAAGCCTGAACAAATAGTAAGGGGAGTTGTTGTTGTCGTCGTCGTACCCTGGCTAAAAGATTCCAGGGATCATCCAAACAGCCAAAGTACTTGAACACTATGGTACAAATGCATCAGCTAGGGATGAGAACATTACATGTGTGACCGTTTTTGATTACCCCGCCACATGGGCAGCCGCACTCCGACTTCGAGGGATTTTGGAGACTGATAATGTGATGCTAGGAACTTGTCACAACTGAAGACAATCCCCGCATAACTATGCAGAGCATAACAACACTTTGATGTAGCCTTGGTGTTCTAGCCTATGTCAGTTGGCCTGACACAGCCTTAAGCCAAGACGGATAAGGGGAGTAAATAAAGGACATGAAAGATGAGACAGCAAGAAAAGCAAAGAAAAAACATACAAGAAGCAAAAACAAAACACACACACACATACACACAAAACCCAACCTATAAACAAAACCAGAAAAGAAAATACCTACAACCATAACATGCAGAAGGGAATGATTTACGGTTAACAGCCCAGTCAAAAATAATAGTCTCATACTTCCAGCAAACGTATCGTCTTCAGGTACAGCAACAACAAAAATCATGTGAAAGTAAAATCACTTTCAAGGTAAATCTTGGGAAGTGAACGTTAGTGGTTGTTTTTTGTTGTTTATCATGTGTGGAGAATGTGTTTGTTTAAAAAAAAAGTGTTCTTTTTATGTTTTGTTTTATTGCTCAATGAGAAGATGGTGTTTCTGCCAGACTGCCACTAGGAGAGTGTGTAGAGTTATCTACCTTTGTTTTAAGTGTTGTCTGATTAAGGACACGATCTTTTGTGCCATCTGTCTTCATGTGTACATGCCAGTCATGGAATCTGACCACAGAACTGCAGAGAAAGATCACAGCAGTGGCGATGAAAGACTTCAGAAGAGAACCCGGCATCTTCTATACTGAGCATATGGCAAATGAGGATGCCTGCAGAATGATCAGACAGCGTGGACCAAAGTGAGGGAAGGAAAGCTGGAGTAGTGTGGGCTATGACAAGTGCTAATGGACTCACCAAGACCGTCCTCTAAGAAACAGGACAGCGGAAGAAGAGACAGGGCGGACAGAGGAAGAAGCGGGCAGACAGGGCTGCTGTGTGGACCTGGAAGAGCATTGCCGCAACCTGAGCATCTGGCCGTCAGAGATAGAGACAAGCGGTGCAGCGTTCGTCATCGCTGCTGCCTGCGCTGCCCTGATGGGGTTGGGGCTAGTGACAGTGAGAACAGGGTCGCTCTTGGGACTGTAGTCTGTTGGTACTTGATGGTATACCGCATTGTGGCTTTCAAGTTCTCTCTGTTCTCTCTCTGTCTGTCAGTCTCTCTCTCTCTCTTTCTTTCAGTGTCTCTGTCTTGCTCTCTTTTTCTGTCATGCTCTCTCTGTCCCGCACACTCTTGCTCTCTAATCTCTATCTCTACAAGTCATCAGCAAAAAAAAGGGGAGAGAAAACAGAACAATTAGAGTAATGGTGATTTTTTTTTTTTTTTTTCTTGTTTCAGCCGTCACTTGGCGGAGACCTCCCCCTACTTTGAAGCGCTGAAGAAGAAGGACATCGAGGTGCTATTCCTGTACGAGCCCTACGATGAGCTGGTGCTGATGAACCTGGCCCAGTATGACCGCAAGAACCTGCGCTCCATTGAGAACGAGCTGTATGAGGACAAAGAGGACACAGACACTGTGGACACTGCAGGTGAGACCAAGAAGAGTGAATCATCATTATCATGATATGACAACAAGAAAAAAATATTTGTTCTTAAAAAAAAAAGATAATTTGTTCTTAAAAAACAAAAAAATCCAGACTTAGATTTTTTTTTAAAAGGCAGTAGATGATTTAAGAATGTGTTGCACATTCTGAGTAAAAGTGACATCATTGTTGGTCAAAGTGCCACTGGTGGCAATGTATGTATTTTGAGAAAGTCCAAGTTGCTTCTTTGATATGAAGAATATAACTTTTTGGATAATCCAAAAACAGACGGTAATCAGCTATTAACTCTGAACCTGCATAAATGACTTGCATATTTGGTTTTTGCTTTGTTTTGTTTTGTTTGTTTTGGGTTGGTTGGTTTGTATTTTTTAGTAAGAGAAGGAGATGTGAAGTCTCTAAAATGTAAATCTAAAACCTTCAATTCTACAACTTCCAAGGACAGCTCTATCGCTGTGTTCCAAGGATCTGTGTGTGTGTGTGTGTGTTGTGTGTGTGCACACGCTCTGTGAATTTTGTTTTTTGTGCTTTTTTTTTTTCTGGTGTCATCTGGTTGTGACATTTGAGAAGCTGTTTTTGAGAGTTAAAATCTCTGTGTTGCTGTTGGAAGTGCTAGATCTTTGGGCTGAATGATGGGGCACTCTCAGTTTTCTATAATGATAACCATAAGAATTTTTTTGCAAACCTTGACACTTGATCAGAACATGTGATTAGGGGGCAAGCTTTTCTCATGTGAATGTTATAGAAATCAAGTGTTGAGATCTTTCATGTAAACAATGATATTTTGTAATATTTAGTCATGTAAACATTGACATGTATGATATTGAATCAGAAAACAAGTAAACTTGTTAAAAGTAGGAGGTTAGTTTGGGGGAAAGAACATGGAATGAGTGTACATTGGTTGGAACCCACAACTGGAGTGGTTGGAGATTTTAACAATTAAATTTGAATTTATTTGTTTATTAGGTCTGTATAACTTACTTGCAGCCCTAATATGGCCTTCATGGTTGCCGGGGCTATTCAGATACCATGACTTGACTTCATGCCTGTCTGGGAAATATGCACAAAAATAAGATGTTGAATACAAAATCAACTGTTGCATTTGCACTAAACAGTGCAACAGGTAACAAAATGTTCAGCAGAAGAGTTCTTTCCCTTAGACCTTTGAACAGTTGGAAGAAAGCCAAGGGATGTGTAGATTATTCCTCATATGTAGAGTATCAGATATATGGAGAACTTTGAGGCATACACGGCTTAGTGATCTCATTCTCTCTGAAGCAGTCATACAAGAGTCATTGTGATTCTCCTCCTGTGGTAGGCACAGGTGCTTCCTGCTGTTACCCAAACAGAAACAGACCTGTGTTCTCACTCTGAGCCTGCAGAAAACCCAGTGCCTGTTTTGTGTGCAGACCCCAACAGCCTGAGCAAGGAGGACGCGGACAAACTGAAGGACTGGCTGAAGGGCGTGCTGATGAACAAGGTGCACAACATCAAGGTGGGTGACACACAGGGTTGCACGATCCTTGCTGTGAGGAAGAAAAAACTGGTGGTGAGCGTGATCTTCATTATTCTACATCTGCCCTGCACCAGCAGGCTGTGGGAGTGCTGCGACAGACACATGAACCATAGTGATTTTGTCTCAGTGTTAATGTACCCGTCACCAGTGAAATATGATTGGCAGTTTCTGTCTGTTTTCCAAGTATCCTAACACTGTCTGAGTGTTAATGTACCCATCGCCATGGAAATATGATTGGCAGTTCCTGTCAGTTTTCCAGGTATCCTAGCACCATCTGAGTGTTAATGCATCTGTCGCCATGGAAATATGATTGGCAGTTTCTGTCAGTTTTCCAGGTATCCTAGCACCATCTGAGTGTTAATGTACCTGTTGCCATGGAAATATGCTTGGCAGTTTCTGTCATTTTTCCAAGTATCCTAGCACAGGCTGGGCTTTTTCTGTGCCTGGAACTTACCAACACTGCTAGGACTTTTCATATGCATGCATGATCTGACCACCCAAACAGCCTGTGATGTTGTAACAGAAAAACAAACATTTGTAACCGAAAATAAATACATTTGCCTGGAAGTGGAGCAGGAAACAGTCCCCAAGTACCCAGTCATGATGCTGATTTACTGCTTTGATGCATCATGGCGCTGATTTACTGCTTTGCTGCATCCCCAGATCACCAAGAGGCTGGAGAGTCATCCCTGCGTGGTGACGGTGCAGGAGATGGGGGCGGCCAGGCACTTCCTGCGCACCACCCTGGCCGACAAGAGTCAGGACGAGCGTCTGCGCCTGCTGCAGCCCACGCTGGAACTGAACCCAAGGTACCGGAGAGTGTTGATGTATCAGAATGTGTGTGTGTGGTGTGTGTGTAATGATGCGGAGAGTGTGGATGTGTCAGAGTGTGTGTGTGGTGTGTGTGTAATGATACATGATGCGGAGAGTGTTAATGTGTTGGAATGTGTGTGTGGTGTGTGTGTAATGATGCATGATGTGGAGAGTGTTGATGTGTCAGAGTGTGTGTGTGGTGTGTGTGTAATGATACATGATGCGGAGAGTGTTAATGTGTTGGAATGTGTGTGTGGTGTGTGTGTAATGATGCATGATGCGGAGAGTGTTGATGTGTCAGAATGTGTGTGGTGTGTGTAATGATGCGGAGAGTGTGGATGTGTCAGAATGTGTGTGGTGTGTGTGTAATGATGCGGAGAGTGTGGATGTGTCAGAATGTGTGTGGTGTGTGTGTAATGATGCATGATGCGGAGAGTGTTGATGTGTCAGAATGTGTGTGGTGTGTGTGTAATGATGCGGAGAGTGTGGATGTGTCAGAATGTGTGTGGTGTGTGTGTAATGGTATATGATGCGGAGAGTGTTGATGTGTCAGAATGTGTGTGGTGTGTGTGTAATGGTACATGATGCGGAGAGTGTTGATGTGTCAGAATGTGTGTGGTGTGTGTGTAATGGTACATGATGCGGAGAGTGTTGATGTGTCAGAATGTGTGTGGTGTGTGTGTAATGGTATATGATGCGGAGAGTGTTGTGTGTCAATGTGTTGGGATGTGTGTAATGATGCATGATGCGGAGAGTGTGATGTGTCAGAATGTGTGTGGTGTGTGTGTAATGATGCGGAGAGTGTGGATGTGTCAGAATGTGTGTGGTGTGTGTGTAATGGTACATGATGCGGAGAGTGTTGATGTGTCAGAATGTGTGTGGTGTGTGTGTAATGATGCGGAGAGTGTGGATGTGTCAGAATGTGTGTGGTGTGTGTGTAATGATGCATGATGCGGAGAGTGTTGATGTGTCAGAATGTGTGTGTGTGGTGTGTGTGTAATGATGCAGAGAGTGTGGATGTGTCAGAATGTGTGTGGTGTGTGTGTAATGATACATGATGCGAGAGTGTTGATGTGTCAGAACGTGTGTGTGTGGTGTGTGTATAATGATACATGATGCGGAGAGTGTTGATGGGTCAGAATGTGTGTGGTGTGTGTGTAATGATACATGATGCGGAGAGTGTTGATGTGTCAGAACGTGTGTGTGTGGTGTGTGTATAATGATACATGATGCGGAGAGTGTTGATGGGTCAGAATGTGTGTGGTGTGTGTGTAATGATACATGATGCGGAGTGTGTTGATGGGTCAGAATGTGTGTGTGTGTGTGTAATGATACATGATGCGCAGAGTGTTGATGTGTCAGAACGTGTGTGTGTGGTGTGTGTGTAATGATACATGATGCGGAGAGTGTTGATGTGTCAGAATGTGTGTGTCGTGTGTAATGATGCATGATCGGAGTGTTGATGTGTCAGAATGTGTGTGGTGTGTGTGTAATGATGCATGATGCGGAGGGTTGATGTGTCAGAATGTGTGTGTGTGTGTGTAATGATGCATGATGCGGAGTGTTGATGTGTCAGAATGTGTGTGTGGTGTGTGTATAATGATACATGATCAGAGAGTAAGAAAGACCATGTTTTGTGTCCAGAGATTCAGTCTTTTGTCAAGTTTTTGTCTGTGTCTCTCCTCTTTAGAAATCATATAAAGCTGGAAATCAGTAGGTGGTGGAATGGGGAGGGTGGGGGTGGTCATTTCTAAGACTGTGTCAAGGCTTCTTATCCAACATGGGAAGTTCAACTACCGAGCAGCTGAAAGCAAGTTTTCAGTAAAACTGGTCACAAACGCTACAGTTACCTTTTCTTTTGTTTGTTTGTTTGCTTCCCCCCCCCCCCCCCCCTTCTTTAAGGCATGGAGGGTTGTAGCTAGCAGGAGTATTCTGTAACCATCTGTCCCCCTCCTCTCCCTCCTTCCCACTCCTGCCTTCACCTGCTACCCTTACTCACCCCCCCCCCCCCCCCCTCCCCCTTTCCCTGCAATCCTCTCATGTGTACCTTTGTCATTTCGTGTGGTCAGTTTTCTTGCTTGGTTGTCCTTGTTTTCTCTGTGTTAGGTTTTCTTATGGGAACAAGAGTTACCCTAGTTGTTTATTGTTTACTGTTCCCTGCTTCATTTTATTTTCAACTTCGTTTCAATTAAATCGAGGTTATTTGTATTTGTTTCTGTCCGTCTTTGTGTCTGTCTGTGTGTTTGTCTTTGTGTTTGTCTTTTGATCTCCCTTGCATCCTTGGGTGGATCCTCAAGCATAGGCTCAAAGATTGTCCCCTACATTTGATACTGTTTGCATAATGTCTTTAGTTTTTCAGCAACTTTTTTCCTTCCCACACTTTTGTTTTGTTTCATTTACTACCCTTCGCTGGCTGCTTTGGGGGTGCTATTGGATTCTTTTTTTAACCCTTGGTGGTGAGAACACCACAGTATTATGGATTGTGGTGTCTCTCTATTTGACACCAGGAGCAGAGACACAATCAGCTGTTTCTCCCTGGTCCAATCCAGCGGACGAAAGGCCTAGGAGCAGGCAATACACTTTTTTTCCCCCATTATTAGATTGTTCATCTTTGTATTTGTCTGACTTTATTCAAGTTTAAAAGGCTTAGATTGTTCGTCTTTGTATTTGTCTGACTTTATTCAAGTTTAAAAGGCTGTGCCAGTCTTGAATAAAAGTTACTCTGTGTTAGCTTTTCTTATGGGAGCAAGAGTTACCCTACTCTCATTTTATTTTCAACTTCTGTCCATGTTTTGTTCTGAAAAGTTTCCAGAGAGGATGATGATCGTGTTGATAATAATGATGGTGATAATGATCATCATCATCATCATGACGATGATGATGCCAAAGACAATCTCTTGCTGACTGTTGCAGCCATTCGCTGGTGAGGAAGCTGAGTGCCCTGTCCATGACGGATGCTCCTCTGGCCATGCTGCTCGCTGAACAGGTCAGTGGGGTGTTGGTCTGTCTGTTTGTCTGTGTCCTCTGGCTCAACAGGTCAGTGTGTGTTGGTCTGTCTGTTTGTCTGTGTGCTCTGGCTCAACAGTCTGGGTGCCTGTCACCTGGTGTACTACATTACTTCACAAGTCAGAGCCAGGTTGCTGGGTACATTTCGTCTTGAGAGGCCATGGTGGTGAGGCTTCTCCTCACCCTGCATGCTGCCTTAGGCAGTGTGAGTGACGCTGAATTCTCTTCAAGGAGAATGACGTGTGTTATGGAAGGAATTTCTGCAGTGGAGATCTTAATACACTGAACTACCTTTGAGAGAAATTGTGTATGTTAGGGTAGAGTAGGAATCGTTGGTGACACTAAGCTCCCTTTGATGAGAACGGTATGTGTTATGCTAGGAGTAGGAGTTTCTGCAGTGGAAGTGTTGGTGAGGATTAACTCCCCCTTGAGGAGAATGGTAAGTGTTGTGCTAGGGTCAGGAGTTTGTGGGGTGGAAGGTAAAACCCCAAAAACCTATGCAGTCATATGCCTAGGGTGATTTTATGCACAATTTTATACTACGCACACACACACACAACGCACACACGCACACACACACACACACACACAACACACACACACACACACACACCAAACACACCACACACACACACACACACTACATATCAAAAAAGACAAAAACTAACACCCAAAATAAACAAACAAAAGCCACTTGATATTCTCCTTTAAACAAAAATATACCCAATAAAAGCAGTGTACATGATGTTGATTTTTTTTTTTTTTTTTTTTTTTTTTTTTTTTTTGCAGTTTTTAGTCTTGATATGAAAGACTGGTTTCACCTCGGCATTTCAACAAGAGATCAGTAAGAAGGGAGTTTTAAGTCTGAAACTGCTATGGGTACCACGCTGAAATGCAAATCATCTGCTAAAATGCAAATCATCGGTGGCTGTGGAAACTTTCCATGTAGAAAGAGTTGAGAGTAAATTAAGTTTTGAAAATCCTTCAGTTGTCTAGAAAAAAACAATTTCTGATCTTGGATGAGAAGTATATCAACAGCAAGGTTGCTGATCTTCATAGAACAGGGTGTGGTATAGCAATTTGATGTAAGCCATCCCCCCCTCCCCCCCCCCCCCCTTTTTTTGTGATCCCCATAAGACAGGATGTTGTTTAACAATTTCTGACCCTGCTTAAAACAGGGTGTTCTATCATAATTTTATGTAGCGGCCCCCCCCCCCCCCCCCCCCCCCCCCTTTTTTTTTTTTTTTGTTTGTTTGTTTCGATTTTGCTCTTTTTTCTGACCCTGTTTAAAACAGGGTGTTCTATCATAATTTTATGTAGCCCCCCCCCCCCCCTTTTTTTTTTTGTTGTTTGTTTCTATTTGCTATTTTGCTTATCTCCCATAAAACAGGATGTTGTATAAAATTTAACTTAGAACTCAAAGCTTTATGTCAACTGAACAGGTTGGTTATCTGATGTGGCTTGTATGCACAGACGCACTGGTAAACAACGTCATAGGAAGCTGCATTCATCTACATACGGGGTACCAGGGTTTGACATAACGTACACATGTCAGGTGTGTAACACACTGAGATCAGAAATCACGGTACAAAAGACATAGAAATGAAAGTTTGTCACTCACTGAAATCAGAACGGTGCAGAAAATGTGTGAATGTGAGTACATTACACCCTGAAATTACAAATCGTGATACGACAGAAAGCATATGAATGTGGGTATGATATATTGTATAATATTGTTCATTAGTATCCTGATTCCCAAAAGGAACAAGGGCTAGATTAAAAAAAAAATCTCCTTGCATATCTGTTTCCCTTGGTATCAGTTAATCTCTTCCCCCACCACACCCCCCACCCTTCTCTCTCTCTCTGTCTCACACTCACACACACACACACACACACACACATACACACACACACACACACATACACACACACACACACACACACACACACACACACACACCACGTGCGCGCACACGCAGCACGCACGCACGCACGCACGCAGTCTTACACATTCATGATTAAGACACAGTTTGTTACCTCTTTTTTGTTATGTTTGTTTCTTCGTATTTTGTGTTTTTCCTCTCCCCCCACTTGTTTTTTTTTTTTTTTTCCTTCCATACAACTCGGTCCATTCTGTGTGGTATATTGTCCGTGTGTTGACAGGTGTGTTGGCATGTGCTTATGTGTGTGATTCAGAAAATGTTCTTCTGCATATCTTAATATTTGATTCTAACCAGAAGTGTGTATGTGCTGATCTGTGTGTGTGTGTGTGTGTTTGTGTGTGTGTGTGTGTGTGTGTGTGTGTGTGTGTGTGTGTGTGTGTGTGTGTGTGTGTACACAATTTCCCCAAGTCTTCACACAAACATCCCACTGATGATAATGTTAAAACAGTGTTTTGTTTCTTTTTCCTATATTCTGGTCTACATTTTTTTTTTTTTGTTAACTCTCCCTTCACTTCCTTTCCTGTCACAATGATTCTGAAGCATTTGTCTCTCCTGTCTCTTAGTATTCTCCCCCCTTTTTTCATTGTGCTTGTCTTCCTCTTGTCGTGGTTTGTCATGTACATCTGTCTGTCTGTTGGCCTCTCCTTTCCCTGATTCCTTCGTTATTTGATCTCCTGTCCCCTCCTGGGGAGGATGTCTATTGATTCAGTTGGTTTCACCCCCCTCGTCTTTCTTTACCCACCCTAAAATCAGTCACCCCTCTTTGTCTCCCCTTCCCTTCCCACCACTCTCCCTCCTCAGTCACTTAACATCCCCCCCCCCCTTCTTCTTCCTTGCCCATCCACCTTCCTTCCCCTTCCTGGTTTCTTTTTTTGTTTTTGGAAATGAAATGAGGCAGGGAACAGTAAACAATAAACAGTAAACAAGTGGGGTAACTTTTGCTCCCATAAGAAAACCTAACACAGAGTAACTTTTGTTCAAGACTGGCACAGCCTTTTAAACTTGAATAAAGTCAGACAAATACATAGACGAACAATCTAATAGTGGGGGAAAAAACAAGCGCAGGCCAACAACTCAACTGTCTTCATAGTAATGACTTGGCAAGTTGAGTTGTTGGCCTACGCTTGCATCCTTGGGTGGATCCTCAAGAGTAGGCTCAAAGATTGTCCCTATGTATGTATGTACATATCTGTGTATGTATTTGTCTGACTTATTCAAGTTTAAAAGGCTGTGCCAGTCTTGAACAAAAGTTACTCTGTGTTAGGTTTCTTATGGGACAAAAGTTACCCTACTTGTTTACTGTTTATTTTTTTGTTTTGTTTGAATTTTCTAATTCGATTTGTTATGTTTGTTATGGCTATGACTATGTATGTCTGACTCCATCTGTCACAGTCTGTGGTTGTCTTTCTGCCTGGTACCTGTTTGTGTGTCTGACTCTATCACGTTGTCTTTCTGTCTGGTACCTGTTTGTGTGTCTGACTCTATCACGTTGTCTTTTTGTCTGGTACCTGTTTGTGTGTCTGACTCTATCATGTCTTTCTGTCTGGTACCTGTTTGTGTGTCTGACTCTATCACGTTGTCTTTCTGTCTGGTACCTGTTTGTGTGTCTGACTCTGTCACGTTGTCTTTCTGTCTGGTACCTGTTTGTGTGTCTGACTCTGTCACGTTGTCTTTCTGTCTGGTACCTGTTTGTGTGTCTGACTCTGTCACGTTGTCTTTTGTCTGGTACCTGTTTGTGTGTCTGACTCTATCCGTTGTCTTTGTCTGTGCCGTTGTTGTCTGACTCTATCATGTCTTCTGTCTGTACCTGTTTGTGTGTCTGACTCATCATGTCTTTCTGTCTGGTACCTGTTTGTGTGTCTGACTCTGTCACGTTGTCTTTTTGTCTGGTACCTGTTTGTGTGTCTGACTCTATCATGTTTTGTCGGGTGTGTTTTGTTCTGACTTATCACTTGTCTTTGTCTGGTACCTGTTTGTGTGTCTGACTCTATCATGTCTTCTGTCTGTACTGTTTGTGTGTCTGACTCTGTCACGTTGCTTTCTGTCTGGTACTGTTTGTTGTACTCGTCATGTTGTTTTGTCGTTTCTGTCTTGTGTGATTGTGGTCCTGTCTGTCTTTCTACCTCCCCCACCCCCACCCCACCTCCTGCTTCTCCCCTTAGTTTCATCAGTGTCTGGTTCACCTCATCTTGCTTACCTTTGTCTCTCATCTGATTGAAAATGGGTTTTGCTTAAATCATTTTTTGTTAGTAGAATGTCTTGCAAAATTAAAACCCCAGATTCATCTTCACCCCTGTTCTATTCCCCACAGACATCCTACACTCCACCCCCCCCCCCCCCCTCCACCCCATTTCTCCCACCCCCTACCTTCCACTTGCCATCCCTCGCTGCCTTTCATCAGTGTCATGGTGCCAGTCAAGCGTTGTCACTGGTTTGTTTTCGTAGCACCTCTTTCCTCCCCTCATTTCACTCTCTTGACTTCTTCTCCCTACCCATCATGAAACAAAGGAGAAGCCTTAAGTCCCTTGCCGTCAGTTTTCTCTCCTGGCTGTCCTGCCTCCCCTCATTAGTCATCTCCTCCTCACCTTTCCAGCAGTGTTCTTTTAAAGTGGTGTTTAGTAGTAACCTCAACAAAGTTTGATGCGCCACTCACAATGAAACATATTCTTTTAGAGTGTTGGGACTTGCATGATGTGAGACTCAAACATTTTACAACAGATTCCATGAAAATCTTCAGAGATGTTCCGCCTGAAGCGATCTTCGAAATTTTTTAAAGAGATTAACATTTTTCATCGGATCTGAGATTTTACAGTGAAAAGATTTTTAACAAAATTTCAGGTGAATTTTTAGAAGATGTATTCTAAAGAGGTGTGTGAATGAATGATTTGTTGGTTGATTTTAACATGGTGACAGCCCTGATATGGCCCTTTGCAGTCGGCTGGGCTATAAGCAACATTACTTTACCTTACCTTAACAAACTTTCAGTTAATGGGGCAAATTTTCAGGGTTTTTTTTTTTTAAACCCTTTTCAAGCATAAGCTTTTGGCTTAACACTTTTTGCTTGAAAAGGGTTTTTTGAGTAAATGAAAAAAAATCTGCCATGTTTTGTGAGTGTTGGTTGTTTTCAATAAGGAAAGATAATTAATGAAGAAGAAAAAAAATGGTGCTGGGTTGTCTGCAATCAAATGTTTCTAACCTTATCGAAAGCTGCAGCAGGCTCTCCAGATGTAGAAAGAACCAACAACACCTTTTTAATGATGATGGAGGCTCCCTGTCCTGCCCATGGAAAGAGTCAAACCCCTAAACACACGTGCCCTTTGACCTTGTCACCTTTGCCTCCTGGTGTGACCTGTTCTCAGTAGGGAAAGTTCAGCCTTATGAGGTTGACTTTTGTTCCTTCCCAACTGAATCCAGCTGGAACTCTTCAGCTGCCTCTGTCGTTTCCTGCAGGCTTCCAGTCCTCTTCCTACCAGAAACCCTGAGCTGTGTCATGAGACCACAGAAACAAAGCTTAATTTATCAGCCGCTGTGGCAAAGTGGTCAGAGTTGTGGACTCCTGGTTGAGATGTCGTGGGCTCAATTCCCATCAGAGCCATTTTATTTGTGGGATGTTTCTGTCCTGACTGGCTCTTACCCCAGGGTTGAGTTTGCTATGGGCCCAACTGGGAAGACCTGGAT
>CM065720.1:9459832-9462332 GCA_033310375.1 Conus canariensis
ATCCTCATCAAACACCACCCACCGTGACTCTCTGCAGCAGGGCAGTGTCTCCTCTGGTGGGTTGCCTCATGACGACAACCTGACACTTGACTGCTTCCTCGTGGACTGCTGCCGGTACCGACCGGGGCTGTGGTGGGACAATCCAGGCTGTGGTGGGACAATCCAGGCTGTGTGGCTGTGGTGGGACAATCCAGGCTGTGTGGCTGTGGTGGGACAATCCAGGCTGTGTGGCTGTGGATGGGAAGCAGAAATAAGTAGCGTGGGTGCGATGCCATTGAGGTGGCAAAGAAGATGAGACAGCAAAAAAAAAAAAGAAAAAAAAAGCGTTGCGAAAACATTGTTATGGAAGTGGTAGCTGTGGATGCATTGTTGTGAAAGCATTACTTTTAAAGCAGTGGCTATGTAACAGTTGTTGTGGAAGCAGTGGCTATGTAACATATGTAACAGTTGTTGTGGAAGCAGTGGTTATTTAACAGTTGTTGTGGAAGCAGTGGTTATGTAACAGTTGTTGTGGAAGCAGTGGTTATGTAACAGTTGTTGCGGAAGCAGTGGCTATGTAACAGTTGTTGTAGAAGCAGTGGTTATGTATCAGTTGTTGTGGAAGCAGTGGTTATGTATCAGTTGTTGTGGAAGCAGTGGCTATGTAACAGTTGTTGTGGAAGCAGTGGCTATGTAACAGTTGTTGCGGAAGCAGTGGCTATGTAACAGTTGTTGTGGAAGCAGTGGCTATGTAACAGTTGTTGTGGAAGCAGTGGCTATGTAACAGTTGTTGTGGAAGCAGTGGCTATGTAACAGTTGTTGCGGAAGCAGTGGCTAGTAACAGTTGTTGCGAAGCAGTGCTGTGTAACAGTTGTTGTGGAAGCAGTGGTTATGTAACAGTTGTTGTGGAAGCAGTGGTTGTGCAACAGTTGTTGTGGAAGCAGTGGTTTTGTAACAGTTGTAGTGGAAGCAGTGGCTATGTAACAGTTCTAGTGAAAGCAGTGGTTGTGCAACAGTTGTAGTGGAAGCAGTGGCTATGTAACAATTGTTGTGGAAGCAGTGGCTATGTAGCAGTTGTAGTGGAAGCAGTGGCTATGTAACAATTGTTGTGGAAGCAGTGGCTATGTAACAGTTGTTGCGGAAGCAGTGGCTATGTAACAATTGTTGTGGAAGCAGTGGCTATGTGGCAGTTACTGCGGAAGCAGTGGCTATGTAACAGTTGTTGTGGAAGCAGTGGCTGTGTAACAATTGCTGTGGAAGCAGTGGCTATGTAACAGTTGTTGTGGAAGCAGTGGCTGTGTAACAATTGCTGTGGAAGCAGTGGCTATGTAACAGTTGTTGTGGAAGCAGTGGTTGTGTAACAATTGCTGTGGAAGCAGTGGCTATGTAACAGTTGTGGAAGCAGTGGCTGTATAACAATTGCTGTGGAAGCAGTGGTTATGTAACAGTTGTTGTGGAAGCAGTGGTTGTGTAACAATTGCTGTGGAAGCAGTGACTATGTAACAGTTGTTGTGGAAGCAGTGGTTGTGTAACAGTTGTTGTGGAAGCAGTGGCTGTGTAACAGTTGTTGTAGAAGCAGTGATTATGTAACAGTTGTTGTGGAAGCAGTGGTTATGTAACAGTTGTGGAAGCAGTGGTTGTGTAACAGTTGTTGGGAAGCAGTGGTTATGTAACAGTTGTTGCGGAAGCAGTGGCTATGTAACAGTTGTGGAAGCAGTGGTTATGTAACAGTTGTTGTGGAAGCAGTGGTTGTGCAACAGTTGTTGTGGAAGCAGTGGTTTTGTAACAGTTGTAGTGGAAGCAGTGGCTATGTAACAGTTCTAGTGAAAGCAGTGGTTGTGCAACAGTTGTAGTGGAAGCAGTGGCTATGTAACAATTGTTGTGGAAGCAGTGGCTATGTAGCAGTTGTAGTGGAAGCAGTGGCTATGTAACAATTGTTGTGGAAGCAGTGGCTATGTAACAGTTGTTGCGGAAGCAGTGGCTATGTAACAATTGTTGTGGAAGCAGTGGCTATGTGGCAGTTACTGCGGAAGCAGTGGCTATGTAACAGTTGTTGTGGAAGCAGTGGCTGTGTAACAATTGCTGTGGAAGCAGTGGCTATGTAACAGTTGTTGTGGAAGCAGTGGCTGTGTAACAATTGCTGTGGAAGCAGTGGCTATGTAACAGTTGTTGTGGAAGCATGTGGTTGTGTAACAATTGCTGTGGAAGCAGTGGTTATGTAACAGTTGTTGTGGAAGCAGTGGTTGTGTAACAATTGCTGTGGAAGCAGTGACTATGTAACAGTTGTTATGGAAGCAGTGGTTGTGTAACAGTTGTTGTGGAAGCAGTGGCTGTGTAACAGTTGTTGTAGAAGCAGTGATTATGTAACAGTTGTTGTGGAAGCAGTGGTTATGTAACAGTTGTGGAAGCAGTGGTTGTGTAACAGTTTGTTGCGGAAGCAGTGGTTATGTAACAGTTGTTGTGGAAGCAGCGTTATGTAACAGTTGTGGAAGCAGTGATTGTGTAACAGTTGTTGCGGAAG
>CM065720.1:9474832-9477332 GCA_033310375.1 Conus canariensis
GATCGTATACGGTGATATGGCACGCACTGGTAGTATCTCACCACCCAAAGCTGAGTATCTCACCACCCAAAGCTGAGTATCTCACCACCCAAAGCTGAAGAGGTGGCACTAAGTAAAAGCAAGAAAGGTGACTTTGTTTCCCAGGATGAGGCAGTTTGAGGCACACCACTCCACAACACTCACGCTGCCTCCGGCGCCCATTCATCTAGCACACAGGCAGAGAAGAGGCACACACACACACGCGCACACACACACACACACCCCACACACACACACACACACACACACACACACACACACAACAGACAAGGTCAAGGCGGATCCGAGCTTGCCCGTGGCACCCTGACTGACCCCTTGCTTTACAAGCAGATGACATGTACATAGACACCCAGGTGACATTCCTTCGGAACTGGCCAGCCATGTTGGTGATCTTGAACGATGTTGCTTTCAAAACACGACAGCTCGCAGCTCACAGCTGAGAGTATACAGAGGCACGTCCACCCCAGTGCACCGATGCCCTAACATCTACACCCCCCACCCCCACCCCATCACCCCACCCCACATTCCCACCTCCCCAGTACATCTGCAGGAATCATCAGACGACAGCTCGGGAAGAATCACCCCCCTCCTCTACCCCCGTTCCAGCCTCCCCCCCCCCCCCCCCTCTTCACTCCCCACCCCCCATCCCTCACCCCCACCCCCAGCGTCTCCTGCGAGGCGATGTCTGTCTTTTCTGTCCAGAATCGATCGGCTGACGATGAGCTCAGTTAGGTTACCTACCCCCTGCGATGAAGATGATGGCAGCGTTCACTTCCAAGTTAAAACGGCAGTTTAAAAAAAAAAAAAAACTGTTTTCACGGCGAAAACGATGATAATGATTGCTGAGAAAGCTGTAATTATGCCCCCCCAAAAAAAAAAAAAAAAAAGGTTTAAGGTGAAGTCATTTGACACTCGACACTCGTGTTGACGCTATTGAGGTATTGATCAGTGATGACTGTGTTGACGCTATTGAGGTATTGATCAGTGATTACTGTGCTGACGCTATTGAGGTATTGATCAGTGATGACTGTGTTGACGCTATTGAGGTATTGATCAGTGATGACGCTATTGAGGTATTGATCAGTGATATTACTGTGCTGACGCTATTGAGGTATTGATCAGTGATTACTGTGTTGACGCTGATTGAGGTATGGATCAGTGATGAATGAGAAAGCACGGTGATACTAGCGAGTCGTGAGAAATGAGACAGTTTAATGTACCTTTTTTTTTTTAATCTAGCTTGAGTCCTGGCTTTGAAGGCGTGTAGTGTGCGCAGTGATGTCAATGCTACCAGTGCGCCTGCACATGGCGTGTAGTGTGCGCAGTGATGTCAGTGCTACCAGTGCGCCTGCACATGGCGTGTAGTGTGCGCAGTGATGTCAATGCTACCAGTGCGCCTGCACATGAGTTGAAGCGAACTTTTTTCATGAGACATCGTTAATTATCTGTGTTCTGTTTTCATTTGTCATGATTATTGTTTTCGGTGTCTTTCTTTCTGCGTACGCAGGCTGATACAACTGCGGACACTGCCTGTATAGACAGGCGGTGGAGGTTTGTGTGTATGACCGTTTTTTATCCTGCCATTAAGGCAGCCATGCTCCATCTTTGGGGAAGGTGCATGCTATGTGTAACGTGTCATCCATACCAACGGCCAAACTGGCCTTCTCTTCCGAAAGTTGGTGATGGGATTTTACGTGTGTGCAAGATGTTGTGCGTGCGTTCACACACGGAACCTCGGTTTATAGTCTCATTCGAAGAACTGTGTGGGAAATGGAGTCAGAACCAATGTTAACTCCGCGGGAAAAATCCCCCTGTACCAAAATTCGAACCCGCAACCCCAGGATCACGAGTCCGACGCTCTACCAACTGAGCTATTCCCGCCCCCCTTGTTTTCTATGTGATTACGTTTGAAAAGGCCGAAAAGCGCGGGGAAATTAGAAATTATAACGCATCCACATCATGGATGATTGATTAATTTCGCCTGAAAATTGTTGGAGTTGTTTTCAGAGACAGTGCACTGTTTTCAGTGAGAAGCAGTGATTATGGGCTATTGGAGCAGCAAGTTTGATACTGTTTTCAAAGACGATATATATTACTTCACATAGAAACGATGATATGGCTATTGAACAGTGAATTTTTGCACTGTTTCATAGACAATGTATCGTTTCACATAAGAAACGTGAGTATAGGCTGTTGAAGCAGTGAATTTTTGGCACTGTTTTCATAGACAATGTATCGTTTTCACATAAGAAACGGTGAGTATAGGCTGTTGAAGCAGTGAATTTTTGGCACTGTTTTCAGAGACAATGTATCGTTTTCACATAAGAAACGGTGATATAGGCTGTTGAAGCATGAATTTGGACTGTTTTCAGAGACAATTATCGTTTTCACATAGAAAGGTGGTATGGCTTTTGAAGCATGAATTTTGGACTGTTTCAGAGACTAATGTACGTTTTCACAT
>CM065720.1:9487332-9509832 GCA_033310375.1 Conus canariensis
TTTAATTAGTCTTCTCTCTCTGTCTGCAGCTGTACGAAAACGCCATGATCAACGCGGGTCTGATAGATGACGCCAGGCTGGGCATTGACCGACTTCATCGGCTGTTAGATCAGGCCCTGGACAAAAGGTCGTCACAGTGAGGATCCTGACGTCATCAGCTCGTCACCATCGTTTCACGTCATCATCATCATGCCTCAGCCTGACGTCCGCGTTCATATTATTACTGGGTCACGATGGGACTTATATTATAGAGTGGTGGTAGGGTAGAAGGAGGGGTGTGTGTGTGTGGGGGGGGGGGGGGGGGGGGGGTCAGTTAGGTTTTATTAGCCGATGACAAGGGGCACATCAGGATTGGAGTTAATTACGAGAGTGAAAAAAATTGTTTAACAGAGCAGAGGGACGTGATGCGATTACTTTATGTTGATTTTGTTGAGCACCTCGCTACAAATGGGACCTTGGGAAACGATTTTCCATACATGTCTTTCATGATCAAAAGGGAGATGAACAGAATGCACACAGATGCAGAAGTGTGTGCACCCTCATGTCTATGTCAACACAAGGTTAGTCCCTTGGTTAGTTTTGTTATGCTAGTAGGCCTGCAACTGATAATTGATCAGCACCATCATTACAGCCTTCATTCGTTTCAGAGTGACTTGAGTTTTTTGTACTGTTGTGACTTAGATTTGCCTTCCGCTGCCGACAGCACATCGTCCACAGTAAAGTGGTCCCCGGTCTTTTCACACTGCCTTAATTTCCTTCCCAGGTTTCATAGTACTTTTTCTTTCAACATTGTTACCTGTTACTATGCTGTCTGTCTCTAGCAAGAGGCTGGGTAGGGGTTTGTGGATGTCACATTAGCGAAATAGAAAGTTGCAACAGTGACACACATTAATTCGTTCAACAAGTGAAGAAGAGTGTGTAAGGAAGATGATAATGTTGGTAGGTAGATGATAAGGCTAGCATTGATCATGTATATTGCAACACATGTGCTTTCACATACTTACGTATCGGTACTGTTGGATCATCATTAATCAAGGAACCAGTCAGTTTTCACATGATATTGTACAATTTTTCTGTTTAGAATGTACTCTTTAGCTTTTTCTTCCCCTTGCTCACCGTGATTGCAAGAAGAATGTTGATTTGTCATCAGTATGTTAAGATTTAGATTCATGTCCCAGTGCTGGCGTGGAGAGAGGAAGAATGTGCGCGTTTCTTACACGAGTTGATGCACAGACCACTTCATGTGAATGGAAATGTTTTGATATTTCAGGTTCATTGCAAGGATGAATTTCTGGTATTTTCATAACGGTGGTTTTGTGATGAATAAAGGAGCGTTTGGATGTATCTCTGCATACGTGTCTGAAAGGTCGTGTCATATCTGTCTGAGTGAAAGGGTTTTTAATGTTGCTGCATCATATGCTTGCTTGTTTGATAAACAGTTATATGTGTTCCTAAAAAAGGGTTTTTAATGTTGCTGCATCATATGCTTTCTTGTTTGATAAACAGTTATATGTGTTCTTAAAAAAGGGGTTTTAATGTTGCTGCATCATGTGCTTGCTTGTTTGATAAACAGTTACATGTGTTATTGAAATCTTAGCTGTACATGTGAACCTGTGGACAAAGCGATTTCAACAGGTATTTGGGAAGTTAAGTTCCAGTCACGAAATTTGCAGTATGGAGCACACTGCCCTTGGCAATGGAAGTAAAATACTTGCAAATCAAATGTAAAATCATTTTTTCGACTTGGACGTAACGGTTAAGAATTAGTACATGTAGTCATTTTAAAACGTGTCATTTTTGTTGTGAGCAGTTGTAAGTAAAATTATGACAAGAAGAGTGCAACAGACTTCATTGTTGCTGAAAAGAAGCCAAAAATACAAATACACACAAACGCAGCCCAAAGCAGGAGGGTTTTGTAGTTTTTGTTTTTGTTGTGGTGTGTTTTTTAACACAATGGAAAAGGAGAAAGGACAATTACATTTTCGACAAATATGTTTTCTTCAAAAGCCGATGAGATTTATTTCCACAAGACTGGATGAATGTGTGGTTCCCCCTCCCTCCTCAACTCCTTGTTCTTTTCATTGCACATGGTCTGATTTGTGGTAGCAGACATTACTAAACCAAGCCGTGTGGTGGTTGGCTGGAGTAAAGAGTCTTTTCCAATTGCCTATCACTGTTACTTTTTTAACGACTGAGGCTTCTTTAGCAGATGATGCATCTTCCTATCAATGTGCCCATCCATTCTTCATTTCTTCTTTTGCATGGTATTTTATGGAAATCAAAGTCTTTTTCCTCCCCCGATCCAGCACCAGCCCACAGCTGTGTTGAACGTATTGGATGTGCACTGGAACTTGCCTGTCCCTCCCACTACAATCGCAGTTCCCAGTGGCACCAGTCTTGTGGCACCGTTTATTGTCACAAGGTAAAGCATATCAGCAAAACTTGGCTGTTACGGCAATCTAATTATGCAGAATTTCAGTGTTCTGCCACTTTTAATTTGCCCCTGAAATCAGCTGTGCATGTAATGACATCGTCGGGGAACAGCCCAGACCTAGAAATGTTCCATGAGGTCCAGCAGAGAGAATGTAGCTCAGGAAAACACCGACGTAACAGAGCTAGTTCACAGCAGTTCCTTGATCACAATGGTGACTCTTCCATGGAGACATGCAAGGCTCATGTGGAGAAACAAAAAAGAAATCAAATGTTGTATGCAGAGTGTTTGTCACTTTTAGCTTTGTGCTGAGCAATGAAGTTTAAAGTGGCTAAACACACACACACATATCCCAACCAAATTAGAAACTAGAGGCCCCAAATTCAAGTTTTGCAGTTCTGAAACTCAGTTTTAGCAATATTTTACCTGCAAGATGAAAGACAATAATTCATCTAGCCTCGACAATTTGTCACTCTGAAATCAGTTTTCAAGTCCTTTTGGAAAATTCTAATTATTTCCCCATACTTTGATAATGCACCTCTCTTTGCCCCAAAGTCCTCATAATTACTTGAGCTTGCATCCACAATCTGGTGTTGAACTTTTCATTATTCACAAGGAGGAAAAGGTGACAAAAACCTTTTTTGATGTGCTTTGCCAGCTGAATGACCTGTTTCCTTTTTATCTGTTTGAATTATCGACTGTTGCAGTTCGCCCAAAACAGCCCCAATGTTATCTCTGAGGTCAGTTGGGTTATGAACAACATAACTAGACTTCTTCAGTATGATTGTCACTGATTGACTGTGATGGAAATGCAGCTTACAGATCATATTATCAGTACACAGCACTGTCTGCCCTCTCCTCTACACTTGACAGTATTTTTTCAGGTATGGCAATCACACCATACAAAAGTCTGCACATAGTCACAAAGCATAGTCACTCTCTTTTCAATTTGTACACTCTGGGCTGCTGCCAGGACACTTCAGTCAAGTGCTATATTCTTTCTCCAAGTTTAGCGATGGAGATAGTCTTACCGTTTACTTGCAATGTTCATGGTTGTACAACCATTGCTTACACGGTGTGCATAGTAGTTTGCTTTGCTTTTTATCATTCTATTGTCACTCCAGCTTAGTTCGATAGTGTGGTAATTTTGGACAGATAAAGTCAGTTCAAATACCAAAAATCTGTTAGGAAAATTGGTCAGTTATGTGTTGCTGTGCACTCAAGACTGTGGTTCCCATTGCTGGCTGTGTTGTGAGCAGATCACTACTTTGAAGCTCGTATTTATGTGTGAAGTATATGGAATAGGTATGACACACATTTTAATGACTGTTTAACCAGTGTCCAAAAGGGGCAAAATGTACATTTTCAATAGAAATGCTGTTTATATAATTTAACTGCATCCCAACGTCAGTCTTCTTCTTTTGAATTAGTTATGAACATTGTGATTACTTCACTACTCACGTATCTTGTTGAATAAAACTTACTATTCCGCAAGGTTTCAAAAGTTTTTTTAAGTTCAACAAAATATATAATTTGATGATGTAGAGAAACATTCAAAGCATTGTATTTCAGAATTCCTGCAGAATTCTAGTTTTTCTAAAGGATCCGTATGATTTTGTGTGCGTGTGAAACTTGAATCTGCACAAGTGTTGCAAGTTTTTAACATTTCCTCATCAATAAAACAAACAAACTTAATCGAGAATGGTCTTGTCAAACAAAAATTAGTTTCCACATTTTTCAAGTGTGTTCATAACTTCACATTAACTTTAAGCATTAAAAAAAGAAAAAAATCAAAATTGTAAATAAATGAGTTCAGTAACAAAAGTTACTGATTTCTAAGTTTGTGTAAACCAGCCAGCATAGCAATCTTGCAAAACGGTATAGTAAACTTCGTATTTTATGCAGGTTGTGCACTGTAATGTTATGAACTCGGCAGAAAAAATTTAGTTGGACATTTGCTTCACAACAGAATTAAGACTACTCCACAGAGCTTCCTGTCTGAAAACATGATGGCGTTTTTGGGGACCTCCGTACAAATTTGGGAGGGGTGGGGATGGGGGGGTAGATGACCTCATATTCGTGTGAAAGTGTTGTTGGACATTTGCTTTGCAACAAAAATAAGACAACTGAACAGAGCTTCCTGTCCTTAAAAAAATGATATTTTCATAACCTCCATGTAAATTGTGGGCGGAGGAAGAGGAAGGAGGGGGGATGGAGGGAAGATGACCTCATATTCTTAAGAAGTGATGGACATGATCACTTTTTGGAAGGAACGAGTTACAGACCGAGGCACTACCATACACAGCACGTCCAAACCTTTGCCACAGCAAAAGAAACTTTAATCAGAAATTCTACCATGTAATGTCAAGTCCTTCAGTCCTTTGAACGAGACTATAAACCAAGAAGCAAGTCCAAACCTTTGCCACAGCAAAAGAAACTTTAATCAGAAATTTTACCATGTAATGTGAAGTCCTTCAGTCCTTTGAATGAGACTATAAACCAAGGTTCCGTGTGCAAACACACACATAGTATCTTGCACACACTTAAAATCCCATCACCAACTTTCGGAAGAGGAGGCCAGTTTGGCCGTTGGTATGGATGACACGTTACACACTGCATGCACCCTGCGTGAGAAATGGAAAGAATGAAGGAAGTAAGGAAACTGAGTGAACGATATTGAACAATATTGACTGGATGACACGGGAAACGACTGAATAAAGCACCAGCTGGCAGCTCTTCAGTCGGCACTACCCAGGTAGGCAGCCCATTGTGTAAACGAGTGTTGATCGTAAAGCGCTCAGAGCTTGGTCTCTAGCCGAGAATAGGCGCTATATTATAAGTATTCATTATGATTATTATTATTATTAATGTAGAAATGCTTGATGTAACAGTGTGAAGTTACAAACATACGTGGGTTTCTGATCGAGTTTCTACATCATAATGATTCAAACACTTTTTCTTTAATGTACGTGTATTAGGGTGGTTGCTTGTTTATCTTGTAAGTATGCTGTGCAATGAAAGAACATTTTTGATGATGGTGAAAACATATTTGGGTGAAAGGCAGATAGAAAAGATAAGTAATAAACAAACTTCTTTTGTTTTTCCACCCTAGGGGTTGCCTTTCAGATTTGTCTTTCCCTAAGAAAATGTATTCACTAGAACGAGATGAGTGCTGTTCACCAACTAGCTAGAATAATCATTAATGGTTATATCCTGGGAAACTCTTAGCTTCGGTTTGTGACAGTGTGTGAACTTATGAACACTTCTTGAACTTCATTTTCAAGGTATGAAGAAAAATAATCACAAAGTGATCATGAATCTTTACACTAGTCTGTTACACTTGTCTTTGTTTTAGCCTGAAATCGGTGTGCATTTCAACAGAATGCGGAGTTTATGGGCTTCAAAATAATTGTCACAGAAATGGACACCTCTGTGTCCTTTAGGCCACACACAAAATAACGTGTAGAACACCATTTCTGCTCTTAAAGTTTTGGGGGGGGTTTTGTTGTTGTTTTTTCAATCATATCCTTTCAGCAACCAAAAGATCTTTTGATGAAATCTAAATCCGATTTTTTTTTTCAAAACTGGAGAAACTGATATCTTTTTTAATAACAGGATATTCAGGAATTCTTTTTTTCTTTAACAGGTATATAAGATTTTCTTTTCAAAATCTTGTAAAATAAAAGATGTGGCAGCTATGCTACATGTGTCCCAGTCACACACGATGTGGCAAAAAGGAGAAAAAAAAAAAAAAGACAACATATTCTGAGTATCATTGTTGATACTTTATTCAGACTGTAAATTACACATAATGTACAAGATCTGGAAGAAAAAAAAAACCTGGCGCAAATGAAAATTGTTCAAACCAAAACCTCTCATACACTCCAGTCGAAAATAAAATCCAAAACACAAAACACACACCACCTTCATTAGCATTATTACTGATCATTCTCCTTTAATTCATTGTGGGAGTGTGCATAATCTATATTATTTGTACTCTGATGAGAAAAGCTTCATGACCTGCTCTTATGACTGAACAATGCAGCTATGGGACACCTTCAGAAGATTAATTAAATTTGAGACTTTCGTTAAGGCTACTCCTTAAACACTACAGTGAAGGTAAACTCAAGATCTTGAAGCTAACCAAAGTGCCACACTGAATACAAGCCTTGGAAATACTTCCCTTAACAACAGGGAGAGATCTTTTCATTAAGTGCCATCTTACATTTACCTACAAACGGAACAGTGACACAGCAAACCCTACAATGGTACAGCAGTCTATGTTATTCAAAAGCAACATTTCAGCTCATACACATAACAGTTAAGAAGTTGTACTACAAAACACTGAACATCTATCCAATTCAAAACAACTCATGCAGGATAACGCCACTTCTCTCCATTCTTCTCTTCTCTCCGATGCACCAACTACATCCCTCCCTTCCCCCTGACCCGCTCAATTCCTCACGACCAATGTCTTGGGGCTAAAAGAAAAAAAAAAAAATTCCTCAAGATCACAAGAACAGTTTAAACCAGTGCCCCCCAATGAACTGAATTGAGGTTATCATGGTCACCATGCATCCATTTTATCCACCAACTAGGAATCCATTCACTTTGTACTACAGCAACTACATAGACTAACAGAGTATGCAATTATTATGTTAGTATATGTGAATAACAGTTTCTCACAAAGTAGTAAAAGAAAAAAAAATCACATTTGGACACAAACCTATAATTATGTAGCTCACAAGCACACAGAATTGTCCAAGAACTACCTTCTTCCCAAACGTTCATGAGTGCCACTCGCCACAAGCTTATCACAAGGCTCAACAAATGCAAAAAATAATGGGGAAAATGTTCATTTCAGGCCCAATGTTCACTTGCACTATCATTCACCACTGAAATCTAATTTAACATCACTAAAACTGATTAATGAAAATTAAAAGCAAAGTTGTGGGAAGAAAGGGGGTAATAAAAAATGAGGAATGGAAACAGGATGAGATGGACAAATCACAATTTGAAAGATAATGAATTGGAAGTTTTATTTTTCTTACGGCATCTCTACCACCAAAGTACTTCTACACTGTTCTATATGGAAACTAAACTAACACAAAAACACATTTTCTAATGGAGAGAAGCTGAAGGGGACACAAGGACTTTTTATTTCTTTGATTATTTAACTAAGTAGTCCTGTTTTCATTAAATAAATTTTTCGTAAATTCAAATTGGATTTGTATAATTCACAAAATGCAAACCATATAATAAATATTCCAAGACTGAAGAGACCAACCAGAATTGTGTGAACTACTGACTTTTAAATCTAAACTTTAATCCACAACATGATTAGCACTATGTGAACACCAACGATCTGTAAGAGTAATGTTGAAGCAAAATTTTGTACATACTTGTTCCAGAATATCTGAACTTAAGACTTTATGCGTAAACAACTCTCATTGTTATGAACTACTCAAAAATATACCAACTGTATAAGAAAAGATCTAAATCAGTATACAGGAGGAGTTTGGTGAAACTTGTTCCCCTTTCATGGATACAAACTACACCACTGGTAAACTGCTAAATATACCCTAATCCATATCCACTAGCATTCCTGTCTCTGGGTAGAGGATCTAAATCATACATGTAGCCTTACTTTGGGTGTGTGTTTGTTTGTTTGTGATTAGTGCTGTTTGATCACTTTTTGTTTTCTTCATCTAACAGCTGAAGACTAAGAACTAAAACAAACTCAGTCTGGAAACTTCACCATTCTCTTCTGCATTACATTTTCTTTTTTCCATGCCAGATTCTCCCAGAATCACCGACAGGAACAGACAAGCAGAATGGTCGCTGCCAGCAGGGTTTTCGCTGTCTATTTCACAGACAGGATAAGGGCGACGATAAGTCCGTACAATCCCAACACCTCGGCGAAGATGAGAATGAGGATCATACCAACGAATAACCTAGGCTGCTGAGCAGTGCCTCGTACTCCAGCATCTCCGACTATACCGATAGCAAAGCCAGCAGCCAGCCCACTCAGTCCTACGCTCAGTCCAGCACCAAGATGCAAGAAGCTCCTGAAACAGTCATAGGAACCCACCGTTAGTTCCACACTGTCATTCTGAACTCACACATTTTGATTCAATATACATGCATCAAAACTAACAACCACACTGTACTCCAGTAGTGTTCTCTATAGCTCAACAGCCTGATTTGAAGTAATTCATTTTCACTGTGAATCTGTTGAGGATCAAACGATTCATGCTGAATGATCAAAAAAAAAAAAAAATCAAATCTAATAGATTAAAAATCAGTATTGCAAGATATTAAATTTCACTCATTCTACACTCACCGATTCAGCGTCTACTTGAGGACAAAAACATGCACACAAATCAAGTTAAAAACTGTCATCTGAAATTTAAACAACACTCTTTTATTATTAATCTGACTGAGAAGAATGACTACCCTCCAATTCAGAACAAAATTTGTCTTTTTTTTGTTGTTTTGCACTGAACACATCTGTAACTGAGCAATATAAACGTCCACGAATAAACCTATCATTTTCAGGAGTTTTGCCTTTGTTGTCAAATCTCAAGGCAATGCTTTGACCTCTCAACCCCCTACCTTGCATTCCCAGTCAACTCTTGAAATGCTTGATGTCTATAAGCTACCTGTATATCACTATCATATGGGGTTATTTAAGACGGCATGAGCATCAAAATGCAATGTTTGGCGATGTCTGCTACAACAAAAGAAGCTGCCGTTCGCAAAGTACTTAGTCTGATCCCATCCATGCATTTTTTTCTTTTCTTTTTTAAAAAAAGCTTGTACTGAGTGAGACAGCGAGTAGGACTAACAGAGAAATGGGGGAGACAACTTTTCATTAAACCCTCTCTCACAAATCAGCTATCATCGGCGTCAGTCTTTCAAAAAGTGTTCAACAGTGAACCACTCCCGATTCCTGCTCTCTTTTTCTTGTTAATAACATATATGTGAAACCATTCTTTGTACAGACCTGCAATCATTAATAATGACTGTCAAGCTCACATTTTTGTTGACGCAAACTCTATTCTCCAAAGAGTTTCGAGTACTGTCACCACCACCCACCCCCAATGTGCGCACACACACACACACACACACACACACACACACACACACACACAGCCATTCTTAAAGGTGACCCGAGACGACTGATTGTCTCAATACATGAGGGCAATAAAAAGGTAAACAGGATATTCATGTGTTTGAGACAACTGCATCTTAACATTTCTTTTACAATTCCACTTCTTTCCATCAAAAAAAAAAAAGGTCATACGTGTATGAAAACTATTCTAAAACATTAAATCACTTACAAGAAGCTACAGTTAAAAGGTGTTGCTTAATATCAGCAACATGCATTCACTTTGCATTAGTCAACAGAATGGAAGGAAAATTACTTGCACTTCACTCAAAACTTTGAAAAAGTGTCCTTTGCTCTAAGATTCTAATCTAAGACTTTACAGGCACCAGTTTTATTTCTCTGACACCATTTTACTGCAAGAGTGAAGATATTTCTGCCCCTGACATGACTGCTGTTCCGGGAAGTCCCTGAGGCGGGTAAACACACTTCTAGTGAACAGGCACAATCTGAATAAAAACAGTTTTGCGGTCGGCAAGCTCACAGTTTATTTACCTGCCAAAAGTACCATAGCTTGGGGGTGGGGGGTTGAAATATGGTAACTATCATGTACGAACTGACTGTAGCACTAAGCAGGTCTGTATAACATAAACTACATATCTATGGCAACTATCATGTACGAATTGACTGTAGCACTAAGCAGGTCTGTATAACATAAACTACATATCTGTGCATATCTATCAATGAAATAAACCCCATACTATGGCCGTTGAAAGAAGTGAAGTAGAACAGGGTCAACAGGTCTGCACACATGCACACTCACACAAATTATAAATGAATAAGTCTATTTACTTGTAGAGGGTGTAGGACTCATCCCCTGACATGCTCTGGGTGATGACGACGGCCACCACCAGGCCATAGATGGCGATGATACCCGCCATGACCACTGGGATCACTGACTTCATGATCAGCTCTGGCCGCATCACAGCCATTGCCGAGATACCTGTTCCAGACTTGGCTGTGCCATAGGCCGCTCCCAAGGCTGAAAATCAAACAAGCAAAGTTTACTTCTTTCATTAGATTCAACTAAATACTTAATATACTGAGCTAAAAAAAAATTGTTTTAAGAGTTATGGAGTTCGCAAAAAGTCCCACAGATGTGCATTGAAAAGCATGCATGTCTGTCATTTATAGGTCCACATATTCAAGTGCTGGGGTTAAATGAGCCCAAACAGATCTTAAGGGGAGAATACACACTGATCTTCTTCTTGAAATCTGACCCATAAAAACTGCAGCCTTGCATAGTTGCATGTGAGTGCCCCATTATCATTACTCATTGTCTGTAAGTGCTAGTCATGTTGATCTAAAGTTGATCTACTGCAAGTGTATGATCTTGGATCTAAACACACGAAGGGCAAATGTGTTACCAAAACAATCAAGTTTAACCTAAATCATCTATCATGATGTGTTTCACTGATATGATTCTTTAAATCCTAGTAGAGGTAGGTCTAACAATACAGCGTTCATGTTTACCAGCATTTTACCAGTCTGGATGATAAAATGCCAACTAAAATATTGGCCATTGGTACTGCACTCCAGTTCTATTTTTGTTTGGATGGATGTTGGCAGAGGTAAACTGGAACCCAATGTCCCATCCAGCAACATACCACCTTTCCAGCTGCAGGACCCTGTATAGACATAAATCCTTCTTCCCCAGGACCATACCTGACTGGAACAGCCTTCCTGCTGAGGTTGCCCTCAGCCCCACCCTGGAGGGCTTCAAATCTCTGATCTCCACCCCCCCCCCCCCCCACCATCCACCACCCCCATCCACCCCCCCCCCCCCCCCCTCCCCGGCCCAGCAAACACTATCTCAAGCAACTTCAACTTCGTGCAAACCCCCTATAGTCTACAGAATCTTCAAACTGATGAAGGCAGTAGTCGAGGGAAATAAGAAGGACCACTGCTTCCAAGCACTTGATGTGCATTAATTGCTACGACAGGCTACAAATTTTGTTTTGAAACCTTAGCTTAAGTTTGTGGAACCAGTTTCAAAGATTAATGGTGAGATCATTGCATTAAAACTCAGATTTCAAGAATTCAAATTCAGAAGATTGTACGCATGGTTTTCAATTTGTAATTTCTACAATTCTTTTGTAGAGGAAAAAAAAATGGTTGAATAGATGTTTAGACCTACTTATTGGACAATCTGACTAGCTGATGTGAGATGAGATGATGTCCACATAATTTCCTGTCTCAAATTGTCTGCACCAATTCAAACAACTAGACTGCCATGTGTTGCACCACTGCTGTTTGACCACAAGCTTGTCGGTCACAGAGAACCAGCCAGTCAGCCTGGTTTACAAGAACATCCCTGATGTTTTTCATGTATTCAAACATAATTTGAGCCACCAACTGTCTTCTGTTTGATCCTGAGCACAATTCTGTCAAGTGGTGTTTTTTCAAATTCAAATGACAAAAAAACACTGCGAAAATCAAATGAAAAACTTTGAACTTTTGACCCACAAGTTGAATCCAGCCAGGATTCAACAGAAAATTAATATTCAAAGCGTGAACTCAAATGCAATTTTTTTTATTAGTAACTTGATGAGCCATGCTACATAGCAGCAGACCATAACTCCAGCCTAAAAGTAATCTTAATTTATGGGAAAAAAAAGGTTGGGTTAAAGAAAAATGCACTGGTCATTTAGGCTATAGATGTCATACTTCAACAGTAGGAACAATATTTCAAAAAACAAGTTTACAAGACACAGGCAATGCACAGCCAAACTCAACAAAGAGGTTACCAATGTCCAACTTCACTGCGAGAGAGAAGTTACCAATGTCCAACTACACTGCAATTCCAGACACACTTCCTCATATAGTCGCAGACACCCACCGGTGTTTTGTCCGAGGAAAAAAGCAACTTTGATACAGTTTACATACCAAAACCCATGAAAAGGAGATTCTAGTTATCAAACATAGACCTGGGCACAACTGGAAACTTTAAATGGCTCAGGACCATTGACTTTGCTTGTGTGTAATATATGTCTTGATCAGGTAATATTCTCTCTGTCTCTGTCCCTGTCTCTTGAGTTGGATTGGGATGGGAGAGTGCAGAAAATGCTGACTTCACCTCCAGAAATATGCCAATAAGAGGCATACTACTCTTTCATTTTATTTCATTCTTTTAATTATAAAAAGCCAAGCCCAAGGCTTGCCATAAGCACAGTAATTGTCTACTGTCATCAATGATCAACAGAAAGGCAAGACAAACTCTGAATCCAGTATGCTGTTACTGTGTGTAAAATATGTTTTAGCTTACAAAGTGCTGTTGTTACAAAAAAAAAAAGTTATTCTGATGGTCTAAACACAAGCATGTCAGACATTCCCAGTTCTAAACTCTTTGCATGAAAAAATACCATATTTCTTACTTTCAAAAATTTTCCATTCTATTTGCTAGGACCTAAAAGTAAGTATGAAGGAAAAACAGAGTAACTGTTTCAGACTGTTAACACAGTGATGGCATGGATGACAGGAACAGCTGCCTTGCCTTTCTATCCACATGGTACACTGGGGAAAAATTAAAAGTATATCTCCTGCCATTTCACAATTTCAAACAGTAATGCAAAAAGCTCTCTCCAATCAACAGTTTCTGACAATCAAATAACTTGCTCTCAACATTGCTAAGCAAGCTAGGATGACAGGGGTAGACTTATGAAATTACCATCAGGAGAAATACTCCAATGTTTCTTGTTCCTGTGTAATGCTATCATTTTCTTCTTTTGGGTTCTCTCCCTTTTTCTTCTATTAATGTAATAAAGCGCTGACAATCAGCTTTTAAGTACATTTTCTGCACAGAGGTTTGCGCTGGGCTAAAAATGTCACTACGCCATCAAATACATTAGTAGATGTTTGTTATTGTATTAACCTACTTCCCCTTTTGTCTTTTGGCTGCCTCTTTTGTGACCTTTCAGTTTCACCGTTTAAATCGAAAAGGAATACATTTAACTGTCATGAATACATTTGTTCAAAAGTCATCCTTTTACTCTGTCTCGTCTTCTGAGCCCCATTTATGGCAGTACTCCTAAGTTGCCCATTCAGTTCCTCCCCCTCCCATCCCTATGCACAGAAACCCTCAGGCTCATTCTGTCGCAGTTCCAATTCCAGCATCACACTCCATAGGGAGCAATCAATATCAAAATGTCATGGGATAACCCGCCAGCCACTCTACACTGCAACCATATCACTTTGGATGTGCCCAGAGGCGTCTGTTCTGATCCAAAAATACACTTGACACCACCTACTATTGCTCCCATCCACCTCCTGACCACAGTAACTGTTCAGTCACAGACTGACAGAGCCAGTGAGAGCAAGTGTCTCCCTACAAAGAGTCCATCTTAAAAAGTTCCCATAAACTTGCCAATAACAACTTCAACACATACTGGCCACTGGTATGAACTGGAAGACAAAACTGAAACTGAGGTTACAACATGACCACGAAAGACCGCACAAAATTTGTACTTTTTAATTTCTGCATGCTACAACAAAGATAACGATAATGCTATGGAATTTCAAATGTTCTCATCTAAGACTATGCACTATGCTTTACGTTTCTTTTCAATGTTCCACAATCTACTCCAGCTTCATCTAAGCCTGCGACATACATGCACCTGCACTATTGCTCAGGAAATTGGAGCACCTCATCCATTCAGTCAATGAACTGTGACTGGGGGACTCCAGTCTTCCCATCTGAGCCCACTCTAAGCACAAACTCTGCAACAAGTGCCAGCAGGGTGGTGTTCAGTGATGCCATTCTTTATCCAACACAGACATGACACAACATGGTAACAGCCAACCGAGCCCCCAAATGAAAACAGTAACTTGATCGTGGGGCCAATGTCCTCTAAAGGATCCAATAACTATCCCTGTGAACTTGCCAAATGATGACTCTAGAACTGTGACAAATTCTCCACGTGTAAAGGCATGGACAGTTGTAGTGAGC
The DNA here is from genome assembly GCA_033310375.1 of Conus canariensis. Classification (NCBI taxonomy): domain Eukaryota; kingdom Metazoa; phylum Mollusca; class Gastropoda; order Neogastropoda; family Conidae; genus Conus; species Conus canariensis. Next base: position 9,501,877 of record CM065720.1, read on the forward strand.
AATCAAAACTGAGGTCAACACATGAACAAAGACACACAATTTTATAGTTTTCATTTCAAGCTGATGAGGATAAAGAAATTGCTATGGAGGTTCATTCTGGTCTGAGAAAACATGACAAGGCTGCACAGTAATGTATGCCAGTGTTACTCATCCAACAGAGGATGAGAGCTATTACCCACAAGGGTGGATGTTGTGCATCATCAATTCAGAAACTATGCAATTATGTTTTCCAATGACAGAGCACATCCATTTGACACAACAAGAATTTGTACGGAGATTGAGAATACTGGTCTGATCTACATTAAAACAAAGGTAAAATGAGGAAGCAGTGCTTGCTTTATTCACAACATGTATCCAATTGATCATCACCGTCACTCTCTCAGAAACTTGGCAACTGTGTGATGTTCATTATGTTTGTCAACAAATGCACACGTATGACTCACGCAGCCTCGTCAGGCAGATTTGCTCAAGCTCAACAAATTCACTTTTGTTTTAATCTGTTCAGCATACTGGTTACTTCTCAGTGATCCTATGGATTAAAAAAAAAAAAAAAAACTTAACATCAAAGCCTCTCAGGTACAGATGACCTTTTGACCTCTGATCTTAACCTACATCTACTGACACTGAATAACAAGCAAGCAACATTTCAAAATGACAAGTGCAAACCTACACAGTGGCAGGTTGCAAAATCAGATTTTTTTCCCCTCTGAGATATACCCTATTACTGTTACCTAACAAACCCAGAGGTCGAAATACCAACCTACCTCAGTACCTGACTGTCCTCAATCATCTGACACTAGTGACAGACAAGTGGAAATTCCCCTCATCCATCGAGCAATCAATTCTTTTTTCTCATGAGTCAGTGAAGGGGCAGCAGAAGAGCATGCTTCAGCATCTAGACCAATCGTGCTTCCACCTTTCCTTTTACCCCTTCATACCCGTACTATACCACTCTGCCCTCCCCTTGCGATCCCCATCTCCCCCACCACTTTCTCCCCATCTGTTTTTACTCAGAATCCTAACACTAAATGTACTGGCATGTTCTTTGCATAAAATGTGTCAGCAGTATGTAGGCATTGCATTTGGTCAGCACTGAAATGACAAATCTACTCCCTTTCTGAAGTTTCTCTTGTTTCAAAAATGAAAAATGTACAAAACGAATTTATTTTGGTTGTTGAGTCTACTGTTGAGGACAAGAGCGAGGAAAGATAATGGGAGTAAGACAGTTATTTCGTTATTTGAATTCAGTTCAGAAATGTGTGAATAGTGGAAACATGACTTTTCTTCCTTTTCTTACACTAAGTTACAGTATACCTTGGCAACTGAACAGTTTTACATTTGCCTTTGTTTTCTTTGGTGCTAGGCTTACATGAGGACAAAACATGCCTTTTTTTTAAAATTACGCCTGTTGAATTATCACTGCACTACTGACAGTTACTTTTATTAACTATTTCATTGCTTAGAGGTGGGGAGACGAGTGGGGAAGGAAAGTTAAAAACTGCTGGTGACAAGTACATTTCATCATCCACTTGACCCAAGGACAACTAAAAATTACTTGTGAACTTCTAGCCTTTAATTCCAATCACCATTCATTGATTCAACCACCTGCCCACCAGTACCACTTTCTCAGAAGTGAACAAACAAACAAAAAACTATGTTCCTCCGAAAACACAAAAACTCAAACTAGACTTAGCTGAAAGTATTCCCTGGCCCAAAATTTTAAAATGAATTTTACGTTGGGCTAGCAGGACAAGCAACATCAGTTACGGTCTACCTTCAGACTGAAACAGACAGGTCAGTCACATGACTTGGAATCCATTTTCAGCACTCGTGCTACATAACCAAACACAGCAACCAATGACTAGACATTTCAGTACGAGTAAAACACACAAACTGTATAGGAAAACATTCTCGAACGGATGAAAACAGAACAAAGCAGCAAGTTTGACTTTATCTCTAAATGATAAAAGAAATGACAATATAATGCTTCTTAATCTTACACCAAAACTTCACGAATTTGTTGCAAATCGAGTCAGGCTCCGAAGCCCTGGAGGCTCGATCACCGACTCATCAGTCGATGGCTTGGATTTCAAATAAGGGTATCGTTTTCTGCGCGCTCGCAGGCCTTCGTCTTTTCCAGCAATCTGAATTCTAAGATAATACGCATGAATCCAAATTCGCCTGAAACTAGTATATAATGACCTGAATCCAACACGATTTCGGTCTTCCAGTAATCATGTTCACCTTCATCGATCACAATTTCAACTTACCGCAAAATGACATTGCAGCCGTCACTCCTACAATGCCAAAAAACGACGTGTATGGAGGGGCTTCTGGGTTGTACTTGAAAGGTGTATCTGCCATTTTGACGAACACGAAGAGAACAAGACCTACAGGGAGAACAAATTAACGTCTGTCGACTGAAACAGGAAAGGCCCGAGTGACGACTAATCTGAGGCGGAACAAGATGGCGAGTGACGTAGTGTCATATGATCATGTGACTTGGTCGATCCTGCAGTCATGATGTTTTACGTTCGTTGATTGGACAACTGTATTATCATGGACCAATCGAACAAAGTCAGGCATTGAGGGGTGTGTCACATATTTCATGTGACGTTGTGGCACATGTGTAGTAGACAGTGGAGAAATTCTCATAAAATTTTACATGGCAGTTTGACCAGAGACTTTCACCTGTGAAAGAGAGACACTGATGCGAAGCTACTCACAGACGAGAGCTGCAGAAATTGCAAGGCTGATGAAAATAATCACAGATGAGAGCTACAAAAACGATGCAAAAGATCATTAATGCACAAGCTATAACATGGGTAATAAAGGGACGTAAATCCTCAGCAACATTGCTATTAGGAAATTGATAATAAACTCATCTTTCGGGTATCCACCATAGACCTCCCTACTATTCTTTCGCGCGCCGCGCGCGCGCGCGCGCACACACACACACACACACACACACACACACACACACACACACACACACTTCCTGTTCACGTCCAACATCTCAATATTTTTATGGCTATGACGTTTTTGATGCTAAAGCATCATCATCATCATCATCATCATCTTCTTCTTCTTCTTCTTCTTCCTTCTTCTTCTTCTTCTCTTCTTCTCCGTGGGTAGTCAGTCACCGGGACACTACACTGAAGTACGGTTCACCATGTTCCTTCAGTTCTGTCGGTTGTGTATAAAGGCCTGGGTCTCTTCGAATATTTTCCCTGTCCTGTCTGCAATAATCTTAGTCCATCGTTTTGTTTTGTTTTTTTAGTCCCCCCCCCCCCCCCCCACAGTTCCCTGGAGGGCTGTTTTAGCAAGGCCCATTGGTTTTTGTTACATGGTCAAATCAATGTAGCTGGCTTTACGTGTGTGTGCGTGCGTGCGTGTGTGTGTGTGTGTGTGTGTGTGTGTGTGTGTGTGTGTGTGTGTGTGTGTGTGTGTGTGTGTGTGTGTGAGAGAGAGAGAGAGAGAGAGAGAGAGACAGACAGACAGACAGACAGACAGACAGACAGAAACGGAGACACAGACACAGTCTCTCTCTCTCTCTCTCTCTCTCTCTCTCCTCTCTCTCTCTCTCTCTCTCCTCTCTCTCTCTCTCTCTCTCTCTGAGTGTGTGTGCCTGTGTGCTGGCATTCTTGTGTGCGCGCGTACTAGTGCGAGCGTGTGCGAGCTCGCGCCTGAGAGAGAGAGAGAGAGAGAGAGAGAGAGAGAGAGAGAGAGAGAGAGAGAGAGAGAGAGGGTGGGAGGGAGTTCTTTTACAAAGGTAGACAGAACATCAGATTTCTTCCTCTGAGTTTGTCCTGGTGTCTGTTTGGTTTGCTCCCTTTGATCTCTGACAAATGTTGATTGAATATGACCCCCCCCCCCCCCCCATTCTCTCTCACTCTCTCTCTCTCTCTCTCTCTCTCTCTCACACACACACACACACACACACACACACACACACGCGCGCGCGCGCGCGCGCGCACACACACTTTGATTGTTTTAAATTTGTTTTAAACACGCTTATACACACACACACACACACACACACACACACACACACACATATATATATATATATATATATATATATATATATAAATTCAGTTTCATTGCTGCACAAATTAAAAGAATAACATAACATGAAATAAGAGACAACTCCCACTGTTTTTAAAAACAGAGCCTCAACATGTTATGATTTCAATCTGAACCTGAAGTCAAACTGCCAATTAAGTCAGACTGCCACTTAAATCAAACTGCCATTTCAGTCGAACTGTCATTTAAGTCAAACTGCCATTTCAGTCGAACTGTCATTTAAGTCAAACTGCCATTTCAGTCGAACTGTCATTTAAGTTAAACTGCTACTTACGTCAACTCCAGCAATACCATGTACAACCTGAGTTCACCGTCAGACATTACGATGAATTTCATGTGTGAGAATTGTACTAATAGAGTCAAGCTGAGCATTACATTCTGTAGAAAGCAGGGGAGGGGGGGGGGGGGGGCGATAATTTGAACCCCCTTACTAACTAACTAACTAACTAACCAACCAACTAAACTTTGGATCTCACTAATTTCAGCCGAGGAAAAATGCAATGCATCGAGATTAAAAAGCAAAATGTCCAGAGCTTTATGCTCCAAAGAAATAAGCCTTGTAACAGCACCGTACTTGGTTAAATAGTCAACGTTGAACAAAATGTTATGAACTGTTCAGTCTGTCCTGTCAGCAGGAGTGTAAAATTATACTTACGCACGCGATAAATTGAACGCCTGGGGGGGGGGGGGGGGGGGGGGGCCAGAATAGCTCAGTGGTAGAGCGCCGGACTCGTAATCCTGGGGTTGCGGGTTCGAATCTCCGCCGAGCCGTTTCGGTACAGGGGGATATTTCCCTCGGAGTTAACATTGGTTCTGAGTCGGAGTTAACATTGGTTCCCACACAGTTCTTCGAATGAGACTATGAACCGAGGTTCCGTGTGTGAATGCACGCATTACATCTTGCACGCATGTAAAATCCCATCACCAACTTTCGGATGAGAAGGTCAGTTTGGCCGTTGGTATGGACGACACGTTACACATGGCATGCACCTTCCCCGAAGCTGGAGCATGGCTGCTTTACTGGCGGGATGAAAAAAAAAACAGTCATACACACAAAACTCCACTCCCTTTGTTGGGCAGATGGGATTCATCCTTGCCTGTCTATACAGGGAGTGTCCGCAGGAGTATCAGCCTGCGTACGCAGAAGAAGAAGAAGAACCCCTGGTGTGAATTGAGGTTAGACAAATTTCAGTTTCTGATATTTAGCTTGGAAGAGACAACATTTGTTGCATAACAGAACCATAGTTGCCCATGTTTCTGCTATAAATACAGATGAACTAACATTCATTTTGTGTAAGCACAAGGTCAACTTGCTTCCGTTTGGTTGGTTGATTAACTTAATCATCGTGGCAACAAATTGAAAATATAAAGGAAAAGGAAGACAATAAATCACACCCTTTTTGATACGAATACTTTGTGTGTACCATATTGTATCGATACAAAGGAAACGGGGCACACCTAGCACCTGTGTCAAGTGCGCTGACAAAAGATCTTTACATCGAAGAAAATGGGAACATAAAATTAAGAAAATATTATAAATATGAAAACTCTTCACAAGCTGCATGAGGGAACCATCATAATCAGCCGTGTCTCCCTGATGAGTCCGATCCAGCGGACGAAAGGCCTAGGAGCAGACAATACAAACAGATCTGCCTTCGAAAGGGATTATGATGGTTCCCTCATGCAGCTAGTGAAGAGTTTTCATATTTATAATATTTTCTTAATTTTATGTTCCCATTTTCTTCATCTGCAACCCCCACCCCCACCCCCCCACCCACCCCCACCCCCACCCCCCACGTTAAGTTCAAATCTTTGCAAAGTCATGACTGTGATGACGGAGGGGTTGTTGGTCTGCGCTTGTTTTTGCCCCCACTATTAGATTTGTTCGTCTTTGTATTTGTCTGACTTTATTCAAGTTTAAAAGGCTGTGCCAGTCTCAGTTAGGTTTTCCTATGGGAGCAAGAGTTACCCTACTTGTTTATTGTTTACAGTTCCCTGCCTCATTTTATGTTCAGTTTTACACCGTTGGATCAGCCCGTCAGCCAGGTTCATTGACTAGTTGTTCTGCTTAAGATCACAACAGAAAAATTCGCCTTGATTAACCTGGGTGCAATTAATATGCCTCACCTTTGGCATCGGAGACGATGACCTTGAATTATGTAGTTTTTTGTTGTTGTTGTTTTTTCTGATTCGCATCGGAGACAGTTACGTCAAGTCATCTTTCAGAACGTGCGCGCACGAACGCGTACACACATACACGCCACGTACACGTACAGCCCCGATATGGCCCTTTGAGATCTGCTGAGTTATAGGCAAGATAATTTGTAGGCCTACCCGTGGCGCGCGCGCGCGTGTTGAAAATACATATAGGCCTATACAAAATGGCATGAAAGATCCCGAAGTTACAACTAACGCCGGGATTTACCTTTTTATATATATATATATATATATATATATATATATATATATATATATATATATATATATATGCTACTGACTACATGATAGCGAGGACGTGCGCACTTCAAGGTACCCGAACAAGGGGAGCTCACTTTGGCCAGTTTTACCATCCTGGTTTGGAAGACCTCCCGCCGGTGTCAAACACCGACAGATCCTTCACCTTGAGGTTTTACCATATGACAGGCAGAGTCATCTTAGAGTCGCTGTAGCCAGTATGGGTTTTTTTCCTCCTCGGCTGTTGCTATTTTGTGTTCCTCGTTTTAACATTGTCAAAAATTAAAAATAAAGAAAATTACAGTGTTATGAATACAAACGATTGACGTGATATAATGCCCCGTCCACACTTTTTTCCTTGTCTGGGTGAGATCTGTGAGCATAGAAGTAAGATACAGTGACGCTTTGCACCACAAACACCGACAAATGAGATTTTCTTGGTTGAACTTAATATCAAATCGGTTTAATTAATCTACAGATTCAAATTACCCCCTACCCCACCCCACCCTTCGCCCATCCACCCACCCTCACACACACACACACATACACACACACACACACACACACACACACACACACACACACACACACACACACACACAACCTCCCCTCTTTCTCCTACTTCAAGCAAGATTGATTACCAAACCAGTACCAAACAATTTCGGAAAACTTGATGTGCTATTGGATTCTTTTTTGCACCCTTGGTGGTGAGAACACCACGGTATTATGGACCGTGGTGTGTCTCTATTTGACGCCAGGAGCGCAGACACAACCAGCCGTGTCTCCCTGATGAGTTCCGATCCAGCGGACGAAAGGCCTCGGAGCAGTCAATACAAATATATCTGCCCTCAAAAGGGATTGCAGTGGTTTCCTTATGCAGCTAGTGAAGCGTTTCCATATCTGTAATATATTTTCTTAATTAAAATTTTCATCTTCCCAGTTTCTCCATCTTCAACTCCCCCCCCCCTCCCCCCTCCCCTTAAGTCCAAATCTTTGCCAAGTCATTACTATGAAGACAGTTGAGTTGCTGGCCTGCGCTTGTTTTTTTCCTCCACTATTAGATTGTTTGTCTTTGTATTTGTCTGACTTTATTCAAGTTTAAAAGGCTGTGCCAGTCTTGAATAAAAGTTACTCTGTGTTAGGTTTTCTTATGGGAGCAAAAGTTACCCCACTTGTTTACTGTTTATTGTCCACCGTGTCACGCCCTTCATCTGCTTCCCCTTTGCCCCAAAACGCCCACCATGTTACGCCCTTCATCTGCTCTCCCTCTGCCACAAAAAGCCCAGCATCTCACGCCCTTCATCTGCTCTCCCTCTACTACAAAAAGCCCACCATCTCACGCCCTTCATCTGCCTCCCCCTCCACCCCCCCCCCCCACCCCACCCCTTTCCGCCCCAAAAGCCCACCATGTCACGC
>CM065720.1:9514832-9519832 GCA_033310375.1 Conus canariensis
TTTTACAAACAATTTATAGTATTGAAGAAACTCAAAGAAGAAAGTCTGTATGAATACTTTTATATTTTATATTTATTTATTATGTAATAATTACCACCATTTAAATTTTTTTAAATATTTAATATATAAGCGACGGTACGCACTACATATGTAGAGACTAAAGGGAAATTCTTACTCACCATTGTTTGTGAATGGTCACTATAAATGGCCGTTAAAGCGATGCAGGGAAACTATTCATTAGGCCTATGTGGTACTAAGCGCTTTGTGACCCAAATAATACGGCTCACCAGACCCATACACACACACTTAGGCTTAACGACTTCATGTTAGGCCTAACACTAAAATAAAATGCCATCTACACAAACGAAATGACCTACGTTAACACTGAAACAAAATATCATCTACACAAACGAAATGACCTATCTAAAAATCGACCTGTGTACAGCTGGAGCAATTCATTACAAAGCGAATTACGCCACCGTCGTCAATGTCAAAAAATATCGTAATACAACTTCTCCCTTTTGCTCTTCCCAAGTCACAGTGGCCTTGTGTGTTGCTATGTCTAGGACAGACCGGCGAAAATCCGACCTCCAGATGTGTGTGGCCGAAAGACCAGCTTAGACAGCTGGGAAACGCACACAATGACATGACTTGCGTAAAGCACTTGCAAGTGTTTTCAAGTGACGGCACCTTGTCCGACAGCTGACAAACGTGTTGTGTGTGTGTGTGTGTGTGTGTGTGTTCCCGATATCTCTCATTGTACAATGGTGACATCAGCTTTTATGACCGGCGACTAAATCGTAACCCTGCAGGAAATGCCATTCGGGTGTTTAGGGACTTTCATTGCCGAGAGAGAGAGAGAGAGAGAGAGAAAACGTGAGAGGGAGAGAAAGGCGAGAAGCAGGAGAAATGGACAGTTCTTAACGCGATTATTTCCCCTGCAATGCAGGCTTTGTTGATAACGGGTGTTATTTTTGTTTTCTCCTAAATCTTGTATTTCTTTTTATTAAGTCCTTGCTTATTTCTTTACCACATTTACTCACTTCCATTTTAATGCAAAAGTCAAAGTGCGCCAAATATATTGTCGGCGCACAACACATTTTTTTTTAATTATTATTAATACCGCGTCGACATTCTTGTAATCACAAAAAAAAAACAAAAAAAAAAGGATCTTCGGCAAAATCGTCCGAGGTTTTTTTGTTTTTTTTTTAATTGTAATACCTTACCCTCCCCCCCCCCCTCCTCCCCCAAACGCTTTCCCATTCCCGTATTGCCTAACCACCTGCTCTCCCTCTCACGTTCTGTCGTCTTTCCTGAGTGCATCGAAACTCCCGCCTTGACCTATTTTTCCATTCAGTTTCTTCCTGAACGAATTAAAATGCGTGTGGTTTCTCTCTTTGCTTGATTCTTCCTGTGTCCTCCACCCCCACACCCCACCCCTCATTTTTTTTTTATCCCTCTTTTGACTTTTCGCTCCTTCCTTTCCTTCTTTTCCAATCTTTCTTCTTTTTTTTTCTTTCTTTCTTTTTTTCTTGTTTGTTGTAATTTTCCTCTTTCTTTCCTTCTTCCTGTTTTTTCCTTCTTTACCTTTTTTTTTTTTTTTTTTTTTGAGACAGCAACAACACAGAAAAACATGTATTCACATGTAAAAACAGAGGCGCGGAGGGGCAGGGGCGGGGGGGGGGGGGGGGGGGGTGAAGGGGGGGGGGGGGGGGGGGGGGGAGGGACGGAAGGGAGCGGAATACAAAAAAAAAAGTCCAACAGATTATTGTCCTTATTTTCTGTGCTTTTTCTCACACTCGCTATGGCACCCACCCACCCACCCAACCTCATCCCCTCCTTCCCCCCCCCCCCCCCCCCCCCCCCCCTCCCCTCCACCACCTACCACCCTGAGCCCGCACCTCGTGCATGTCTTCCTGGTCGTTAGCGGGGTGTCCTAAAGTTAGTTTCATATTCAGAGGTCAGACCAGGGCAAGGAGAGAGGAAGTCACGTGGGAGGAGAACTATCGCGCCACAGTAGCGGGTAGGTTTGGCGATCGATCTGCGAGGAGTTCACTTGGTCTATTACGTGTGTAAGACAGACAGAGAGACAGAAGGGGGGCAGTCTGCAGGAAAATAGTACTTTGGAGTCTGGTGAGGACTGGAACAATACAGTGGCTTTTACTGCGGTTTTTGTTTTTTTTTCCCTTCATCGTTTTCGTCTCTGAGATCGTGACGACGTGGTGACATGTAGTGGCGCTGACTGCAATACCCGGAGTACTGCTGTCTTGACAAGGAAAAGATGGTTTCAAATGGGGTGGGTGTGAGGAGGTAGGTGACACAATGTACAATGTTTGATGGTATCAACTGGTGAAAGTATGAGGATAAGGTACATGGTAATCTGTGACAGCGTCAACTCGTGCAGGTTTGAGGAGGTATGCGACAATCTTTGGATGGTATTCACTGGAGAATGAGGAGGCATGTGACATGATTGAAAACAAACAAACAAACAAAAAAACAAACAAACAAAAAACAAAAAAACAACGAAAAAACAAAACAAGACAAATACCGACGTTGGTCGCTGTACTTTTCTTTGTAATAGCTTGTTTATTTATCACATTGTACTCGTCCATAAAAGGAAGGGCAGGAGTGTGCATGGTTCAAATTTCGTCTTTGTTCAATTATTTACGCATCCCTTTCTCACTTTTTCTTTTTCTTTCTTTTTTTTTTCTTTTTCCTTCTGTGTCTCTTTCTACCCCTACCCCCCCCCCCCCCCCCCTCATTTTCACGGTTTTCTTTCAAACTCATTATATTTCTCTCTCTCTCTCTCTCTCTCTCTCTCTCTCTCTCTCTCTCTCTCTCTCTCTCTCTCACAAAGTCTTTGGATTGCAAAATGGAAAATCGTCGAGGAACAAGCAAGTGTCAGATAATCATATTCAACCACAGATCATGTTTATACACTAGCTTTTGTTATTAAGAAAACTTTCAGTTAAAAATTAGTTTAAAAAGAAAAGATCGTAGCTTTCATAGATTTGAAAAAAAAAAAAAAAAAAAAAAAAAAAAGGCTTTCGATTCAATCACTCGTGTTTTCCTATGTGCATCTCATGTGACAGCTGGTCTGTCTAGGCCACTGTTAAAAGCCCGTAAGATAATCTATTCATCAGTTCTATCATGTCTTGGTCTGTCTAGGCCACTGTTAAAAGCCCGTAAGATAATATCTTCTTCAGTTCTATCATGTCTTGGTCTGTCTAGGCCACTGTTAAAAGCCCGTAAGATAATATCTTCTTCAGTTCTATCATGTCTTGGTCTGACTAGGCCACTGTTAAAAGCCCGTAAGATAATCTATTCATCAGTTCTATCATGTCTCACGAAAAGAGGACCGATTCTTTTGAATGTCCTGTCGGCGTCAAACAGGGTTGCATACTGAGTCCTAATTTATCTCTCTATTTGTAAACGTAATTACGCGTAACCATGTAAGAATTCGGAAGACATGGAATCCAGTAGAAGTCTGGTTTGATTGAATTGCTCATTTTTCTTGCTTTCAAATCATCTACCTCTGTTATTCAAAAAAAAAAAAAAAAAAAAAAAAGGCGGGATTACAAAATAAATTCATCTTTCTGCATTATGCAAGGAACGATTTGGGGAGGATATTAATGTAGATAAATCTAAGGTTGTGGTATTCAAAGAGAGGGCTGACTTACTTGCCTTTGGCGAGTGGGGGCGGGAGAGGAGGGGGGGGGGAGGAGGGGGAGGGGGCGGGGGGCGGTCGAGCAAAACATGAAAAATGGTATCTGCATGGAGAAGAACTAGAAATTGTAAATGATTTTACATACTGAAGTTTTTCATTTACGACGACGTTGAGTTCTATCCAAAGGGCTATTCACGTAGTAACAATTAGAATGACAGTTGTTCACAACTGTGCTCGATTTCTTTTCATTTTTGATGGAGTCGCAAGTCGGAAGAAATCAAGGTCTTTGACACTGGGGGGAAAAGTGATGTTGTTCCATTCACTGTGGAAAAAAACACACCAAAAAACAAGAAAAGCAATGTTGTTCCATAAGTCAGAAATCTGGGGCCCAAATGCCATAGAAGAGATCGAAAAACTACATACCCAGGCGTGCAACCGATGTTTCAGCACCTCCTCCAAAACTCAAAACGAATATGTACGAAGAGCTAGGTAGATATCTCAGATATATTTGGGGGCTGGAATAGCTCAGTTGGTAGAGCCCGGACTCGTAATCTTGGTGATCCTGGGGTTGCGGGTTCGAATCTCCGCCGGTCCGTTTCGGTACAGGGGGGTCTTTCCCTCGGAGTTAACATTGGTTCTGACTCCATTTCCCATACAGTCCTTCGAATGAGACTATAAACCGAGGTTCCATGTGTGAACGCACGCATAACATCTTGCACACACGTAAAATCCCATCACCAACTTTCGGAAGAGAAGGCCAGTTTGGCCGTTGGTATGGATGACACGTTACACACAGCATGCACCCTGCGTGAGAAATGGAAAGAATGAAGGAAGTAAAGAAACTGAGTGAACGATATTGAACGATATTGACTGGATGACACAGGAAACGACTGAATGAAGCGCCAGCTGGCAGCTCTTCAGTCGGCACTACCCAGGTAGGCAGCCCGTTGTGTAAACAAGTGTGGATTGTAAAGCGCTTAGAGTTTGGTCTCTAGCCCAGAATAGGCGCTATACAAGTATTCATTATAATAATAATAATAATAATAATATATCAGCTTATGCCTGAAAGCGCTGACGTACTGACTGAAACTACTGCATATGGATACTAGCAGATCACCCAAGCAAGCCTAATCAATGCAACCTAAAATTTGAAAAAAATACAAAAGGGAATATCATGTTGGGCAGAAATACGTGTTCTCCAGCTGAAAGTAAATGTTTTTCAATATACTCAAGAAAATATTACAAATGTATTATTACGTAATTGTTGCAAAACAAGATAGAAAATGCAGAAGTTCATTTTGTTTGTAACTGCCAAGAACCACGACGTAGATAC
>CM065720.1:9524832-9529832 GCA_033310375.1 Conus canariensis
CATTGACACCAGAAAGGAGTGAGTTGCAGAAGACGATACGAGACATAATGAAACAGAGGACAAGTTTGACAGTTGCTTCGGTAGAAAGATGTTTTCTGATCAGGCTGATGCGACGAAGGTGGTAGTAGCAAGATTTGGTAGTTTGGGTCACAACGTTTTGCATGGAAAGGGTAGAATCAAGGTGGACACCCAGATTCTTGGCGGAGTCGGAAATTGGAATGGATGTGTTGCATAGTTGAAGAGAGAGGGGGGCAGTTGAGAGAGCTTTTGACGTGTGCTGATCAGAATTGCTTCTGTCTTGTCGTCATTGAGCTGAAGTTTGTTGTTTGCCATCCAGTTCTTAACGTCAGAGTAACAGTCAGATGTGCGAGTCAAGAGGGTCTGTACATTGTCGGGTGAGTCACCGTCATAAAGCTGGGTGTCATCAGCGTAGAAGTGGTGTTTAAGGGAGTGGGATTTGATGATGGTAGACAGGGGAGAGGTGTAAAGAGTGAAGAGAACAGGGCCAAGGACAGATCCTTGTGGAACACCACAGGTCAGGTTTGCAGGCCTAGAATGAGTGCCATTGATGAGTACAGTCTGTTTTCTGTCTGACAGGTAAGAGAGGGCCGTGCCAGAGATACCAAAAGTGTGCTGGAGTCTGGTGAGGAGAATAGTATGGCCAATGGTATCAAAGGCTGCAGACAGGTCAAGGAGAGTGACAAGAGAGACTCTTCCAGAATCGGTTGCAATGAGGAGGTCATTGAGAATGTGGAGCAGGGCTGTTTCAGTACTATGGAACTGGTGATAGGCTGACTGAAAAGCATTAAGGAGATTGTTGGCAGAGAGGTGAGAGTTCAGCTGATTGAGGATGACTTTTTCTAAGAGTTTTGACAGGAAAGAGAGGTTAGAGATAGGTCGGTAGTTTTTCAGTTCGTTTGGATCAAGGTTGTGTTTCTTGAGGAGAGGGCGAACAATGGCAGACTTAAAGGAATCAGGGACAGTTCCAGTTTCCAGGGAAGTGTTGATAATGTCAGTGATGAATGTGAGGAGAGTAGGAAGACAGTCGGAGTATAGAGAAGCTGGAAGAGGATCAAGTTCACAAGTTTTGAGAGACATGGATCTGATTGTATTGAGAAGTTCTTCCGGTGAGACTGGGGTGAAAGTGCTAAGGATTGAACCAGAGAAGGGTGGGTCGGGTGGGCAGGGTTGACAAGGTGTTGCGTCAAGCTTTTCACGGAGAGTTTGTATTTTGGTGGTGAAGTAGTTGGACAATACAGCTGGGAGTTCTTCGTGAGGGTGTGTTGTTGGGAGAGGTGAACTTTTTTGTGCGCCAAGAAGATGATTCATAGTCGTGAAGAGTTCTTTAGAGGAAGAGGAGGTCACAATTCTGTTTTGAAAGTAGCTGGTTTTGGCAGATGCGATAAGGGTGGATACTCGTGTTCTTGCATGGTGGAAGAGTTGTTTGTGAATGGTGAGTTTGGATTTACGCCAGCGGCGCTCAGCTCTGCGACGGGCACGCTTAGCATGGGCAGTCTCTGGAGTTAGCCAGGGGGCAGGTGGGCGATTGGGTAAGAGACGAGTTGTAGCTGGGGCATAAGTGTCAAGGAGATGGTGGAGAGTAGTGTTAAAGTGTTCAGCGAGGTTGTGTGACTTTTCAGAAAGGAGATGGGAAGCATCAGATGAAAAAGTAGAGAGATTGATAGATTTGAGATTACGGCGAGTTACGGTGTGCCTGGTACGAGTAGGAGGGGAGATGTCGAGAAAACAGAGAATTGCAGAGTGGTCGGATGGCAGGGCAGAAGTTATGCTAGTTGAACAGTTGCGAGAAGCTGGATTGGCGTGATCACGAGAAATGATCCAGTTTAGTGTGTGACCTGCTTGTTGGGTTGGTTCAGAAATGTGTTGTGTCATGTTGTGGCTGGATAGAGAGCTGGAGATGTGTTTGGTGTCATAGGAGTCGGGATTGTCATAGTGGACATTCATGTCACCGAGGATAAGGTTTCCTGGTAAGAGGCTGTAGTGTCGAGTAGTTGATCAAAGTCAGACAGAAACATGGGTGTGGTGAGCTTGTTGGTGGAGCTAGGTGGAGGTCGATAGACACAGGAGAAGGTGATGGGGTGGGGGTGGATTGGTTGGATACTTCAACGTATTCGAAAGAAGGATGGGAGAAAGGGAGAGACTGTGAGAAAGACAGGAAAGGGTTGAGGGAGTCTTTATAGAGAATGGCAATACCACCACCTGGAGATGGGCGGGGGAAAGAGGCAAGCGTGTAGCCACTAGGGGTGAGACACTTTTCAACTGGTTCATGACCGACTGAGTTCAGCCATGTTTCAGTGAGAAATGCAATGTCTACTTGCTCATCCAAGATGAAATCAGCTATTACATCAGCTTTGCTGTCTTTACATACAGATTGAGCATTGAACAAACAAACTTGGGTTCTGACTCCATTTCCTAAATAGTCCTTCGAATGAGACCTTAAACCGAGGTTCCGTGTGCGAACGCACGCATAACATCTTGCACACACGTAAAAATCCCATCGCCAACTTTCGGAAGAGAAGGCCAGTTTGGCCGTTGGTATGGATGACACGTTACACACAGCATGCACCCTGCGTGAGAAATGGAAAGAATGAAGGGAGTAAGGAAACTGAGTGAACGATATTGACTGGACGACACGGGAAACGACTGAATGAAGCGACGGCAAGCAGCTCTTCGGCTGGCACTACCCAGGTAGGCAGCCCGTTGCGTACACGGGAGTATGGATTGTCGGCGCCTAGAACCTTTCGGCAATGCGATTTATACATGCTATGTTATTAGGCCTATTATTGTTCTTTATCATTGTTATTATTATTATATTATTATTATTATCATTATTATTATTATCATTATTATTATATCTCGTATTTCACATACGACTTTTTCTGCCCACAACGTCTCTGGTTGCAGATCGTATTTCTGAACCTCTCCTGACCTATACCCTTCTCGCCTTCTCCGATTTTCCTACACACAGCTTCCCACAATACCACACACCAGAATCGAGACTTGCAAGATCTTTTTTCTTTCTTTCTTTCTTTTCTTTTTTCCAAGCCTCAACACATGGAACAGCCTCCCTGACAGATCTCTGACACTGGCTCTCCCGCTTTTCAACTCTGGCCTGAACACTCCTCTTTTCTCTTTGCCGTAAGTCTGATTGTGGCCTGTCCTGAACAGTAGTTCTGGGTATTTTTGTGACATGTTAGATTTGTACTTGTGCGTATAAGTATGTATGTATGTATGTATGTATGTATGTTCTACTGTAGAGGAATGTGTATATAAGTATGTTTGTTTATCTATGATTATCTGTATAGAACCAGAGAAGAGAAGGGGATGGGGATAGGATGAAGGGGGCAGTTGGACTTTCGGCAGAAAGCGTTTAAAAAAACACACAAAAAAACCGCTCTGTTTCATTTGACAAATGAAGGCTTTAAAGAGAAAATGCGTGTTCTATACATGCAATGACCATCTTACATCTATTATCCTTTGGGCTTCCTCCTGCAGTACATTGTCATTCCTATTAAAAAAAATGAAACCAAACTTCAAATTCATGATTCTGAAA
This sequence comes from Conus canariensis, assembly GCA_033310375.1. Classification (NCBI taxonomy): domain Eukaryota; kingdom Metazoa; phylum Mollusca; class Gastropoda; order Neogastropoda; family Conidae; genus Conus; species Conus canariensis. The sequence continues at coordinate 9,528,407 of CM065720.1, forward strand.
ATGATTTATAAATTAGGGAAATTCTAAAAACATTTCGGGAGGGTCAGCAACTGTGTGTGTTTCATTAGCGTTTGTCGTTTGTGGTTCAGTTTTCTTGTTTCACGGTTTTTGTTTATGTTTAGTTAGAGGCTTATATTGAACGAGCGATTGTTACTTGCCCTTGACCCTTCCCCCCATGCCCCTTCTCCTCCTTCTTCGTCCCCTACCCTGCGACTCCAGCACACACTCACTTCCCCATCGCCTATCATACCTTTCACGTTGTTTTGTAGATCTTTCAGTTTTGTTCACGTGTACCTGATCTTCAATCTCAAAAACGCACAATTGTGAATCTCAAGTACCTTTTAAACCAATAGAGACCCTCGCATGAACACAATTTTATTCAGTTTTTCATATTACAACATATGTCATGCGCACGCAACAGCGTACGCAGAACCACCCTTATGCGCGCTCATGCACATACATTTATACGCGCATATGTACGCAGACATATGTTAACTACAGTTCCTTCATTTCTTGTGTAAGTTTGTGTGTATGCGCGCGCGCGCATGTGTGTGTGTGTGTGTGTGTGTGTGGTGTGTGTGTGTGTGTGTGTGTGTGTGTGTGTGTGTTTATGATCAGATTGATTATCTTTGTTATCAATACCATGCGCTCTGTTGACTTGAATGTCTGGAAGAATGAAAGCTAATGAATGCGTGTACCAGTTTTACTGCTGACAGAAACAGTTCATGCAGAACCATTCCATACTCTTTATATTTTCTTTTACTGTCTCCGTGTTCCCCTCGTGGTCTGATCAAGAGAAAAATGGCAATTCAATGTATTTTAAGGAGAACTTGTAAACGGTGAAAATAAACAATACAAAGTAAAAAAAAAAAAAGAAAAAAAGTGCACCTGTCTAGTTTGTACAGTGCAGTTTTGCGTGTAGATGTGTAATATTGATGCTGTGTGTTTACGAATATCATGCGCATTGCTTACATGAATTATTTTCCTTGTTCGGCGCCTAGAGAAGTTTGCTGGATAGTGTGCCATGTAAAAATCCATTCTTCTTCTTACTATTATTCTTATGATAATAGAAATAGTAACAACAACAACAACAATGACAATAATAATAACGATTAGAACTACATTTATACTGATGATAACAATAACAATGATGATGATGATAATGATGATGATGATGAAATTATTATTATTATTATTATTACTATTATTATTGCTGTTGTTGATGTCTCTAGAAGGAGGGGAGGGGGTGGGGATGGGAGATGGTGCAAGCGATGACGGACGAGTTATACGGAATTTGGTGAGGAACATACGATGATATTGGAATGGAAGTTGTACACATTCAGCAGTGTGTGTGTGTGTGTGTGTGTGTGTGTGTGTGTGTGTGTGTGTGTGTGGTGTGTGTGTGTTTTCGTGCGTGTGTGTGTGT
>CM065720.1:9534832-9537332 GCA_033310375.1 Conus canariensis
CACAACAATCTGAAGATCCTCATTATTTACGACTCTGTGTAATATGTCATTATTTTTTTCAAATCGTTCGCTTCTTTCTATTTAACAAGCAGGGAATCCTTTTTCCTTTAGATCTTAGTATTGCGATAATGTTAATTCATCTATGAAATGAAATTCATCCTCTATGTTGTTGCAATGCTGACCTTTCATTTTCTTCAGCATAGGCCTTCATGTATTTTGGAATGTTTCTCTCTTAACTTTGATATAATGAGGGCTTGTTGGGAATTCACAGTTCAATTTCCGCCTACGGTCGCCCATCCTGGAGACAAAATATTCAGTGTGGTCAGGCACAAGCAAATGGTTCTGTTCAAAATACTGAACTCGGTGATTCCCAGAGCCGTCAGTAAAAGATATGATGTTCGTATTTCACCGTTGTCCTTTTCATCCTATCTACCCCCCCCCCCCCCCCCCCCCCCCATCTTTCTTCCCAAACCCATGGCGTATAAGTTTTTTTTTTTTTATTGTGACTGAAGACACGTTCTCCCACACTTGTTTTCAACCACTACATGTTTACTCGTGTTGTTCGTTTGTTTGTTTGCTGCAAAGTAAGGCGACTGCAGGCGGAAATCTGACCAAGTTTTAAAAAGTATATGTAATAACTCCACTAAATATGAACAAACGAATCACAAGACAAAACACGACGCGTTTCGACCTCTTAGATCTTCTTCAGGCGAGATAACCAACACTTAGGACAACGGAAAATGAAGAACGAACAATCACTTATCTTGTCAAATTCGGCGCAAGATGGGTGCTGTATGAATGTTGTTTATCTTGCCTGACGAAGACCAAAGAGGTCGAAACGTGTTGTGTTTTGTCTTGTGATTCGTTTGTTCATGTTTGACGAAGTTATTGCATATAGTTTTAAGATTCGTTTGTTTGCTTTTGTTTGTGTGTTGTCCTGACTGAAGAAGACCCACAGGTCAAGGGTTGCTGCTTCATTGTTATGTTCTTCTCGCGGCTCAGTATTTCAACAATTGTGTTCGTGTTTTGATTTCTGCCTGCAGTCATTGTCTTTTGAAACTTTCTTCATTCAAATTCACTTGTTACCTGTTGTTGTCTTGTTTCTTGTGTCCAAGTCATTTCGTTTTCAATTATTTTGGATCTTTAAGCATAGGCTGAAGTATGTTCTTTTATTTTGATTATTTGTGACTCTACTTTCGGTAACGTCTTTCTTTTTATATCGTTGTTTTCCATTCCCCTTTCATATCCTTCACTACCCCCTTGGGAGTTTTTGGATTGTGACATTTCCCCCGGTATTGGAAACACCACATCGGCATCCACGACAAGAGGAATCGGAGAAAATGGGGCCCATCCTTGCAGGACTCCATTCCTGGCAGCGTCTGTGGACGACTTTGTGCATCAGGAACTGGTCTGTATTCCCACATGAGGACACACATCAGCAGATGACCTGCCTGCCTACTCATCCGTCGGACACGACGGGAAGAATTCATCAGAATCCATCACCGGAAACACCACAACACAGTGGGCGGTTGTTTACTGAAGATACTGTGGGTAGAGAGCCACGACCGACTGCTGATGAGGGGACTACTGAGGAGTCCCATCCAGCAGATAAGATAAATGTTGCTTATAGCCCAGCCGACCACAAAGGGCCACATCAGGGCTGTCACCACGTTAAAATCAACTCACAAGTAATTCATTCACACAATTCTTAAAATACATCTTCGAAAAACCCATCCGAAAGTTTTTTAAAAATCTTTTCACTGTAAAATCTTAGATCTGATGAAAAATGTTAATCTCTTTCAAGAACTCAAAGATCGCATCAGGCGGAACATTTCTGAGCAAGGTTTTCATGGAATCTGCTGTAAAATGTTTGTGTCTCACATCATGCAAGTCCCAACACTCTAACAGAATATGTTTCACCGTGGTCAGGTATTAACAACTGGTTCTGTTCACAATACGGAACTCCGTGATTCCTAAGGCGGTCAGTGAAGGATTTCATATCTGTATTTCAACTTCGGTTGTTTTTTCTTTCCACCCCACCTTCACTTTTCTTCCTCCTAACCCTATGTCCCTGAAGTGATTTTCATAAATTTTCAAAAAGTCATTTTCATTACTCCGCCGAACAACGTGTACAAACGAATCACAAGACAAAACACGTCGCGTTTCGACCTCTTCGGTCTTCTTCATGCAAGATAAACAACACTCAGGACAACGAAACTAAAGACCGAGCAATCACTTCTCTTCGTCGAACTCGGCGCAAGATGGGCGTTAAATGAAAACCATAGTTATTGAGGACTTGTTTACCCGCGTTTTCTTTTCTCCACTACATGTTCACTTCCGTTGTTTGTTTGTTTATAGGTGTCCTGTATGAAGAAGATCAACATGTTAAGGGTCGTTATTTACTGTTTGTTGTGTTCATCTGGCTGGCTGAGTGCTTCAAACATTTGTTTTCATGGTTTGACTTTGGCCTGCCGTATTGTACTCTGAAAACATGTTTAAA
>CM065720.1:9542332-9564832 GCA_033310375.1 Conus canariensis
CAGTCACTGAACTATCCTATATTACAACATACTGACGTACTGACTTACTTGATTAACATTCTGCCTTATGTTACAACACACTGCCCTACTTTATAGCATAATGCCTTACATTACAACACAGTGCCGGGTTTACAACACACTGCCCGTGTTTTATAACACTCTGCTCTACGATATAACACACTGCTCTACGATATAACACTCTGCTCTACGATATAACACACTGCTCTACGATATAACACACTGCTCTACGATGTAACACACTGCTCTACGATGTAACACACTGCTGTACGATATAACACACTGCTCTACGATATAACACACTGCTCCAGATTGCAATGCAGTGCCCTCCACAGCAGCACACTGCCCTACCTCATAGCACATTGTCGGACAGTACGACACACTAACCCAGTTTGCAACACACTACCCTACATTTCAACACATTATGCTGCATTACAACACACTATCCTGCGTTTCAACACGCTACACTGCATTACAACACACTACGCTGTATTACAACACACTGCCCTTCATTCCAACACACTACGCTGCATTACAACACACTGCCCTACATTACAACACACTACACTGCATTACAACACACTCCTGCGTTTCAACACGCTACACTGCATTACAACACACTATCCTACGTTTCAACACACTACACTGCATTACAACACACTGCCCTACATTACAACACACTACACTGCATTACAACACACTGCCCTACATTACAACACACTACGCTGCATTACAACACACTATCCTACGTTTCAACACGCTAACACTGCATTACAACACACTACGCTGTATTACAACACACTGCCCTTCATTCCAACACATTACGCTGCATGACAACACACTGCCCTACATTTCAACACACTACGCTGCCTACATTACAACACACTGCCCTACATTTCAACACACTACGCTGCCTACATTACAAAAACACTGCCCTACATTTTAACACACTACGCTGCATTACAACACACTGACCTACATTTCAACACACTACGCTGTATTACAACACACTTCCCTACACTTCAACACACTACGCAGCATTACAACACGCTCCCCTACATTTCATACACGAAGCTGCATTACAAAACGCAGCCCTACATTTCAACACACTACGCTGCGTTACAATACACTCCCCTATATTACAACACACTGCGCTACATTACAACACACTGACCTACATTTCAACACACTACGCTGCATTACAACACACTTCCTACATTTCAACATACTATGATGCATTACAATACACTCCCCTACATTTCAACACACTCGCTGCATTACAACACACTGCCCTACATTACAACACACTGCTCTATATTACCAACACACTGCACTTCATTACAACCACACCGCTCTATATTACCAACATACTGCCCTACATTAAACACACACACCGCTCTATATTACCAACATACTGCCCTACATTACAACACACTGCTCTATATTACCAACACACTGCACTTCATACAACACACCGCCTATATACCAACAACTGCACTTCATTACAACACACCGCTCTATATTACCAACATACTGCCCTACATTACAACACTCGCTTATTACCAACACACTGCATATTACAACACACGCTCTATATTACCAACATACTGCCCTCATTACAACACATCCGCTCTATATTACCAACATACTGCACTTCATTACAACACATCGCTCTATATACCAACATACTGCCCTCCATTACAACACATCGCTCTATATACCAACATACTGCACTTCCATTACAACACATCGCTCTATATTACCAACATACTGCCACTCATTACAACACATCCTCTATATTACCACTCTCACTCCATTACAATCACATCCATCTATACTACCCTCTTCCATTACAACACATCGCTCTATATTACCAACATACTGCACATTCATTACAAACACATCCGCTCTTATAATACCAACATACACACTGCTCTCCCATTACAACACATCGCTCTATATTCACCAACATACTGTCCGACATTACACACACGCTCTATATTACCAACACACTGCCCGACATTACACACACACCGCTCTATATTACCAACATACTGCCCTCCATTACAACACACCGCTCTATATTACCAACACACTGCACTTCATTACAACACACCGCTCTATATTACCAACATACTGCCCTCCATTACAACACACCGCTCTGTATTACCAACACACTGCACTTCATTACAACACACCGCTCTATATTACCAACACACTGCACTTCATTACAACACACCGCTCTATATTACCAACATACTGCCCTCCATTACAACACACCGCTCTATATTACCAACACACTGTAGTACATAACAACACACTAACCGGCATTACCACACACTGATCTGCACTGCACACTGTCACACATTACAACACACTGTAGTACATAACAACACACTAACCGGCATTACCACACACTGATCTGCACTACACACTGTCACACATTACAGCACACTGATCCACACAACAAGACATTGCTTTGTATCACAACATACTGCCACACATAACAACACTCCACACCTCCCACCTCTACTCCAGCCCATACACCCCACCCCCCTACCCCCTCCACTCCAGTCTATCCTACATCACCCATATTTCCTTGCCACCACCCTTTTTCCATCCCACTCTCTCCCACACTACCCATCTTTCTTCCGTACCACCCCCTCCACTCCTCTCCATACCACCCGCCTCCACTCCTCTCCATACCACCCACCTCCACTCCTCTCCATACCACCCACCTCCACTCCTCTCCATACTACCCGCCTCCACTCCTCTCCATACCACCCGCCTCCACTCCTCTCCTCTCCATACCACCCACCTCCACTCCTCTCCATACCACCCCCTCCACTCCTCTCCATGCCATCCCCCTCCACTCCTCTCCATACCATCCGCCTCCACTCCTCTCCATACCACCCACCTCCACTCCTCTCCATACCACCCACCTCCACTCCTCTCCATACCACCCACCTCCACTCCTCTCCATACCACCCACCTCCACTCCTCTCCATACCACCCGCCTCCACTCCTCTCCATACCACCCACCTCCACTCCTCTCCATACCACCCACCTCCACTCCTCTCCATACCACACCCCTCCACTCCCTCTCCATACCACCCACCTCCACTCCTCCCATACCACCCACCTCCACTCCTCCATACCACCATCCACCCCCAACACCCTCCACTCCTCTCCATACCACCCACCTCCACTCCTCTCCATACCACCCCTCCACTCCTCTCCATACCACCTGCCTCCACTCCTCTCCATACCACCCGCCTCCACTCTCATACCACCCGCCTCCACTCCTCTCCATACCACCCGTCTCCACTCTCCATACCACCCCCTCCACTCCTCTCCATACCACCCGCCTCCACTCCCTCCATACCACCCCCTCCACCCTCTCCTCTCCATACCACCCACCCCCACTCCTCTCCATACCACCCACCTCCACTCCTCTCCATACCACCCCCTCCACTCCTCTCCATACCACCCACCTCCACTCCTCTCCATACCACCCGCCCCTCCACTCCTCCACTCCTCCATCACCTACCACCCCTCCACTCCTCTCCATACCACCCGCCTCCACTCCTCTCCATGCCATCCCCCTCCACTCCTCTCCATACCACCCACCTCCACTCCTCTCCATACCACCCCCTCCACTCCTCTCCATACCACCCACCTCCACTCTCCATACCACCCACCTCCCCTCCTCTCCTCTCCATACCACCCACCTCCACTCCTCTCCATAACCACCCGCCTCCACTCCTCTCCATACCGCCCGCCTCCACTCCATACCACCCACCTCCACTCCTCTCCATACCACCCGCCTCCACTCCTCTCCACACCACCCACCTCCACCCCTCCCATACCACCACACCTCCACTCCTCACCAACACACCCACCTCCACTTCTCTCCATACCACCCACCTCCACTCCTCTCCATACCACCCACCTCCACTCCTCTCCATACCATCCCCACCCCCACTCCTCCACCATACCACCCACCCTCCCTCCTCTCCATACCATCCACCTCCACTCCTCCACCATACCACCCACCTCCACTTGTCTCCATACCACCCACCTCCACTCCTCTCCATAACCACCCACACCAACCACTCCACCTCCACCCTCTCCATACCACCCACCTCCACTCCTCTCCATACCACCCACCTCCACTCCTCACCATACCACACCACCTCCACTTCTCTCCACACCCACCCGCCTCCACTCCTCTCCATACCGCCCACCTCCACTCCTCTCCATACCACCCGCCTCCACTCTCCATACCACCCACCTCCATCTCCATACCACCCACCTCCACTCCTCTCCATACCACCCACCTCCACCCCTCCATACCACCCACCTCCACTTCTCTCCATACCACTATATCCACTCCACCCCCCACCTCCACCCCCCACCACTCACCTTAACTTCACTCCACACCACCCATATCCACTCCACCCCCCACCTCCACCCCCCCCCCACTCACCTTAACTTCACTCCACACCACTTATATCCACTCCACCCCCCACCTCCCCCCCCCACTCACCTTAACTTCAATCCACACCACTTATATCCACTCCACCCCCCACCCCCCCCCCCACTCACCTTACTTCACTCCACACCACTTAATCCACTCCACCCCCACCTCCCCCCCCACTCACCTTAACTTCATCCACACCACTTATATCCACTCCACCCCCACCCCACCTCCACCCCCCCCCTCACCTTAACTCACCACACCACTTATTCCACTCCCCCCCCCCCTCCCCCACCACCTACCACCCCCCACTTCCACCCCCCCCCCACCCCACCTACCCCACCCACTCCACCCCCCACCTCCACCCCCACCACTCACCTTAACTTCACTCCACACCACTATAACCACTCCACCCCCACCCCACCCCACCCCACACCACCACCACTCACCCTTAACTCACTCCACCCCAACCATCCACCCCACCCCACCTCCACCCACCACCTCACCTTAACTTCACTCCACACCACTTATATCCACTCCCCCCCACCTCCACCCCACCTCCACCCCCCACCACTCACCTTAACTTCACTCCACACCACTTATATCCACTCCCCCACCCCCCACCTCCACCCCACCCACCACTCACCTTAACTTCACTCCACACCACTATATCCACTCCCACCCCACCTCCACCCCCACCCCCACCACTCACCTTAACTTCACTCCACACCACTTATATCCACTCCACCCCCCCCCCCACCCCCACCACTCACCTTAACTTCACTCCACACCACTTATATCCACTCCACCCCCCTCCACCCACCCCACCACTCACCTTAACTTCACTCACACCACTTATATCCACTCCCCCCTCAACCCACCTCCACCCCCCACCACTCACCTAACTTCACTCCACACCACTTATATCCACTCCCCCCCAACCTACCACCACCCACCACTCACCTTAACTCACTCCACACCACTTATATCCACTCCCCTCCACCTCCCCCCCCCACTCACCTTAACTTCACTCCACACCACTATACATCCACCCCCTCCACCCCCCCACTCACCTTAACTTCACCACACCACTTAATCCACTCATCCACCCCCACCACCTACTCTCCACCCCTTCCCCACCCACTCCACACCAGCCTTCCCTACTGAAAGATCCCTCCAACTACAAGCGGAGGTAATAGCAACTGCTCCACCAGTGAGGATCTTTCTGGAACCGCCACCCATCACAGAAGGTTGTCTTCACAGACTGCCGATCTCTGCTGCAGGACTTCAGAACACAAGAAATGAACAACATACGCAAGACATCAAGGCTGCCCTCCATAACCTCAAACATCGTCATTACGCTTCAGTGGATTCCGTCTCATTGTGGGATCATGGGAAACGAAAAAGCTGATGCTCTCTCCAAAGCAGGCAGCAAAATGGAGCAGTTCAGCCACCCCGTGACCTACAGGGAGGCCAAGACCATCATCCACAACCAGTTTCAGTCCCAGTGGAAGAGAAGGCTGGGTGCAGAGAGTGGTGCTGACCCGATCCACCAGCTCCAAAGGCACCAGCAGACAATCCTCTTCAGACTGAGGACCGGCCACTGCAGACTGCTGAGCCACCTTAACCGCCTGAAGATCACCTACACTGACCAGTGTCCATGCGGCACTGGACCCCAGACCCCTGAACATGTCCTCCTGCGCTGTCCTACTCACGCAGCTCTACGACACAAAACCTGGCCGGGGGAGCGGAGTTACAGGCGCAGCTTTGGGGAGCCGTTCTGACCTGGAGAAGACCACGGGCTTCATCATGGCGGCCGGTTACAAGTCTGACGCATCCAGCTTCAATCGAACGCAGAAGAAGAAGAATATCCACTCCACCCCCACCTCCACCCCCACCACTCACCTAACTTCACTCCACACACCCATATCCACTCCACCCTCATCCACCACCACCCACCTTACTTCCCCACCCATATCCACTCCACCTCCACACAATTAACTTCACTCCACCCACCATATCCACTCCACCCCCATCCCCACCTCCACCCCCCCACCACTCACCTTAACTTCACTCCACACCACCCATTCACTCACCCCATCCCCACTCCACCCACACTCACCTTAACTCACTCCCACCACCCAATCCACTCCACCCCTATCCCACCTCCACCCCCCACAACTCACTCCACCTTAACTCACACTCCACCACCACCACTTAATCACTCCACCCACCATCCACCACCCATCCACCCCCCCACCACTCACCTTAACTTCACTCCACACACCATATCCACACCACCCATCCACCCCACCCCCCCCCCACTCACCTAACTTCACTCACCCACCCATATCCACCCACCCCATCCCCACCTCCACCCCCCACCACTCACCTTAACTTCACTCCCACCTATCCCACCCCCATCCCCACCTCACCCCACCACTCACCAACCACCACCCCCATCACCCCCCCTCCCACCCCACCCCCACCACTCCAACCCTATAACTACCACCTCCACACCCACCCATAACCACACCCATCCCCCCATCCCCACCTCCACCCCCCCCACCACTCACCTTAACTTCACTCACACAATCCAACCCATCCCACCTCCAACCCCCCCACCACTCACCTTAACTTCACTCCACACCACCCATATCCACTCCACCCCATCCCCACCTCCACCCCCCCACCACTCACCTTAACTTCACTCCACACCACCCATATCCACCCACCCCCATCCCCACCTCCACCCCCCACCACTCACCTTAACTTCACTCCACACCACCCATATCCACACCACCCCATCCCCACCTCCACCCCCCCACCACTCACCTTAACTTCACTCCACACCACCCATATCCACTCACCCCCATCCCCACCTCCACCCCCCCCACCACTCACCTTAACTTCACTCCACACCACCCATATCCACCCACCCCCATCCCCACCTCCACCCCCCCACCACTCACCTTAACTTCACTCCACACCACCCATATCCACTCCACCCCCATCCCCACCTCCACCCCCCCCCACCACTCACCTTAACTTCACTCCACACCACCCATATCCACTCCACCCCCACCCCACCTCCACCCCCCCCACCACTCACCTTAACTTCACTCCACACCACCCATATCCACACCACCCCCATCCCCACCTCCACCCCCCCACCACTCACCTAACTTCACCCACACCACCCATATCCACTCCCCCCCATCCCACCTCCACCCCCCCACCACTCACCTTAACTTCACTCCACACCACCCAATCCACTCCACCCCCATCCCCACCTCCCCCCCCCCACCACTCACCTTAACTTCACTCCACACCACCCATATCCACCACCCCATCCCCCCTCCACCCCCCCACCACTCACCTTAACTTCACTCCACACCACCCATACCACTCCACCCCATCCCCACCTCCACCCCCCACCACTCACCTTAACTTCACTCCACACCACCCATATCCACTCCCCCCCATCCCCACCTCCACCCCCCCACCACTCACCTTAACTCACTCCACACCACCCATATCCACTCCACCCCATCCCCACCTCCACCCCCCCCACCATCACCTTAACTTCACTTCACACCACCCATATCCACTCCACCCCATCCCCACCTCCACCCCCCACCACCACCTTAACTTCACTCCACACCCCATATCCACTCCACCCATCCCACCTCCACCCCCCCCACCACCACCTTAACTTCACTCCACACCACCCATTCCACTCCACCCCCATCCCCACCTCCCCCCCCCCACCACCACCTAACTTCACTCACACCACCCATATCCACTCCCACCCCCATCCCACCACCTTCACTCCACACCACCCAATCCACTCCACCCCCATCCCCACCTCCACCCCCCCCACCACTCACCTTAACTTCACTCCACACCACCATATCCACACCCCCCATCCCCACTCCACCCCACCACTCACCTAACTTCACTCACACCACCATATCCACCCACCCCCATCCCACTCACCCCCACCACTCTAACTTCACTCACCACATCCACCCATACCCACCTCCACCCCCCCACTACCTTCACTCCACCCACCACCACCCCCACCCCACCCACCCACCACTCACCTTAACTTCACTCCACACCACCCATATCCACTCCACCCCCATCCCCACCTCCACCCCCCCCACCACTCACCTTAACTTCACTCCACACCACCCATATCCACTCCACCCCATCCCCACCTCCACCCCCCCCCACCACTCACCTTAACTTCACTCCACACCACCCATATCCACTCCACCCCTATCCCCACCTCCACCCCCCCCACCACTCACCTTAACTTCACTCCACACCACCCATATCCACTCCACCCCTATCCCCACCTCCACCCCCCCCCACCACTCACCTTAACTTCACTCCACACCACCCATATCCACTCCAACCCCATCCCACCTCCACCCACCCCCCACCACTCACCTTAACTTCACTCCACACCACCCATATCCACTCCACCCCCATCCCCACCTCCACCCCCCCCCCACCACTCACCTTAACTTCACTTCACACCACCCATATCCACTCCACCCCCATCCCCACCTCCACCCCCCCCCCACCACTCACCTTAACTTCATCACACACCATATCCACTCCACCCCCATCCCACCTCCACCCCCCCACCACTCACCTTAACTCACCACACCACCCATATCACTCCACCCCATCCCCACCTCCACCCCCCACCACTCACCTTAACTTCACTTCACACCACCCATATCCACTCCACCCCCATCCCCACCTCCACACCCCCCCACCACTCACCTTAACTTCACTCCACACCACCCATATCCACTCCACCCCCTATCCCCACCTCCACCCACCCCCCACCACTCACCTTAACTTCACTCCACACCACCCATATCCACTCCACCAGAGAATGTAAATATACGGGTTCACGGCCACCCCATCTTATTTTGCACGAAAACCCCCCTTTTCACATACAAATCACGCCCTTCACATGCTACTTTTTGCCAAAATTAACACCCGTTTTCTAAACAAAATTAACACCCCAAAACCTCTAAAAATTGACGTAATCAGTACATTAAAATGGGGGCTTGCGTGCAAAATAAGATGTGGTGGGATAGAGCCTACATATTGACATTCTCTCTCAGCTATCAACGTCCGCAAGACTTAGCCCTTACTACTTCCAGCACTATTAATAAATCAGAACAAACAACTAGCCCCCCATCTTGATTAGTTATTTTTACGTCTAATGAATTTATAGCCCCCTCAATTAATTCTTTAAATTGACTGTTTCCAGATGTGGTGATATAGAGTATAGATATTGACATTCTCTCCCTCAGCTAAGTAAAACCTTTAATCAGCTAGACAGAGCGCTCTTACAAGAGCGTCTGACCTAGTTTACAGAGCTGCTTGTAGGCCCCGAGCGCTCTTACAAGAGCGTCTGACCTAGTTTACTGCACTGCTTGTAGGCCCCGAGCGCTCTTACAAGAGCGTTTGACCTAGTTTACAGAGCTGGCAATTAGGTCAGACGCTCTTGTAAGAGCGCTCTGTCTAGACCGCTGCTGTGTTCCTCTTTTTTCAACCAGGCTTACAACTGGCTTTGGCAGAGTTACAGCAGTTACTGCTGTAGCCGAGCTTTTATGGCGGCTCTAATCGCCAGTAGTAGTACATCCGTCATTGTATATTTGGAGCATTTATATGGAGATAGTGCTGGCTACACACTACTCCTCTCCATACTGGTAGATGTACTAAGGCCCTGCCTAGCCCTATCTAGTTTGTTTGCCAGAACTCCCGAAAATCGCTATTCAGTTGCATAAGCCTAATGATACTTTGACGTTTGCTATATAGCTCAGTAATGCTGATCCCCAGCTTGTGGAATTTGGGATAGTTGTAAAAACATATTGAAAGCTGAATAAGTTTTCTGGCATATGAATCAGACATGCCCACCTTAACCTTAAGAAATGACCGCCATGTTTGAAGCGTTTTTATTTTTTTAAACATGACTTGAGCTGTCTCAAGCCAGCGCCCAAAAATTAACGCATGATGGATTGTTTTGCTTTTATTTTGTTTTATCAACATAGCACCACTTTTTAGAAATGGAAGCATCTCATCAACAGTCAAACAGTTATGAAAATTGGCCACATCTTGTTCGCTAATGTCATTTTCAATTTTTGCATCTTCCTTAACCAACAAGCCTTCAAGATAGTTGTGCATTTCCAAAGCAGTCGGTTCGCTTTTTTCTTTTTTTCTGCCTTCTAGAAAAGCAATGCTTCTTTTGGGTTTCACTGGTAGAGAACAGGCTTCGCCTAGTTCTTTTTTTGACAAATACTCTAACATGCAGTTACAGTAAAACTTGTGATCTTGAATAGCACAAGCCTGTTCTTCGGTAAACCTGTTAGCCATTGTTAAAATAACAACACAGCCAAACGCAGTAGGAGCACAGTCAAACACGGCCTTCTCGCACGACAGTCAGTGAGAGAATGACGAAATCTACCTCTGCGGCGGCGCATGCACGACTGAATTGCGCATTGCGACAATAGATTTTTCTGGAGCGATTGTGGGGCGATCACGCCACATATGAGTCACGTTAAAGCAGCCGTGGGCGGCCCAAGCACAAGCGCGCAGCGGCAGCACTCAATCAGCTACCTGTTATTGATTTCTCTTCTGATTCTTGCGCAAAACAAGAGGAACGGCTAGTTAATTATTTTTAAATTGTCGTTTATATTCTGGTTTAAAAAATGAAGCCCGAAGTAGCTACAGAGCTTATTAATATACTTTACGAGTTGGATTGGGAGCGGAGGGTGATAAAGATCAGTTAGAGAGCAGGTTTGAAGAATTAATTACTGATCTTTTTGAGCGCATAAATATGCGAGAAAGCGTGATGCACTCCATCAGTAAAATGCCAGATTCTTGGCCCCAACCGGCTATAAAGTTGTTTGCTATTTTAGTTGATAATATAGCTCCTGAGGATGCTAATCTGACTGTTTCTACCAGCCCTGAAGGAGTAGCTATTCACTTTAATGAAGATCAGGTTTTACGATTAGAAAAGACTATGAATAATAAACAATAGCTGAATTTACATTCACAATTATTTTTTATTTATTTTACATTTAAAAATGGCTGCCGAACTCAGTGAATCTGATTTAAAGAATTGTAATGAACTATTTGACGAAACAATGAAAGTATTAAACATTGATTTTAGTGAATTTGGGTTTGAGAACGATGTAAACAATATAATAAAAGATCATAGTGAACTATTTGACGAAGCAGTTAAAGTGATGAACATTAACTGTAGTGATTCAGAAAAAGCTAAAATATTAGCAGGTGTTATTGTAAGGTTAACGTGTCTTGAAGTGTTGCAACGCTTGGGAGAAGAATAAAAAGCCCGTTTACTTACTTTTATTTACATTTATTTTTTTATTTACGTAAATATTGTGGCTTTAAAAATGACGGCCACAAGTAAATTTGAGGATGGAAAACTATATACGTGGGAGGAGATACTTGAAATTAATGAACAATTAAGCGATATGTTCATTGAATTAAACATGTACATTATTAACCCCACAAACGTTCAAAAAAGCGTAACACATGCTGTTTCTAAAATCCCAGACTCTCTCCAAATTGACCCGCCAGTAAAAGTGTTGTTAACTATTCTGATTAAATATATAACCCCCGATAATATTAGCATGGAAGTCTGGGTTTCAACAAGACAGAAAGAAGTAATCAGCTATCACGACTTTACACCTGGCTGGGCTGATTACATGCTTACACAGTTTAACCATGCAAGTGAGGAGGCTAAGTTAAGGGGTTCTGGCTGGTCTGAAGGAAGAGTCCTTCAAATTATATTGAAACAAACAAAGTTCTATCCTATGATTGAAGACGATTTTGGCAATTCTTACCTTCCTCTCCCAAAAGAGCTAGAGTTAAAACGAGCAGTATTAAATATACATAATTTAGACGACATGTGTTTTATGTGGTGCGTTTTAGCGCATCTACATCCTGTCAAAAATCATGCAAACAGAGTATCTAATTATGAAGCATATGTAAATGAGCTGAACTTTGATAGCATAACCTTTCCGGTGAGCATAGAAAGTATATCTCAGTTTGAAGAGCAAAACGCCCCAATCACCGTAAACGTATACACATGGTCTGTAGTAGATAATCTAGTGCCTCTAAGGATTTCTCCCGAAGCTCCCCATTTAGGCGATTCACTTGAAAATCATGTCGACTTGATACTGTTTGCAGACGGTCTAAAGAGCCATTATGTATTAATTAGAACAATAAGCAGACTGTTAGCCTATACTACAAAGGATAAATCTAAACAAGGGCTTTGTAGAAGGTGTTTGGTTAGAATTCCTACTATAGAAGCAGCCGCCAGTCATAAGAAACATTGTAAAAGCATTGTAGACTGTGAAACCAAACTCCTCACACCTAAACCAGGGTCTAAAGTTAGTTTTAAGAATGTACGAAAAATGCAAATGAGCCCATACGTAGTCTATGCTGACTTCGAGGCGATCTTGCCACAGTACTGCGGCCCGCAACAAGAACAAGAACAAAAAACGACCTTATTAACCCACCATCAGATCTGTTCTTATGCGTTTATTGTTGTTAGGTCAGATGGCCGACACACACGCCCAGAGATTTACAGAGGACCCAACGCAGCTAGTAGATTTTTGGAGCAGATGAAACACCTTCGCAATCAATTCTCCAATCAGCTGAACCTTTCAGGCATTAAGATGACCCCCGAAGATAAAGAGCGTTATAAATCGGCCACCCACTGCTGGATATGCAACAGAGAATTATCGGGCGATGCTGTAAGGGACCACGATCACATTACTGGCAAATTCAGAGGGGCAGCGCATAATAGCTGTAATCTTCAACTTAAGGTTGACCCCAAGACATGGAAACTGCCAATCTTCTTTCATAACTTGCGGGGCTACGATTCTCATTTTATCATGCAAGCAGTGACTTCTAAATATAAGAGGGTTAGCTGCATTGCACAATCATCAGAAAAGTACATGACCTTTACTCTTGACTGTTTATCCTTTTATGACTCTGCCCAACATCTGATGGGGAGTTTAGATAAATTGGCGGGATCTCTACAAGACTATCCAATCACTAAACAATACTTTAATCCATCTTTAGTTCGTAAAGGAGTTTATCCTTATGAATACATGAACTCGTGGGATAGGTTTGACGAAGACGCGCTTCCTCCTAAAGGCGCTTTCTTTTCTAGTCTTAGAGGCAAAGACATAACTGATGCTGAATATGAACACGCCCAGAAAGCCTGGACAGAATTACACTGTCGAACGATGGGCGATTATCACGATCACTACTTGATGGCTGACGTGTGTTTATTAGCTGACGTCTTTCAGAATTACAGATCTACATGCATGAAACATTACAGCTTAGACTCATCACATTACATCTCTGCGCCTGGCCTTTCTTGGGATGCATTCTTAAAGTCTACAAACATCCAGATCGACTTAATTTCTGATTTACCCACACTTCAGATGATTGAAGACGGCCTAAGGGGAGGTATTAGCATGGCCTCACATCCTTACTGCAAAGCCAACAACAAGTATTTAGATGATTATGATCCAACTAAACCATCCAACTATCTAATGTACTTAGATGCCAACAATCTGTATGGGTGGGCCATGAGCCAGGCACTGCCATTAAGAAACTTTGAAATGATAAACGGGCCTCATGATGTCAATAAAGTGTTGAGTATGCTATCACAGCTTACACCCGATAATCCAATAGGATTAATCTTGGAAGTAGACTTAGAATATCCTAAAGAATTGCACGACCTTCACAACGATTACCCCCTAGCCGCAGAAAGATTAAAGATGAGTCACACCGAGCCGCATAAGCTTGTACCTAACCTCTTTAACAAAACTAAATATGTCTGTCATTATCGGCTGCTACAGTTTTACTTAAGGCACGGGTTAAAACTAAGAGCTGTTCACAGAATAATTACCTGTGACCAAGAGCCTTTCATGAGGCCATACATCATGAAGAACACCGATCTTAGAACTAAGGCCACGGATGCATCAGAAAAAGACTTTTTTAAGTTAATGAACAACAGCTGTTTTGGCAAAACCATGGAGAACGTACACAATCGTAAAGATGTAAGATTAGTTACAAACAAAAAACAAGCAATTAAGCTGGTCTCTAAACCTAACTATCAAGACTTTAGAAAATTTAGCAACGGCCTGGTTGGCATTATGATGAAGAAAAAGGATGTTAAGTTGGATAAGCCGGTGTTTATCGGCTTCACCGTATTAGAGTTGTCAAAGTTATTGATGTTAGAATTTCTATACGACTATCTTAAACCCCTGTACCCAGAAGCAAGAGTTCTTTACACAGACACTGATAGTTTTATTCTGGACGTCCCCACAGAAGACTTCTATAAGGATTTAGAAACAGAAGTAGCTAAAGGAGCTGATGGCGGTACGACACATGTGACTATCCTAAAGATTCACCTCTACACTCAACCGTTAACAAGAAAGTGATTGGAAAGATGAAGGATGAACTTAATGGGACAGTTATACAAGAATATGTTGGCTTACGGTCGAAGATGTATAGCGTTGCCCACCAAACTTCTGTAATTAAAAAAGCTAAGGGCATAAGTAAAGAAGTTGTCAAAAAAAATATAACTCACGACAACTACAAGCAAGCTCTCTTTGAAAACAAAGTATTTCATCACACAAATGTTAATCTGCGCTCTACTCTTCATCAAGTAAACACAACTGCAGTTAATAAGAAATCGCTAGTCTCTAACAATAACAAGAGAACTTACGTTAATCCTGAATTTTCATATGCTGTAGGACATTGGAGAACTTTAAAAGATTAACTTAACTGACTTGGCTTGTACTTAACTTAAGAACCTAACTAGTACTTACTTAAGAACTTAACTAGTACTTACCTAAGAACTTAACTTAAGAACCTAACTAGAACTTATTTTTTTTGCGCTTAACTTGTAATTTACTTGCTCTTAACTTAAAAAGTACTTTCTATAACTAACTTAACTTGTACTTATCTAGTTCTTAATTTGTACTTTATTTAGTTCTTTAAAAACTATTCCATAGAAAATGGGTCTACAGCAGGAGGTTGCCCTTTTTTTGCAGAAGCTGGTTCTTCTTCTTTTACTGACTTTGTGGGGGTTTGTGACTTTGCTGCTGCTAAGTATGGCGTTAGACATTTGCATGCTAAAAACCCCCCACCAACAACAACAGCAGCAAATACATAATAATACATCTTATCGTTTGATTGTGACTGTGTTGTTGTTAATTGTGTTGTTGTTGACGGTGACGATGTTGTATTACTATCTAATAATTTTTGTTTTGCTGCTTGGTTTGCTTTTTGCAGTCTGTTCCATTCAGCCAGTTTACGACCGGCCTCAACACGCCCAGCACTTTTAGACTTAGTAACACTGCTCACTTGTGGGGCACTCGCCTGTAAATTCACTTGTGGGGCACTCGCCTGTAAATTCACTTGTGGGGCATTCTGCTCCTGCGGAGTCTTCTTCTCCTGATCGCTCATTTTTTTTATTGCGATTAAAATTAATATGATTAAAATTAATGTGATTAAAAGTAATTAATCCCATGATGAATGGACATAACATCGTCCCAAATCTGTAATACATGTCACATGCAAGAGATTCTAGGGACTTGGTTAAAACCGGATCTTGTGATAAGTCGTATTTTAAATCTTCTTCTGAATCAACCGGCGCTATCTTGCCTACTAACTTAGCATATAAACTAATCATTGTCTGTCCCACCGATCTAACCATTTTTGATCCTAGCTGTGCCTCGTACCTAGCGTAATACTTCTCAACGTCTGATGTAGACAATTGCTGAATCTGTTCGATACTTAGTTCAACGCCTAAATACTGTTTAGTTTTTCCACACGCGGCCAGAGAGTATAATCTTTCTTTATGGCAGAGGTCTGCCTGCTCCTCACACTTTAATAGTTCGTCACAATCCATTTTTAAAAGCGGATAAAAAATAATATAATACTTTTAAAACCATGAGTTTAACGCTGGTTAATTATGCAGTGCCTATCGTTGGTGTTATAGTCTATTCAACCCTCGCAAAATTTTGTTAAGAATAAAACCGCCCAACATGGGAAAGATAGAAGATTCGCCAAGGCTAGTTGCGGCCTTATTTTTAGCTTTAACAACAAAAGATTATTTGATTAAAAAGCACATAGACAGCCTTTCGTATTATGATTATTTTAATTATTTTTTTAGTTAATAAAAAGATGAGTGAAAAAAAGATTATTAATACGATTTACCATTCTGCTGTAATTAGCGGCCTTAGTATTGGCTATAGCGCGCTAGCAAAAAACATGTTTAAAATGAAGCCGGCGGATCTAGGAAGGTTAGACATTGAGGATGTTGTTAAGGTTATAGTTGTAATTACTGCAGGGATTGCCTCAAAAGACTTTCTTGTTGCACAGGGGATTATCCCAGAAAATATTAATGCATAGGCAGATTAATGCATAGGCAGATTAATGCATAGGCAGATTAATGCATAGGCAGATTAATGCATAGGCAGATTAATCTAGAAAATATTGATTTATAAAAAGATGTCTGGATTGGTTCTGATGGTGGGAGGAGCCATTGTTAATGCATTGGCCTTCTCTGGCAGCAATTATATGTTTAGTAAATTGCGGTCCGATGAAGAAAGAGAACGCCATAACAAGGCAATGGAAGATTTAGCTAAGGCAAGAGACGCTTACGAGAAAAGGCGAATTGCTCACTTAGACTTTATTATTAAAAAGTTAAGAGAGCAGGGACATGCAGAGCACACATTTACAGACGTTGATAAAGCAATGAATGAGTATTACTTAGTGACAGGAAAGAAGTTTCTAACATCGCCGCCGCCAGAACTGTCTGACTTTTATGAACCGTCTGAGGATCAGAAAATGGTAGAAATAGGCTTTATTATAGGCGCTATGGGAGCAATCTTTCTTCTTGCATATTCAATCTAAAAACATAGTTAAAATGTAATAAAAACAGTCTCTTATGGACGATACAAAGTACAAAATATATTATTCTCCTGGAGGGTATTGGAAAGGAAAGGCTGCTATTGATAAACTGAGTAAAGCTGCTAGGGTGTCGGAATCAGAAGCGAAAGACTGGCTTTCAAAACAAGCAATTTGGCAAATATATCTGCCTGCCCCAAAAAGAATAATAAGACCTCGATTTGTTAATTCAGTTCCTAATGACACCCACCAGATGGACTTGCTGTATCTTCCACATGACAAAGTTAGACGAAAAAAGTTTAAGTATGCTCTTACGGTTGTTGACATGGCTTCGAGGTATAAAGACGCCGAACCTCTAACGGATAAAAGCTCAACTGCCGTGGCTGTGGCTTTACAGCAAATATACATGCGAGGTCCATTAAAGTATCCTAGGATGATTCAAGTTGATGATGGGAAAGAGTTTAAAGGAGCTGTAAACCAGTTGTTTTTAAGACACCGGGTTACAGTTAAGAGAGGGATCCCGGGCAACCATCGATCGCAAGCTCTAGTAGAAAACTTTAATAAGAATCTGGCCGAGCGTCTGTTTACCTATCAATATCACAGAGACCTTATGGACAGAGAACGCAACACAGAATGGGTTAGGAGATTGCCAGCAGTCTTACGCGCCATGAACAATGAAGAATTTAAAGCAACGGGCCTTAAACCAGTAAACGCGATCAAATTAAAAAAAATTAGCATTACTGAAGATGTACAGGGGCTCAAAAACTCTTGCCGTTTGGACTAAAAGTAAGATACTTGTATGCGCCAGGAGAAGCAGAAGGTGATGTTAGAATTAGAGCCACAGACCCCATATGGAACGTAGATGTATATGAATTGAAAGAATTATGAAAACAACCCCTCCCGTATATTATTTGAGAGAAACTCTTTCTTCTAGCGGTGCTACTACGTCTAAAAAGCCTGCCCCTAAAAGATCCTTTGTTCGTGAAGAGTTGCAGGTTGTCCCGCCAAACACGGCGCCGATTAGTTAAAAAAAATAGTATTTGCTAAACTTATAATTTATTTTTTTGCTAAACTTATGATTTATTTATTTTAGTTCCCATCTTATTTTTTTTTGGCTTATTTTGGGTTTAACCAGTCATGTGTTTGCTTTTCAATGTTCTGTTTAATTGCATCAGTGTCTACCTGTTGTGAAGTAAAAGTCTTTCTCCACTCCTTTTGAAGTTCAATTTTTTGTCGTCTATAATCCTCACCGTCAGCCATAAGCTTCTGAAATTCTTCGTCTGTAATGTTTTCATCCTGTATTGATTTGCTTATTCTTAATTTTAATGAAGAAAGTTTTGCTGCTGCTAGGGCTACAATGGCAGTGTGCTTTTGTAATTTAGGTGTAATCTTTTTTAAAACAGCACTCACAATCATAGACATAGCGCCTAAACCTAAACCAAGACTCCCTAATGCTAAAGAGGCTGGCGCCCCGGCCCCAGTAGCTAAAAGAGCAACACTAGACCCAGCACTTACGCTAGCTACAGCTGATGAGCCAGTAATTACATAAGAAAGAGTATGTAAAGCTTTAGCATATTTCTTTCTAGTAGCCCTATACTTATCCAAGTCACTTTCTATTTCTTCTTGAAGTTCGGTTATTTGTTCTAATCTAAACTGTTGAACCTCCATTTTTTTAATTAAGATTATTTTTATTAATTAATCTTATACATATCTTCTTATTAATTCTTCTGGCAGCACTTCATCAACAGAGTAAAACGCAATAAAATCAACATACTTAATGAAAATAAAGTCAAGTACTGTTAGTTTGTCTTTGTCAACCATCACAGTAACCTTGTCAGATGATACAAGGGTGTTTATTTCATCTCCGTTTTTAGTAATAACAATGGCGAGCTTCAGAGAGCATCCAAGTTTTCAGCCTTTATTTGTATGCCTCTAATTAACGTATGTTCTGGCAAACTAGGATCAGCCTCCCTTGGAGTAATAAATAAGCAAAAAGCATCGTCATTTGCCTAGGTAGTGACTGTAGCGTTGGAGTAAATTCTAAGCCAACGGTGTCATCCCCCACTTCAGCTAAGGGTCTCTTTCTCTTTAGCATATATTCAGAGCCCTGTCTAGTTATTTCAATCTGTTTTTTCTGTTGTGTTCCTGGGACTAGGCTAACAAGAAAGGGACCTGCATTCAAAGCTTTTCTAAAATTGTTTTTCTTATCAAAGTATACATTAGGGCTTCGTAGTTCAAACTTTAAATTCCAAGCAATTTCAGGAAGCAACGCCCAAGCATTCTCTCGTTTATGAAGTTTGTATTCGTGTTTGCCAAAATCGTTTGTCCTTAGATTTCTTATCTCTTCCAGGTAGGATATTGCTGCCGTTTTTTGTCTTCAATTTCTGTTCGTTTGTAAACCCCATCGTCGGTGTACTCAAATCCATAAACATTTCCTGGAACTCCTATTAGATCAAACTCAGTTGTGTCTGCTAGGTCTTTTAGCTCTACTGCAGTGCATTTAGGAGCTAGCTGCGCTTTTGATTCTGGCCCTCGAGACATTCTTTTTAATATTAAAATTATAATAAACAATTTGTTATAAACAGCCTATAATAAACAATCTTAATAAACAATCTACAATAAACAAACGTATTGAACTGGGGGGTCAGTCCGTAAGCATAGCTTAGCGTGCTTAGATTTTTCTAACTGCTCTTTTATTTTTTTTAGCTCATCTTTGTCCCTGATTATATAATTTTCACTTAAACATTCTTCAAAACTATCCCTGTCCTTAGTATAGAATAAGATGACTGATTTTAACTGCGATCTAAAGTCTTTTAAGACAGCATTGTATTTTTGAGTTAAGAGCCACACAGAAACTAAGGCGTGGCGTCCACTAAAGGCTAGCTTTGATAAGCTTTTCTTTTTTTAACAATGTCTCTTCAGCTGAGCAGTCATCAATAATAAACACGTTTCAGTTCCCCAAATAGTCTATAGTAATGTTCTAAACAGTCCGCTCAGTTTGTCGCTAGGGTCAACTAAAAATATATTATCGTCGTCCAAATAAACTTCCTTTCTTTGTAAGACTTGTTGTGCTTAATGGTTGTGCAGAATATAACAATGTGCTCGTAATGAAACCTGTAACTGTTTGTAACAAATCAAGTACGAAGACAGTTTTTCCCACACCCATAATCCGCAGATAAGAGAACAGTGCGGATCTTTGGGCAGAAACTTCAAACTATCCATCTGTTTTTATTAGAATATTTCTTTCTGCATTTTAATAAGCCACATCTTTTAGCCTGTTTTCTTCAATGTTTAGCTGAGCATCACAAACCATAAAAAATATGAATTTGTATTGCGCGTTTCCGTCTGCTTTCTTGTAAATATTTATTTTTTATACCATCTTGCCCTACCCTTTCTCCACTTCCAAACAATCTGTTGTCAAATGTGGATCTAAAATCCAGCCACAGCCCATATTTGGTTTTATTAAGTAGTCTTCGAGTCTTACATCATAAAGGCGAAGTTTTTTACATACACGATCAACTCCCGGGATCTCTTTGCCTACCTCCAGCGAACAACTTTCTTATTTCATCAAAGTGTTGGTGGGGTAAAAGTCCGCGACCCGAATACAACGATCAGACTTACCATTTATTGCGCAGTCAACCTTCTCAATTTTTGGATTATAAAACGCTTCTGATTCTCTATGAAAAGGATTGTTCCTTCAGTAAACAAGAACAAATTCCTTTTAAAGACTTTAGTGACTGATTTAGATGAATGTTCCAGGAGTGTCCCGCTTGTTTCTATTTTCTGTAGTGGAGTGTAAAACTCTTTCATAATAAATAACTGTTTATTTTTATACTGAGTTAAGATTTTTCTGGCCATTCAGGTTAGTAACAACATCAAACTCAAAGAAATGTCGCTAACTGCGTATTTAGCTTCAGGTCTTCAGATAGAACAACAGAACCGCTAGGATTAAATGTCAGTTTCAAAAAGTAAGTTTTTTTTTTTAGCGCACCTTGGTAATATGCATATGCGTCTTTTAACAGCTCAAAATCTAGAGGATGCAGAATCTGTTGCCAAATGCTTCTGCTACTGCCTCATCCTTAACATCATCCTTGCATCCTCCGCTCCAACTCTGTGCTTGAGACCGTTTGGGCTTTGTATTCCCTGATAAACTTTCTCTTTTCTTTCTTTTTAGGCAGCCATAGGTCAGAAAAAGAGGCAAAAATGTCTGCCTCGCTTAGTACAAAACTTCTC
Source organism: Conus canariensis (assembly GCA_033310375.1). Lineage (NCBI taxonomy): Eukaryota > Metazoa > Mollusca > Gastropoda > Neogastropoda > Conidae > Conus > Conus canariensis. Next base: position 9,564,060 of record CM065720.1, read on the forward strand.
TACCCCCAGTTTGATTGCTATATGTTTAACGATTGCCCTGCCCCAAATTAGCAACACAGTAGCATTAGGATCTTCCGATGTAATATCTATTTTGAATGATAGTTTAGCGGTGCCTGGCATAATAACATCGCCAGCCCAAGATCGGGGAACTTAACTATTAAAGTTTGTCCGGGCTGAACTGTTGATGGAGTATTTACACTGATTACAGTCTGCCTTATACCCTTTACGCCGTGGGTTCTTTCTTTTTTCTGTATGGATCGAGGTCACAACCGTATGAGTTCATTTTTTATAAAACAAAAAAGAATATAAAAAAAAAATATGGATAAGATTTTGACGCGATTGATCCTATTGAAGAAGATGATGAAACAGAATGGGGCCCTTCATTAAAAGATAACTTGAAGAAGCACGTTCTTCACCCCCTCATAAAGAAACACCCCCTGGAGTTATTACAGCCGTGCAGAACTATTAACAAATAAAATTAATCATTCTATAAAGCATGGACTAGAGCCGCCAGAAGGCCACAGTGCTTTTGATTTTAAATGGATAAAAAAATCATCTGTATGTAAGGACTATAAAGGCCTTGTACACTTACTACAAAGCCAGACCCGGGCCAAGTTTTTAAGCATGAGCACAATTCTTAGAGAACTCCCTGTTGCCGACCGAAGGCGGTTAAACTTTATTGGCAATCTAAGCCTAAGGCTGTTAGTGCTTTTACAGAACTTGGAGCGGGGCGCAACACAATCTGAAATACAAAACATACCTCTTCAAGAATT